>ML777907.1:1163178-1215438 GCA_009831015.1 Picea engelmannii | reverse complement strand
GCTTTATTTTTAGGATAGCATTCGAATAAAGACTAGACGCTTGCCTGCACATACTGTGTATCAGCTCGAAGTATACCAACCCTGGTTTGACAATTTAGTGATTCAGGACACTTAAAAGCTACAATTTAGCAGCCTGACAATACACATGTAGAAGTTGAAGATAATGCTCCCATATCAATTACAACATTCAAGTAAAGAAGATTAATATTACTAGAGGCTAGAAAAAATGGGACATCTTGCAGACAATGGTTGATATTTAATTCAATGGATACTCCGTAAGAGCTACTACAAGAAAATAAGGAACTACACCAACATCATTGCATCATTGGATAAATGGCCTCACACATATGAAGAGGAAAGGACATGCTACTTTTTTCACTGAACAAGAGGAAGAAGAAATAGTTGTTTGGTGTAATGAGACTTTTGACATGGACTATGCCATAGAGGTATTGCTCAAATATTTTGATCAATGATGAATCCATTCAAAGATGGATTTTGTGGAAAATTATGGTGGGTAGGATTCAAGAAAAGGCATCCAAAGATTATACTACAAACAATGAAGGGCCTAGATAGAGATAGATCTATGAATTTATGCCCTATTGTTGTGACCCAGTTCTATGACAATATGTCCAAGGCATATGATGTAGATAGCCTAGGTAACTTCCCCAAGGAGGCCTCACCACTCATCCCAACAACCTATAGTGTCATTCATGAGGTTGACGGCTAAGGTGTGGTGTTCTCCCTAAGGAGGATGTACCCACCATTCTAGTTGTGCCCATTTCAACATCCAACCCTTAAGGGAATCTTCCTCATTTCTAGTTTATTGTTTATTGTGTGTTTCAATGTGTAAGCATGTAGTTGCATATTTCTAGCCTTTAGGTTTCCTGAAGGAGTTATTTATCATTTCTTTCTCATCATTTCTTTCTCATCCCTTAAGGTATGTGCATCTTGAGTGAGCCCATTGTATTCCTTTATAAAAGTCATTTGGCTAGCTTAATAAACAAGTCATTTTCCTTGAGGCTCTTCATATTTCTATTGTTGTTTTTGTTTCCAAGTTTATTACTTCAAGTTGTAGAGCTTCCCTCTTTATACAAGGGTTTCCTTAATACCAGAGGTTAGATCTAGATAATTTGGTATTAGAACATTTGTCCATGCATGCCCATTCTTCAAATTTTAGATTCTAGGCTCAATGCCCCACCCATAATTCTCATTTTTAGTAGTAAAATTTCAGACCTGGTTCCTTTGGAGTATGCCTTCCTATTGAAATCTATGATTTCATTTTCTTTCATCTCTTTTCTTACTCTACTCCAAAAGAGAACTGGAAGCCTTTCTCTAACAAAAGGGTTTTGCAGATTTAGTTCTTTAAGCATAAGCAACCCACCCCAATCTCCCTGCTTTAGTCCGAAATTGAAATGGAATTCTTGCTGTGGAAAGAAATTTCAATATCAAATTTTCAAGCAATAGCCCTTCTATAAATTACTCTCTTTCAATTTGTAGATATGGTTGGTGTATTTTCATTAATAATATGCTTAGAGTTCCAATGCCCATCGAATTCACTTTACCGCCATTTGGTAAGACACACTTTACAACTACCCAGGCACATACAGATGTGTTTCCATGCTTGAAATAGAATTGCCAAAAGAAGAGCCTCCTGATCTGCATGTTGCAGAAGCAATGTGGCCTTACAACAGAAGTGTTCGTGTATGCCGATTAGACCCGACAGCAAACCTTTGGTGATGATCACATCCTTGTTGGAAATAGTAATTACAAGTGGGTGAACTTCAAGTATCAGCGGATTATTTTTCAGTCAGTCAATTAGTCAGAAGAGTCACTTAGTCTATTTTTCAATCAGTCAATTAGTCAGAAGATTTTGTCACTCTACAACTTCTGGTCATTAGTTTACTTTTATGCTTCTGGTCATTAGTTTACTTTTATGCAGATCAATTTTATTAATCTGCAAGTAGAGGAGTTAAATTAATGAAGCCAATCGTGTCTTTCTCGAATCGAGCTAAATAGCTGGGAGTCAGTGGTATTAATGATCTTTAATGTTGAACTAGTCTTACTTCTACAGAAAATCTCACAATCCGAGTCTAGTCAGTCTAGAGACACACATGCAGATAACGGTGATATTCCTGAAGCTGTGGATCATGTTCCGGTCTCACAGCTTCTTTGTCATTATTCACATCCAACTTCCAACCCCTGGATTTTTGTTAGGTACCTTTCACATCCAAGTTCCAACCCTTCGATTTTTATTGCGCATCCTTTTGTGGTCATTTTCATCTTTATAAGCAGACAAAAGGAGTTCACGTGGAGTTCAGTCTAGTTATGTTACTCGTCAGATCGAGGATATATATCTTCATATAGCTTTTTCGGCCAACACGCATTATATTTTTCCCATGCAACTGCGAGTAGCAGTATTCCCATGGAGTTGTCCAAATTGCTGCGGAAGACACACTCTCTTAGGTTGATGCTTGGCACACAGCTTCATTTTCCTACAGATACTACCACATCTTCTGTATTTTTCTTAAGCTGTGTGCCCAACATAGGGCTAGGATAGATGTACATCATATTCTGGATATCTCCCTCTACTGTTTCACCATCTCTTTCATTTCATGTTGCATATAGAGACTTGTGTGCAGCTGTCTATTTGACTTATCTCGGTGCAGATTCTCCCATAACACATCCAATTCACAAGTAGACAATGTTCACCTTCCTTATACATGTGTGCGTTGTTGATCTCCCTGCTATACTTGCATGGAACCAGCATCAAGTCCTGACAGGCGTTGCCACCATACTCCTGATTGTACAACGAACTCATGTGCTACCACATGCAGCGATCTCCAGCCTGATCTCCGGCCTCATTTATTGGGTCCCTATCACAATCAGCGATTGCAACCTTACAACTCTCGTCTTCAGCTTCTCTCATATCTCTATAGGATGCCCCTTGTATCTTTGCCTCCACAACAGTCCTTTATTTTATCATTTGCAAACACCTGTCGATGGGCAGTTCTTCATAACACTGCCTTCTCAGCACAACCTATCTCATCTTCACACTTCATTTATGGGATGACATTTTCTGGATAGGCTATATGACTCGATCAGCTCTATACGTGGAACCATCCAGGGCATCATTCCTTTTTATCAAGGACTATGGTTCTTATCCATGGTGGTTCTAGCTCTAGTACACAGTAGTCAAGTCATTGTATTGCTTGGCCAGGGGTTCACATCACCTTCAACAACAGCTCGAACGATTCTCTTATTGCACCGCCAGCTCTACATCAGCTCTCCAAAGGCCTCAACGCAGAACAAGAGACTCTTTTTGGCATTATTATCGTATGGTACTAGATTCGCACAGACTCTACAGTTCACTTGCTTCGTCTTCTATCTCTAAAGTCAGAGGTGGACACTCTCACCAACTATGTTTGTTGTATCACAATCAAGCATTTCATTTTCAGGTTTGCAACGTCGTCTTTAGGAATACTCACCATGCATAACAAGTCATTATCATCGACAATTCACATCACATATGGGGTACAGAGTCATTTTCGAGCACTTGGTGGAAGCATTTTGCATGGTCTCATTGTCTCATTCTTACAACAGGAGGAAAGTGGGGACATTTTTGAACTAAACCAGAAGGACTCGGTGTAGATCACGTTGGGGAGGTTGCACCACTAGGCTCGACAACACCAAAAGTAGTTCACCAGGTTTGACATCCAAGGAAGAATAGATGTAGATAGCCTTGGGGAGGTTGCACCACTAGACTCGACAACCCCAAAAGTAGTTCACCAAGTTGACATCCAAGGCATTCTCCTCCCAAGCAGGAAGCACCTATCAAGGCATTCTCCTCCCAAGCAGGATGCACCTCTTCCAGCTATGTTCATGGGATGCACCTATCCTTCCAGCTATGTTCAAGTCAATATTCAGTACTTAAGGGTATCTTCCCCATTTATAATTTCTTGCTTATTGTGTGAGCATAGTAGTTGCATTTTTGTAGGTCTCTAGGTTGTATGCAAGAGTTATTTATCATTTCTTTCCCAGCTTTTAGGTTGTGTGTATCTTGAATGGATTCATTGTATTACTTTATAAAGGTCATTTAGTCAGCATAATACTTTACATTGAAGTTCTTCATATTTGTTATTCTTCTCTTTGTTTTTGGATTTATTACTTTAGGTTGGTGAGCTTTCCTCCTTAAAGGTCATTTAGTCAGCATAATACTTTACATTGAAGTTCTTCATATTTGTTATTCTTCTCTTTGTTTTTGGATTTATTACTTTAGGTTGATGAGCTTTCCTCCTTAGGATAGGGTTTCTGTCCACAACTTGGACATTAACAAATAAAGAACACTATGAAAAAATGGAAGAAATTGTGGCATGTAGGTAATTGCCATAGAGAAAGAAGGAATGCCGTAAAACTTCAACTTAAGAGTGGACACTATATAATGATATTGGATCATGTAAATGAAATCATTTTATCAATTTTTGAGTTCTATTTTTTCAAGAAAATAAAAATTTGAAAAAATTAATAAATAATTGTGAATTTGAAACTTTACCACCTTTAAATTTATACTATATCTTCTATAAACAAACACTCACTGATTGATTACCATCAAAGCCACATAACTATATACAAATATACTGACTGATCATTGATTACCATGGAAGCCGCATAGAGGCAGAAAGCATGAGAAAAAGTTCTTATTAAAGTTGCTTGCACACATTATTCATAAATTAAAACCCTAACACATTACTCATAGGTCGAACCCCTAAATATAAACACATTTCGGTATTTTTAGAATTTACTTCAACGGGGGAGAGAAAATTGAATGGCAAAGATATTAAAATAAATAAATAAATTGAATTGTGTTTTGAATTCCAAAAGAGATCTTAATGTTAGTAGAAACTCTATCTCATCCATATTTAATCACACTCTGTTTCTATTGTGCTAACTCCACAAAATCAATCCAAAACTGGTTGAAGGGCCCAGTTTTGGATTGATTTTGTGGAGTTGGCACAATAGAAGGAAGTCTCCAATATGATTGGAAACGACTTAAATTTGAAAAAACAAACGAAACGGTACAAGCTAAACTTTTCAAAGAGACAAAGCGTTTTTTTTAATACATTAAAATTTGTTATAACAAAACTTATTAAATAATGTAAAAAAAAGGCATTCATTATCATGTGTAAAGCTCAAATAATAAAAAAACTAAAGTAGATATATATGGATAATACTTAATATTTCCTTGTGTCATTTGGCAACATATATGCTATAACCAACTTTGAGATGCGATTGTGTAGGTTATTTTTTTTTAATCTTGTTTCATAATATTTGTAAGCGATTGTGGTTGTTATTGTCTTTTAATGGTTGTTTTTTTTACTTTTTAATTTGGTGTTACTTCATAAACATTGAAGATTTAAATATGGCCTTGGAATTAATTCTTTTTAGTAAGATGGTTTAGCATGTTTCAGAATAACTAAAAGATTTTTGGCTTCTAAATATCTTACACATTTAGAGTTAATATGGATTTATGGTGGTTCTTTATGTGTGTCCATGCTGAGAATGGAAGGATTTACACAACTATGTCAAACTTAGAAACATGTCATTGAAATGTTTTAACCAAGATCCATATTAACTGTAGATCTATCATGCGCCCAGAGGGATCAAATCCATCCAGGGTGCAAACGTTTCCTCAAGTATCTTTAATTTTTGAAAAAAGTTTTCACCTTGAAGGAATTGATCCCTCTCGATGCATGATAGATCCAAAGCTAAGATTGATCTATTTTGGTTATATATATCTATATATGTGTGTTTGTGCACGCGCGCAACTTATCAATTCCATGTTGACAACATAGTGAATTACACATCTCCATCATTATGACAAACAAAACCTTGAAACATTTTAACCAAGATCCATGTTAAATCTAGATCTTGATTTTGAACTTTTATACTTTTGTTTCTACCTCTTAGGAATAAAATTTCATCCAAAAAACTTAGGAAATTGCCCTTTAATTAAATAAATCCTTGGTCATTATATATTAATAAGGTGATTACAATATCGCCCGTCGATGAGTTGCACTAAGTTGATCAAACGGTTCTTGTGATCTCTAGAATATAAAATCCCCCTGAATTTTAAAAGAAAACCTTTAACAGTCACTTCGGAGCTTCACGCTTCAGGAGTTTCAAGAAATTTAAACAATAAAAACCCTGAATCTATGAAGTCCTGAAGACAATTCCTCGTGATAATTTCTAAAAGGACTTACAGATGAGTCATAGGACACGTGTCATTAAATATTTTCTTGGGATAACACGTGGCACTTATTTTTAACATTTGTGTCAGATGATTCACATGATTTCAAGTGACACATGTCACCCCTCCTTTCTTGACATGTCACTAAGAATGACGTTATCTCTTCCACGTCACTTCGGGAGATTTCCCTTCGAGAATTTAAACAAAGATTGGGTTCACAACCACCGAAGTATCAAAGCATCGGAGTATTGGATATAAAAAAAAAGTAAAAGTGTTTCAAAGAGATAATAACACATTTCACAACCTTAATTAATCATGATTAAGTATTAATTAATCACTCTGCAAATTTGGTCTTCGGGAGGTTTCTCTTGTGCTACATCCAAAACTCCTGAACGTCGAACCGCTGAAGTACGAACCACACTTTTAAACAAATGAACTCTCGAAGCTCCGGAGTTCCGAAGCCCCGAAATATATATAACGGTTTGAACATTTACTCCGGGAATTCAGCCTTCAGAACATTTCTATTATCCTTCATCCAAAACCCCTAAATATCGAACTTTTGAAGTACTTAAGGCTAATACAATGTTTAAAGCATGATTAATTAAAACATAAAAGCGATTAATTAGAGATTAACTTCTCCAGGAATTCAGCCTTCAGGAAATTTCTTCCCTCTTACATTCAAAACCTCCGAACGTCGAACCGTCGAAGTATTAATGACATTTATGATTGGCTAAACTTAAAGATTTGAGTAAATATTGTGATTTTCCAGGTAATAAATTCCATTAGATTTTTAATAATCTTTCTGTCAATAAATCAATACGAAGATTGATAGACTTTATGAATAAAAGTTTTCAAATCTCAAGTCATTCTACCATTTGCAATTAGAATTTTTCATTCAGTAATTAAGAGCTTACTGACTTCTCTTGTTACAGAAAGGTTAATTTCATTTCCCTGAGGATTATGGTGCCACGCAAAGCTGCGAATAAGCAAGATGCATCGGGGCATCAAAGAAATATCAACATTGCAATTGAAGAAAAGTTATAGAAAAGGGTGTCAAATATTTGCATCTCATATGGAAGAGACACCTAAAGATAGGGTGTCAAATATTGAACATTATGCATTCCTAAAGGAGTTTGGGGATTTCTTTAAAGAAATACCAGGATTACCCCCTAAACGAGACATTGATTTCTCCATCAATTTGATGCCTGGAGCAGCTCCAGTATCCAACACCCCTTACATGATGAGTACACCCGAATTGAAGGAGATGCAAATGCAACTTGAAGAGCTTCTGAAGAATGGGTATATACACCCAACTGTGTCACCTTGGGGTGCCCCCGTTTTATTTGTGAAGAATAAGGATGAAACATTGAGACTTTGCATGGACTTTAGGCAGTTGAACAAGGTAACTGTAAAGAATAAGTATCCTTTGCAAATGATCGATGGCCTCTTTGATCAGTTGAAGAATCCAAAAATATTCTCTAAGATTGATCTCAAGTCAGGTTATCATCAAGTAATAATTAAATAAGAAGACATCAACAATATTGCTTTCAGAATAAGGTATGGGAATTATGAGTTCACAGTGGTGCCATTTGGGTTATCAAATGCACCATCTATTGTCATGTGTTTAATGAATGGTATTTTCATAGAATACTTAGATAAGTTTGTCATTGTCTTTTTGGATTACATTATTATATATTATAAGTCAGAAGACGAGCATGAGCAACATTTGAAGATGGTACTATAGGTATTAATGGAGCATCAGTTGTATGCCAAATTGAGCAAGTGCTCATTTTGTCAGAAGAAAATTCATTATCTGGGACATATCACATCAGAGGAAGGGATAACAGTGGATCCTGAAAAGATTGAGACCATTAGAGGATAGTCAGCACCAAAGAAGGTGACAAAAGTCAGATCATTCATGGGCCTTGTAGGATACTATAGAAAATTTATTGAGGGATTCTCAAAGATTACACACCCGATCACTTTGTTGCAAAAGAAGGGAGTGAAGTTTCAGTTGACATTGGAGTGTGAAAAGATTTTCCAAAACTTGAAGCAATTATTAACAAGTGCTCCAATACTAAGGATAGTTGATCCAAATGAAGACTTCATTGTATGCATTGATGCATGTAAAGAAGGACTTTGTGGAGTCCTCAATCAAAGTGGATATGTTGTATGTTATGAATCAAGGAAGTTCAAGGAGCATGAAAGACACTATGCTACTTATGAATTTGAATTTGGAAGGCATAGTGCATACCTTGAAGATGTGGAGGCACTACCTCATGGGGAAAATGTTTTAGTTGAGGACATACCATCATGGTGTGAAATATTTATTTGAGCAGCCAACTCTAAATGCCAGACAAAGCAGGTGGTTAGAATTTGTTAGTGAATATGAATTTGATATAAAGCATATCAAAGGGAAAGAGAAAAAGGTGGTTGATGCACTCAACAAAAGAGTGCATGAGTTGCATGATACAACCATTAGCATATACCAATCAGATTTGAAAGATATAATCTTAGAGGCTACAAAATCAGACTTGCAATACATGGAAATAATAACAAAATTACAACAAGGTCCTTTGCAGCAGAAAAATGAAGACTACAAGCTGGGGAATGATGAAATTATCATGAACATAGGCATAATTATGTACCGAATTCCTAGGAATTGAAAAATCTGATATTCAGAGAGATGCATAATGTACCTGATGTTGGGCACCCACGGTACCAGAAAATTATTTTCGATGTGAAGAGACAATATTATTGGCCAGGCATGAAGAAGGAAGTTGTTGAGTGTATTGCCAAATGTTTGGAGTGTCAAAAGGTCAAGGATGAGCATAGAGACCCAATTGGTTTTCTACAGCCATTACCCATTCCTGAGTGGAAACATGAAGCTGTAACAATGGATTTCATCACCAAACTACCCAGAACAAACAAACAACATGATTCTATCATGGTAGTCGTGGACAAGCTTACCAAGGCTACCCATTATGTTCCAGTGAAGCTCACTCATAGGGCGACCAACATTGTTGATATTAATATGAGATAAATTGCTTGACTTCATGGTATACCAAAGATAATTGTGTCTATCAGAGATCCAAATTTTACATCAAATGTCTGGAAAGGATTATTTAAAGGATTTGGAAAAAACTTGAATTTTAGCACATCTTATCATCCATAATATGATGGACAAAGAAAGAGGGTTAATCAAGTGATTGAGTATATGTTGAGGATGTATTTGATGGATAAACCATCAAAATGGGAAGACTACCTACACTTGGTAAAGTTTGCTCATAACAATGGGTACCAAGCATCTCTAAAGATGAGCCCATTTGAGGCAGTTTATGGAAGAAGATGTAACACACCTGTAAGTTGGGACAACCTAGGAGATAGAGCAATAGTTGGGCTAGATTTAATTAGGGAAATGGAAGAACAGATGTCAAAAATAAAATGAAATTTAAAAGTTTCTCAAGACATGCATAGAAGCTATGTTGATAAGGGAATAACTCACAAGGAATTTAAGGTGGGTGACCATGTATTCTTGAAAGTAAAAGCCAACAAAAGTTCCATGAAGTTGAGAAATTGTTCAAAGTTGGAAGCTCATTATTGTGGGTCGTTTGGAATCCTAGAGAGGATTGGGATTGTATCATATATGCTTGCATTACCTGCATCAATGTATATTCATAATCTATTCCATGTATCATTGCTAAAAAAGTATATACCTGGTGCTAATCATGTTATTGATTGGAATGTGATTCAAGTGGAGCAAGAAGATGTTTTTCAGGTGCATCCGGTGTGCATACTATATCGGAAGTTCATTCAGCTATGGAATCGAGCCATAGAGCTAGTAAAGGTCCAATGGATAGGGTACGATCTCGAGGATGCAACTTGGAAGCACGAGGATGCTATGCGGGTAGAATACCCACATTTGTTTGAGGATTTTTTAACTTTTGGTTGTATATGTATATATATATTGCACTGAGGAAAGTGCATAAATAAGGGGAGGGGAATGTAATACCCCCAAGACCGAGCCCCAGTTGTAAATGTAAATATGTTTTATAGGCTAGTGAGTCAGGTTATTATAGGCCAGAAGGCTTATGTGATTATTAGGCCAGAGATCCTAGATGCTAAAGGCCAGTGATCCTATTTTTTTATATGTAAACACTCATATCATTAACCAAATACATCATTGCATGTAGACCAACCACGATAAAAGAGTTTCGGGGAGTAAACTCCACTAGGAAGGGAAAGGGAGGGCTAAAATCCTAGAAAGGGGGCTAAGCTAGAGGGCATAATGCCAAAGGAATATTCTAATATTATTCCTAAGGACTAAGGCATGGATATAGCTTATGTTATCCTAAGTTATTATGGGAAGAGAATGAAATACACGTGGAGAGAAACGAGCTTCTGGAAGGCCATGTGTCATCAAGGGTGCAAGAAAATAAATGTGGGGGATTCACCATTCTTCCCAAGGACGAGTCACTCCATTATCTCCATCACTGGACCTCTCCCTCTTATACGCATGGCTTGAGAAGTAACTATACCCTTCCTGTTATGCAAAGAACACCTGTACCTTACCAGAGCCCGTGTTGTACCTTACTTGAGTCAATACTGCACCTTATCTGAAGGTTGTTGCTGCCATCACTAGCACTCTACCTTGAACACTGCTGCTTCCATCATCATTCCTTTCCTGAACGTCATTGCTGCCATCACTTGTTCCATACCCGAGTTCTCTTGATGCCTTCACCTGAGCCTGTACTTGGTTTCCTTAAGAGTTGGACTGAAGAAGCAGGTTTTCAGGTTCGTGGGTTTGAAGAGGCGAGTTGTCAGTCCCATAATAAACTCTCTCCATGCGAGAGAATTGTTGGGAATTGATTTACTAAGGGATCCCAACTGCAACTACAGTGCTAAGAGACTTCCTGTCTGAACTGTTGTTGAAGCCCTAGAAGGGAAGTGGGGCAGCTGAAGGATTGTTAAGCAGATAAGGGGCACACTTCCTAGGGTGGGACATGCATGTGGGGAATGAGATATTGTGAGATATTAGATTGAGTTGGCACCTGAAGGAGTTGTTCCTTCTTTCTGAGATACATCATCCTAGATAAGAATCCCTTTACCCGGGTGGAGTTTCGTCCCATCTCGGGGGTGACCCACTGCTGAGAGTTCTGAGCAGCATGGTCTAAGGCTGGGAGGATCGTGGAAGGTATGCATGCAGTTGGTGCTCTTATACCATATATAAGTATCGATTGTGTGTCAATTTATATGATGCGTATTTATACATGCATTTATTTTTATGGGTTTATCTTATGTATGCTCCATGTGTATTCCTATTGTTATTTCCACATGAATCTGTGTATTGCAGAATATATTTGTCTGTTTAAAGTTATATATATATATATATATATATATATATATATATATATATATATATGGATTGAAATTATTGATATGCACGACATAGCCCAGTGGTCTAAGGTTGGGGATGCTACAGTATTGGTGTCAACTACACAAAGAAGCACATAGTTAAAGGCAATGTCCTTGGTTAAACTAGATGTCTTCAATAAAATCTGTAACACTATAAATACAACCACACTTAAGCAATTGTTTGAAAATTTCCTACCATGTTTTAATGAATATGCCCAAAATGTTTTCTTCTCAACATCAAATTGGGTTCTTGAAAATTATTTGAACCTCATCAAATGCTTAGAGATTAGAAAAGGTTTGGTACATGGTGATTATTTTGACTTTGAAAATGAAAATGGACGTGTATTTTCTTCTCATCTTGAGTTTCTAAAAGACACGTATTAATAGGATCTCAGTGAATCTAATGATAATTGACGATTGTCCTCTCCATCATGATGCAGGGATTTTTCGGGGATTTTTCGAGGGTCATAACTTTTGACTCGGTTATCTGTTTGGGCTAAAATTTTACGGGGAGTTGTGTCTCAAAGAGTTCATTGTCATGTCAATTGGATCTATCCAAATGGACATTGATTTTACACTTTTTCAGAGCCAAATTCCTTCATATAAGGCCTCAAATTGAGGTTTTAGTGTTTTTACGGGAATTTTCAATTTTCCAAGTATTAGTTATCTCTTAGTTTATGAGCTTAATCGTAAAAGCGAGTTTACAAATAGTGGCATGCTAGTTAGATCTTAGCTAGTGGTCATTTTCAGAGTCATGCAAGAATTTTCTAAATTTAGCTGCTTTTCTGAAACATAGTTGTTTTCTAAAATTAGTTGTTTTCAAAAATCCCAGATAGTAGTTATAAGGGGTGGAACTTCGATTATAATAGTTAGGATGGAGAAGGAATAAAAGAGAGTTATTTTTCCATTCTCTTTTGTTTTCATGGTTTATTTGATCTTGTGAATGAATCTTAGGCTTTGGCTACATCACATCATCTCTTTGTACCTCATACAATTACTAGTTCTACAAAAAGTACAATTTCCTGATGTGCTTTTGTAATTTATTTAAAACAAGAGGAACCCAAGATGAAAGTATTTGGTGAATGAACTAGATCTAACTCCAATGATGATGCAAATCATGGATGAAGGCTATAGGTCTAATTTTAATGCTTTTGGTTAGCTAAGTATGAATTAATATAATGAGGCACAAATTTCAAAACAACTATGGATTTATCCCCATATCATTATTTGAAGTCTGAAGTCCATCAATGTCTATTTGAAGAAAAGACAGTGGCACAAGAGGAATGTGATGTCAATGATGATAAGGAAATTATAGATACATTTACTAACCCTTTCTAGTAAAGTATTTAGGTTAGTCTAGTAACTATTCCACTCATCAAATTTAAATTTCCAACCGATAGTTCTTAGAATAAGATAATTATATATGATGTCACTTTCATGTGGATGGAATGGATATTTAAAGCATTTCCTAGAATAGTGACGAGCCTTTCAATAAAATATTTAGTTGGTTGCAGTACACCTTACAATTGGGATAGAGTTCCTTGTTAGAGTAACTTGTATTTATTGTTTAATCAAATTCTTAGATTTTGAAGAAGGTATCTTTAGATTGATTTAGCAACTACCTTTCTTTCTTTAATTGTAGATGACCAATTTCGTTGTATTTATTGTACTTAGGTTTCTTTAGTTGTAGATGATCAATTTCCTTGTATTTATTGTACTTAGGTTTTTTTAATTAGTTAATTTTTTTCTAATAAGGAAGAAAGTAAACATGAATTCTAATTACTTTGAATACTTACTAATAACTTTATCTTTCAAATTTTAAATATTAAAATAAATAAATTGAAATTTTAAAATATATTGATTTATATTAAAATAAATAAATTGAAAATATTACAGATTAGTATATATATATATATATATATATATATATATATATATATATATATAACAAAATAATAATACTTTCCTCGAATAGATTATATATAAAACAATGAGTGGAGTGAAACATAGGAGAGTACAACACAAAATATTAAGATTATCTTTTCTTAG
The DNA here is from genome assembly GCA_009831015.1 of Picea engelmannii. Taxonomy (NCBI): domain Eukaryota; kingdom Viridiplantae; phylum Streptophyta; class Pinopsida; order Pinales; family Pinaceae; genus Picea; species Picea engelmannii. The sequence goes on along the minus strand of ML777907.1, from coordinate 1,201,730 downwards.
ATAAATTTATATAAAGTAGTGAATTGAATCCAAGTTAAGTTAATCTCATTGGGAGATCATGTATACAATGTACTATCTACGTGAAGTGTCGAAATTCGTTATGTACCATTACTTTATCAAAAGTCGTTATTACTTTATCAAAAGTCGTTATGTACAATTACTTTAATGAATTCATAAACATACAAATATACATAGAGTAAGACCGTTTGTGGGTGTGCATGTGAATATGGAGCATGCTCTTTTTGAAAGCAATACTTAGTACTATAGTCATCTTTTCTTTTCATCCTTAGTATTGGAAGGGGTATTCGTCAAGGCTGCCGGTTGTCTCCTTTGTTCTTCATCCTGGTGATGGAAGGCCTTAGCTTATTGTTGAAAAATAGTTTGGAAAGAGGTACAGTCTCAAGAATAAAAGTGCCAAAGATTATGAAAATTTTACATTTCCTTTTTGTGGATGATGTATTAATTATGTCAAAGGTAAGTCTTAGTGAATGGCAAGAAATCATAAAGTTGATTGACTTACTTTGCAAAGCTTCTAGGTTGTCCTTAAACCCTACAAAGATCATTGTGTTGTATGAAGGCCTTTCGAAGGTTGAATTGGTTCCATTTAAACAAATTATTCCTTTTACCTTTAGCTCATTCTCGGGAGGTTTTAAGTATTTGGGTTACCAACTAAAGACAGGGGCATAACGCACAAGTGACTGGGCCTGGATTATTACTAAATTAACAAAGAAGATGGGGACTTGGTACAATCGATGGTTGTCATTAGGAGGCAGATTCATATTGGTCAAAGCGGTTCTAGAGGTCCAACCAGTCTTTTGGATGTCAATGGAAGCTTTACCTTGTTCAGTTATAAATCGAATTAGAAGAGTTATGTTTCATTTCCTCTGGAATGGGCTCTCAACAAACAATCACTATCATTTATGCAAATGGGAAGTCATAGCCAACCCAAAGAAGCTTGGGGGCTGGGGTCTGAGTAACCTCTATGTTTTTAACAAAGCACTAATCACCTCCTCACTGTGGCAGATACTAAATGAAGACAACTTGTGGCACAGAGTAATATTTGAAAAATACTTACAAAACGTTCCACTCATCAATTGGCTCAGGCAATCGAGGCACTAATCAAAATTTTCCTCACGATTTTGGTCTAGTATTGTACGCACTGTCCCTGTTATTCTTCCCTAGATCAGTTGGCAGCCAGGAGCAGGGCATGATATCATGATAGGTAAGGATAAAATTCTCGGACTGGGAGAAAGAGATATCCTTCCACCTGATTTAATTAACCATATCAATAAAAAAGGTATTTTCAACCTATCTCATGCAATGATAGCAAGGAATCCAATCACGACTGTGTTGATTTGGGTATCAAGTGATGATCTAGAGTTGACAGGTCTGCGAGCATTCGCCTAGAAATTTTTTACAATGTATTTAAATGTTGTTGGCATAACTATAAACCCAAATAAGAAAGACGTTTTGATGTGGTCGGGCGATGGAAAAAATGTGGATTTCTCTATCAGAAATGTTTACAATGCCATCCTCGCCTCACATTTTCTACTGGTGAAAAATGGTTGGCAAATAAATTTATGGAAGCGGTGTCTTCCTTTGAAGGTAAACATTTTCTTTTGGTTGGCATTTCATTATAAAATACTAACCTGGGACAATTTACAATGGAAAGGGAAAGCTGGACCAAGTAGATGTTGTCTTTGTGGAAAGATAGTATAAAATTCAAAGCATATTTTCATTGACTGCGTCTTCACCAGATCGGTTTGGGAAAAGAGTGCTAAAATGCTAAATTGTAATTTCCTTTGGGACGACCAATCTCTCATGGAAAGTATGGACAATTGGGTTCAGAATAAAAACTTTTCTAAAAGACTGTCGATTATAACCCGCTGGACTATTTGGAAAGAGAGAAACAAGACTTTATTTGACAACTGGTGTCCAAATGCTTGGGCTGTGGTGTATAAGATTCTAGATATTCTGAATATTTATCTTCCAGTAAGCAATGAGAAGGGATTAAGACTAAGTTTGATTTTAAGGATGGATGGATATGCTTTAACTTTTTTTGATGGGGCGACATTAGCAGGAGGATCCAATTATGGAGCGGGGGGAGCTATAAAATGCCCAAACTCACAAGCTTATCGATGGATTTTTAACTTTGGTGATGGAACAAACACTAAAGTTGAGTTATTAGGAGCGCGAGCTACGCTTACTGTTACAAAGATGCTGTATGCTCTTTATATTCAGGTTTTGGGGGACTCAAAATTCGTCATTCAGTGGCTTAAACAGAAAGGGGCGCTATAAACAATCAGTATTGAAGGATGGAAAAGTAGAATAAAGGAATTGATTCCCACCTTTAAAGGCATACATTTTCAACATATCTACCGAGAAGCAAATGGGGAGGCCGACCAACTATCTAAGCAAGCCCTAACGGCCCCAAAAGGAAGGATTTCCTATTACTCATGGGATGGCGAAAAGGTTGGTCCCACTTTCCAAGTGGATGTCTTTTAAGTTCTCCTTAACATTGTCTCCTTCGCTTGATATTTTCTTATGCAGTCCCTTCTTATGGGCACCTGAATTCTCATGCTTTTTCTTATAAGGTTCAGATTATATTTTGATGGTTTTAGAGGTTTTTTTTGCCTCGTGATAGGGCATGATTGGATAGAGAAAAGGTTATTCTGCCAAAAACCTTGTCAATTTTGATGCTAATATTTTTTGACTATTAGTTTCAATTTTTGCTCATTTCTAAAGATGTATTTAAAATTATTATTAATATAATTTTATGAGAGAATTTTCATTTGGAGAAAAAAAAGTGAAGAATTGATTGAAAGTTCAATGTGATTTTGAATGAGTATACATTATAAAATAATTTTTATCAATATAGTATATATTTATTTTAATTTTAAATGAATAATATTGAAAATGATATAAATTAATTTATTAATATTTTATTGATAAAAATAAAAATACATTTCCTGAACTTATTTGAATTGAATATACATTTCCTTATTTTCTACCTATTGATATCTTTAAACAAGGGGAGTTGTCGAGCAACAAGTCCTTGCCAAAAAAGGAGATAGCAATAATAACTGTGATTCAAGCCAATGACGCTACAGTGAGAAAAACATGTTTATAGCTCCAGTTTGCTCAAACCCTTATATACATTACTTAGAATCTCTTCACACACGCTTGCATATTCCTGTTTATTACGATTACCATACCACTTGTGTCCTTACAGTGTAGCTCCACTCACTTCGCACATTCATCTTTCAAGGTTGAGGTCGTAAGAACAAATCTTAAAGTTGGGCTTCAAAGATCCCTAACATATCAAGCAAAAGAAGCTGGGGTTCAAATCTCCCTAACATATCAAACAAAATAAATTAACTACAAACAAAATCTCATCACGTATGTGGGTGCTTATGCATACCTTGTCTGTCCCAGATTCATTGTCCAACACAAGAGCCTGGACTTCTTCTCCATCCTCCATGACTATGTGGGTATAGATAGCTCACAACAAGATGCTGCCAACAAACATCACTGTAAAAACTCTTCCTAAGATATACACTATGCAGGAATTCCTATCAGAAATCAAAATCTATTCATACCTCAATATTTGAATGATTTCCAAAACGGACTCAAGACCGAATTCAGAAATCAGGATTGCCAAAACGGACTCAAGACCGAATTCAGAAAACATAATTTTATCAGCTGAAGATATATGTTTCTGATAGCTACTCTATGTGCATATATAAAGTTATAAACTACTGTCGATTCATGACTACTATAAGAGTACAATGGTCTAACACAATGTCAAAATGTCATAAAGAGAACACGTTGTCAAAAGAAACCACACCTTGACTCTTATGATCATATTGAATAGACACTAATTTCAATCTATAAGCCACAATAAATAACCATACAACGCAAGAAAGCCCAAAATGAATGAAATAATTATCATGCAAGAAGTCAATGGGCTGAAAATAAATTCATGATTTCACTCGACACAAAGCATTAAACAACCTGGATAAAAAAAATACAAGGAGTAAGAAATCCCTCAAATAAATAATGAACATTCCAGCATCCTTCAACTCATAAATACAACCTAGATCAAAAACATACAAGGAGTAAGCAATCCATCAAATAAATAATGAACATTCCAGCATCCTTCAACTCATAAAGACAATCGCAAATTCATAATCATTCGAAAACAAAACCGGAATTCTCCAAAAGAGAATGACTACAAAACTGTATTTATTACTTCAAAAAAACCATGTGCTTGGGATTTTCAGTAGCTAGTGTAACCTATCAATAAAATAGATGTCAGTGACACTTGCAATTACTTTATATAACATGATTTATTTAACTCCTTCCATGTGCATTCCATTACATGGAGTGGTCTCCACTTGGTTCCCATGCTCCCATGTAGTTTGCATGGATTTTATGTGTGCATCCATCATGACACAGTTTCAATCCCGCTATCCCAAGCTAACCAATGTAGTTTAGTCTAAGGAAAAAAATTGGATCTGAGCAGTTGTAAGGCATAAGGTCGGGACCCAGACATACAACACAGACAATGTAGACGTCATAGGAGACATGAACAAGGTTTTCACAGACTAAGGGCATTTGACACTCCAAACCTGGATCTGGATAAAGGGAAAACACAAGTAGTTGTATGTCGTTCTATTGTATCATTCCATGCATGGGTTGTTCCTGCCCTCCTATCTCACCACCTGGGTGAGGAAGGGGAAGAAGCAACGTTCCCTAGTCTTCAAATATCTTCAAATTCTCACCGCGGTGCTCCGCCACTATGTTCGGCTTCAAGTGGGAATAGTACGAGAACTGGGTGTAATGCCAGTGTTCCTATACCAACTGGCCTATTGGAATCTCCATTAGTGTCTTATTAGTCTTTTGGCAATGTGAATGAAGTGTAGTGAACTACCCGCTGAAGTGAAGGGGGAGAACGGGATAGCCAAATCAGGCCTCGAAGACTTAGCCTTATTGCTAGAGAGAGAGAACTGGGCCAACTGCAAGACAAGATGGTTTGTGGATGGAAATCCAAGGAGGCAATCTGACAAAGTCCCCTTGCCTATGAACAAGAGAAGAGTTTATGTCCACATGATTTTTACAGAATCTTGTTTCGATGTGAGGCTCGCCTTCATTCAGTCTTGGGTTGATGAGGTCTTCATCCCACAAACTTGCGAACTTATGAAATGTTTGTTGGTTGGAAGTCCTAGGTCAAATCCACTGCAAGATTTAAGAGTACAAAGTGGTGTTTGTCCTTAAATTTGTAAGAGACATATTTGGATGGAGTGAGATGTCAATTAAGTTTTCAGTTACAACTCCAAACAAACAAGTGATTGAAAGGAGTCGACTGTTAGCATCAAACCCACAGTCAAGAAACTTTAGATATGAAGAAGTGGATTTCGGGTGCTTTCCTTACGGCTGACGAGCTCCAAGGGAAGGGCGAGAAATAAATCGATTCAATGATGTGTACCCATGGTTAGTAGATGAGTATACTAATGGATCCGTCCATGTATTACTACTAATGGAGCCTAGTCGGGTATTACAATTAGATCAAGTAGTAAAGGACCAGGGAAAATAGAAAGTATTTGTGTAAAATCTACGAGACACCTTATGGGTAAAGGGGAATAGTGAAGCAAGCATAAAGTCACTCAACGTCAAAGAAAATGATTCCATCCATCCTGCCATAGTGAAACATTATGAAATGGAAAAATTGCTTAAAGAAACTTGACTAAGATATTTCCAGGACGCGGGCAAACTTAGAACTACAACAGGTATATGAACAGGAGACTAAGGTTTCTGGACCTAGAGATAGAGCGCAATGGACTTGGAGAAGGAGTATCGATGGACCTGGAGCAGGAGCAGCGACGGACCTGGAGCCAGAGCCAACAACCCAACATTTTCTCCAACTCGTTGGCACCATCAATAGGCCTGTAAGGATATATATAAGGTAAGGTCACCATAGTTTATTTGACAGTAGGGTTTGCATGGCCGAGTAGGTGGAATCTCAAAAACCTTGAGCTTAGGGAGTTGACAGTGAGCAGCTGATAGTAATAAGGTGGCAACTAAGGAAATTCCAATAGGTGGAAGCTAAGGGAATTGCAATAAACATTGGAGAAAGCTCTATGATTTAAAATTTAATGCCAATAAGTAATGCTATAAGAAGTTCTAGAACTACTTGACTTATGCAATATTACTCATAGAATATACACTTTATGCAATATTATTGATAGAATATACACTTGAAAGTGATTTTAAGGCAAGATAGGCTGAGGGTGTGCCTCGGGAAAAGGGCAAATAAAACCTCAAACTTCAAAATTAGGACTAAAAACCAAATGCGGGATGGAAATTTGAATAAACCTCTTAAAGTGTTTGGTTTATGTGTTGTATTAATGCAGGGACTAAAAACTGATTACTATTATTCCCTACAGCCCGAAGGGCAGGGAACAATAAGATATAACATTAATATATAACTTCTATTTCCTTTCCATATGATGGTTTTCACATGCCTTAGTATAACTAAGGTAAAAAATTAGGCATGATGTCTAGAAGAAAACAAAAGGTTGTTTCTTATAATTTCTTCTAACGTACGATGGTTTATGGCATTACTGTGCACATTACAGTTACTTTAAATATTTGTTTAGGAATTGATGAGATGAGGAGAAAATAAAAATTATTGCGATTTACATGTAACTCTCCTATGGTTCATGTGGTAGGAAGCCAGGCTTAACATATAGGGAGTGACGAGGGAACCATAGATGATGGAACGAGAGACGAAGTATTGCACGATATGGAAGCCGAGCATGATGAAGGGAGGCTAGTTTCATAAACTTTTTATCTAGTCGTATCAACTTTCGACATTGGTGGATAGGTTTAGTGGGTTTTTCTATTTTTATCCTCTTGTTTTTCAGCCTTCCTCTGCTCTCACCTTGGTGTAGGAGCTACAACTTCATAGACGGTTTTTATCTCTCAGATTTTTCTCTTCTTTTAATAAGGTTACCTAGTAGTTGGACACTCTCTTATCTATTTTTGGGGGCTCAAAATTAGATGTTTTGCCTCTTGGGTACTGGTCTTTTCAATTGGCTTGTCGTTAGCTATGGAGGTCTATCTACACACCTCCTCTAGATATTGTTACATAGTATTTTTTTTGGCCCACGTCTTCTTTTAAACCTTCATTACTATATTTAACCGGATTTTAGTTGAGGCACTTGGGGGTCATGCTCAGTGGAGCCCATATGGCAGAAAATGACTCTTTCATGGTAGGAAGAACTAGCTATTGACGTTTTCATTTATTTCTCTATTTATTACTGTCCTTGGAAACTGGGTTGTTGCTGAGAAATCTTGGGGGGATGAGCTCAATGGAGCCTAGGTGGCAAGTTATGGAAAATCCACATAAGGCAGGGTTGGCCACAAATGTCTGTGCACTAATGAGCATAGCTGACGAGGCCCTTTGGTAGAAGGAAGGTCTTTTCGCTACTGAAAACTATGCAGGAAAGGGTACTAGTACATTAATACCCCCGACTACATATTTGACCTCACTACCTACTACTTCAAATAAATTTTTTTTTGGTGATGCTCCCTCATTCTCCGATTTTCTGCCTGGGTGTTCGGTAATTTTTCTGTCGGTGGAGAAGTTTAACTCTATGAGCGGTTTGGAAGAGGGTTTTAAGCTTACAGGCTCCCCTAGTTCATAGAGGAAGGTGGGTAAGAACTTTGGTAGGTCTGAGGGAAGACACAGACAGTGGAAGGCCAACAAGGTTTTAAAGAGAATGGTACTGGGGTCTAATATTGGTCTCGAGGAGACCTGTAGGTTTTCCTTGTGTGGTTTGATTGGTCGTTTCTCCTATAGATATTTATGTAAGGTTTTTCTCCCTGTCTGGGTCGAGGAAACCTGGGGACCCATTTTAGGATATGTGCATAAAATTATTTACTTAAAAAAAGGTTGGTTCGGTTTCATCTGTAACTCTCCAGATGACTTGACACAACTTTTGGATAACATGTGGGTGATTGGTGGATGTAACTTAATGTTGAAGTGATGGAGAGTAGCCTTCGACCCGATGACGAAATACTTTCAACATCGCCATCTGTGGGTTTTACTCCCCGGTTTACCATTACAGTGATGTAATGAATGAGACTTGGCGGCGATAGGGAACTCACTGGGTACTTTTATCACGATTGACAGAGTGACACTCTCGGCACCGAACATGAAGATGGGGAAACATTTAGTCGAGATGGATATTCATGGTAGACTTCCAGAGTTACTATAAATATAATGGAGGGGTCGATGGATTATATAGAAGCTGGATTACCTTGACATTCATTTCCATTGTAGTCTTTGCCGCAGTATGGGTCATTTGCAGAGAGATTGTAGTGGTTGGATAGAGGAGGAGGTCTCGAAAGATACAACACTTCAAAAGAGACATTGGAGGATCTTCTCCTGAAGATGACTCTATATGGGTCGGGACTCAGTACTTTTCATCGGATGTTCCAAGTTCACCTGAACCAGTGGATTCGCTATTGGGTAAGTTGAAACGTCACTGTCCTACCTTATATTCTTCCTTATCATTGTGGGAGAATGAACCATTCATCACTTCTATTTTTTTGAAAAATTGTATCTCCGTTGTGGCGGTGTCCTCTGGTGTGGATAGGGAGGTTACAGAACCTATAGTTATGGGTTTAGTTTGTTGTGAGGACAGTGAATCCAATCCTTTTGGGTGTTAGGGGGTGGATACCTGTAAATATACTACGTGTCTCAGTACTTTAGTAGTTTTGGAGGTGCAGTATGACCCTTCCTCGTGTCCCATCGAACCATTTCAGTTGGTAACTTCCCCTCCTGTGGACATCCCACTGTCTGAAGAGTCTGCTCCACTTCCTGGTTTTTGAGAAACATAAGAGGATGACACATCCCTTAGTGATGTTTTGGATTCATTAATCCCCTTCTTACGAGACACAAACCCTCATGTCCAGTTACCTACATATTTTGGGCACTCAGTTTATGATCCTTCTGCAATTAATGGGGAAAATAGTACTTCGGGTTCTCGACTTGCAGAGACAAGGAAAGTTTATGCCTGGTCAAGGGGATTGGGTATTGAATATTCACTGGTAAAGACCAGAAGCGCTCAGAACAAAAATTTGGCTTTGACTACTTTTCCTACTGTTACTTTTCCACCTACATCTAACTGTGGGGCACTTAGAGAAATGAAGGCCCTGGCAAGGGAAAAGTAATGTTATTACTCTCCCTTAACCTCAGAGGGATTGAGGGCTCCCTAAAATCCATCTATGTTCATCGTTTATTGGATAATTCCCACCCTAATATTATTTTTCTACAGGAAACCTTGGTCCATGAACAAAAATCTAGGTCTTTTATGAACAAGTTTCATCCCAACTGGGTATACTGTGCAGTAAGCTCTGTCAGTAATTCAGGGTGTCTGTTGGTTACATGGGACACAAACATTTATAATTTGGTACCTTACCTCTCTTGTGCTGGAATTTTGTTAACATGTTGTGTTATTACAAGTAAAAGGGAGATCAATTTACTTAATATCTATGGTCCATGCTCGAAGCGTAAAATATTTTGGAATATTTTCTCAGATTGTGGTTTGATCTCAATTAAAAATCAAGTAGTCATAGGGGATATGAATTTAAATATATAGAATGAAGAGGTCTGGGGAGGGTATGCAAACTCGGGGCCCTTGGTGAGCTTATTCATGGATTTCTTCCAAGCTCACAGACTCATTGATGTCCAGTCTGATAAGATTGTACCTACTTGGAGAAATGGGCGAATTGGACTCGAATCAATTGCTAAGAGGCTAGATAGGACCTTAACATCTGAAGATCTTTTAAATAGCGTGGGCCTCTACAAATCCTGGGTGGAGTACCCATTTCTCTCGGATCATGCCCCGATTCTATTACAGTTGGAGATCACCCCACTTTACAAGGAACATCCCTTTAAATTTAATTCTTAGTGGCTATTAGAAAAGGACTTTTATATTATTGGTTTTAAAGTGTGCAATGATCATAAGTATTTATCGGAAGGAGGGATACAACGCTGGTTAATATGGAAATTGAAAGATCTAAAATCTCACACTAAACACTGGGTAAAGACTAAAAAGTGTCGGGATTTGAAACATCTGGAGGAGTTGGAGGAAAAAATTGAGGTTTCATTGCAGACCTTGTTAGGAGGCACTATGACACCGGAGGTGTAAAGTATCCTTATAAATCTTTAACTTGAAAGGAATAAGTACCTAAATGGAAAGGAGGAACTATGGAGAGTACTTCATGGTCTTGTTAATTTGGATGAATTGAAGGAGGTATTATCCATGTTTAAAAAAGATGAAAGTCTAGGGCTCGATGGCTGGACAATTGAATTTCTCATTCACTTCTTTGATCTGGTTGGAGAGGATCTTTTAGCGATGGTTGAGGAATCGAGATCAAGGGGTTACATTGCCGGATGCCTTAATTCTAAATTTTTAGCCCTGATTCCAAAAGTAAATAAGCATGTTACCTTTGGGGACTTCACGCCTATTTCCTTATGTAATCTCGTATATAAAGTAATATCCAAAATTATTGCAAATCGAATTTAACGGATTCTCTCCAGATCTCTTTCAGCTAAGCAAATGGGATTTCTAAATGGTCGCCAGATCCAAGATGAAATTGGAACAACACATGAATGCTTACATAACATAAAAAAGAAAAACTTAATTTCCCTCATACTTAAGATGGATCTACAGAAAGCTTACGACTACCTAAATTGGGACTTTTTTAGGATGATATTAATTCAAGTGGGTTTTGGTATTCCTTTGACAAACTGGATTATGAGTTGTGTGGATTCGACGTCTTTTGTTATTTTACTTAATGGGGAGGCTACTAAATTTTTCAGAAGTGGAAGAGGTTTACGAGAAGGGTGCCCTTTGTCCCCCTTGTTGTTTATTTTAGTTATGGAGGGTCTGAGTATTTTATTAAAAGAAAGCAAACAGGATGGGAAGTTGTCGAGCATAAAAGTTTCCAGAATTATCAAAATCCTTCACTTATTTTTTGTTGATGATGTATTAATTATGACTAATTCATCTCTAAAGGAGTGGGTGGAGATTGATAGTCACTTTAAACTATTTTGTAAAGCTCATGGATTAAAGGTAAATGAAAAAAAATCAATAATTCTATTTGAAGGGCTATCAGAGGAAGATTTAATTCCTTTCAAGCAATTAATCCCTTTCACCTTCTCAGATCTCACTTTGGGTTTTAAATACCTTGGTTATTTTTTAAAGACTAGAATACATAAAGCAAAATATTGGAGCTGGTTGCTTGAAAAGGTGGAAAAAAGGATAGGTAACTGGTGCAATAGGTAGTTATCATTGGATGGAAGGTATATTTTATTGAAATTAGTCCTATAAATCCAACTAGTATATTGAATGTCGATGGCAGCCATACCCATCTCGATATTGAACAAGTTAAGGAAAATCATGTTTAATTTTCTCTAGAATGGGAATAGTGAGACACACCATTATCATCTTTTCTGGGAGACACTTTCAAAACCAAAGCACAATGGTGGCTGGGGTTTTCGAAATATATTATCCTTTAGTAAACCCTTGGCCGCCAATACTCTCTAGCATGTTTTAATGAGGGATGACATATGGCATAAGGTAATAAAAGATAAATATCTCCCATTTACCACGGTCAAAAATTGGTTCAGATCATCTTCTTTTCATCAGCCAACGACCTCTAAAAAAAGGAACACTCTATTAAATTCAATCCACTTGATTACAAACTGGTTGAGTTAGAATCTAGGATCGGGCCATCATGTTGTTCTTGGCAGAGACAAAATCCTGGGGATGGGAGATAAATCCTTTCTCTCCCAAACACTTATTTCTATACTTAGACAAAAAAAAATTCCAGTACTGGCCCAGGCCTGGGGACAACAAGCACAAGCCTCCCAAACAACATATTGGATCAGTAGCTATGAGATGGACATTACATGTGAGTTGGCAGCGGAATGGGATCACTTTCGTATTGCTCTTATTGGTTCAGGAGCCTCTATCCAGGATAAGGAAGATATATTGATGTGTACTGGTGGAGACTCCTCAGGTTATCTCACAGTAAAAAATGCATATTTGGCTCTATTATCCACTCATATCTTTCCGATTTTAGGTGTATGGAGACAAAGAATTTGGAAATGGGATATCCAATTAAAAACAAAACAATTTATATGGTTGGCAGCGGAGAATAAAATTTTTACATGGGTTAATCTAAAAAAAAGAGGATGGGTAGGTCCAGGTTGATGCCAGTTATGCAAGAAGGATTTCGAAGATACAACTCATATATTCATACATTGCTCTTTTACAAAAACAATTTGGGATAAAATAAAAACTGGTCAAAAGATAAAAAAAGTATGGAAAGGGAATTATCTGGCAAAATGTCTCTTAAACTGGACAACGGACAAGACGATCCCCTCCATTTTAGTTGCACTCATTTGTTGGTATATTGGTTAGAAAGGAATTCCACCATTTTTGAAGGAAAAACTCCATCAATACTATTGGTGGTCACTAAGACACTTTGTTCACTAAAAATACCCACGGCCTCCCAAAAACTGATCCCAATTTGATCTTGCTTGATTACACAACATTATGATACTACCATAGCCTGTTTTGATGGGGCTTCACAATCAAATGGAAAATATTGTGGAGCAAGAGGGGTCTTCAAAACACTTGATTTATCAATTTATAGGTGGTTATTCAACTATGGGGAAGGTACTAATACAAAGGCATAACTTTTGGTAGTTTGGGCAACATTATTGTTCGCAAAACATTTGTCTCTTCACAAACTCCAGATCCTAGGAGATTCAAAACTTGTAATAGATGGCTAAATAAAAGAGGTAGACTACAGGCTTGTGCTATCGAAGGATGGAAGCCCAGAATCAAGGCTTTAATAAACCACTTTCATGAAATTAGTTTTGAGCACATTTATTGTGAACATAATAAGGAGGCAGATCTACTCTCCAAGCAATATTTACAAGAACCTAAAGAAAGAATTACATTTTACAAGTGGGTAAATGGAACTGAAGGTTGCAAGAGACACATCAATCTATTCTAGCTTATGTCCATAGTTCTCCTTTTTTGAACAAGGTTTCTAATTATGAGTCTCCTGTCAGTTTTTTATTTGAAATGATTCTAGACAGATGGTAAAGTACTGGAATAGTATTATATGTGATACTTCATACTCAACTCAAGGGTTATGAACATGTAAGGGTATATATCTGGAAGTTTACTTTTTGGAATCTTTCAGATACTATATAGACAGTTATATATATTTTTTCTGTAATACGGATATGGTCAAGAAGATGTAAAAAATTATATTTACTAATATAATTGAGAAAAATTTCTATTAGAAAAACAAAATATAGAGAACGTTGAATAGTGAAACCAAAAGCAATAATAAAAATAAAAGTTATAGTTATAAATAAAAATAAAAGTTTTAATAAATTAATAAAATATATTCAAAATTAACTAATTAAAATAAAAGATACAATTATAAATAAAAATAAAAGTTTTAATAAATTAATAAAATATATTAAAAATAATTAATTACTGATCAAATTTCTAATAGTAAAAAAGTTTTTTTTTAATAAAGCACAATGTAAGGCTAACATGTATGGGATACTAAAAGTCATCTTCATTACATAGTTCTATAAAGACTATGTATATATTTAGTATATTTCTATAAAGACTATGTATATATTTAATATGATATATGGATAAAGGGATGGATGGTGAGAGATTGCTTGTATGGTAATAAATCACATTCCATTGTATTTAACAACATATTAATACTTAGAGGAAATGACATTTCACTATACTTAATATATTAAGTATAGTTCAAAATTTCTTTCCATTTGCACATTTAATTAACATTTAGATTCATTTTATCAAGTGTTTATTTACCCAACCTTAAGTGTATAAGTTATTATGTAAAAAAGATCATAAAAGATTAAATTGTATTGAAATGGGTTATTAAACATTAACTTACAATGATATGAACATTTTGGAAGTATAATGATCAATCATGAATAACTCATATTAGTTGAACTAAAACCAAGTCAATCCTAGAGACTCATTTCATCATTCTACCTATGCAATATATGCAAATGACTATTCACCAAACAAGCTTTCAAGTAGAGTAATATAAATACAATCTACCATTCATGCAAGCACCATTCATCAACTCATTCATTAATACCACTCTTAGCAACACTACTAAAACTCCAAAGTTAAACTTTACTCAAATATCAAATCCAATGATGCAATCACTATTTCATATAAACTATATTTCTTTCAAATGTTATTGGCGGGTATGCTTGCTTTCAATTTTTTCAATTCGGTGTAGTATTGTATTGTTTAATGTTTGTTTTGTTGTTCCTCATATGATGAGGGAAATAATGCTAGTGACAAGGGGTGCCCTAACATAACATTCTTCTTCAAATGAGGAGATAAATCAGGTAGACATTAAAGAGCATAATCAAGTAGACATTGAAGAGAATACACATGTAGAAGATGAAGATAATGCTCCCACATCAATTACAACACAAGGTTCAAATTCTAGCAAAGAAGATTAAGAGGCTAGAAACAATGGGACATCTTGTGGACAATGGCTAATGTTTAATTCAATAGATACTCTGTATGAGTTGCTACAAGAAAATACGGAACTACACCAACATCATTGCATCATTGGATAAATGACCTCACACATATGAATAGGAAAGGACATGCTATTTTTTTGAATAAACAAGAGGAATAAGAAATAGTTGTTTGGTGTAATGAGGTTGTTGAAATGGAACATGCCATAGAGGTATTGCTCAAATATTTGGATCAATGTTGAATCCATTCAAAGATGGATTTTGTGGAAAATTATGGTGGGTAGGATTCAAGAAAAGGAATCCAAAGATTATATTACAACCAATGAAGGGTCTAGATAGAGATAGATCTATGAATTTATTCCTTATTTTTGTGACCCAGTTCTATGGAAATATGTCCAAGGCATATGATCTAGATAGCCTAGGTAACTTCCCCAATAAGGTCACACCACTCATGCCAACAACATTCATTTCCATAGCATGTTAGAGAAGTCTGTGGAGGATATTCTCATGGATCTCATGGCTAAGAGAGTTATGTCTGTAGGAATATATGGATCGTCGACTAGAGGATTGCAAGAATCCCCCTCGATTGGACATCGTTCCAGCCGTACTACTGAGAAGCGAAGAAAGCAGTGCGATGATCTGGCTAACATGAAGTAGATCCCATTGGTCTTTCCATATTATATACCACCTTTGGATGGCACGGTTAATCGCGATAGTATCCCATGTGAATTTGAGTACACGTTGATCACTGCATAAATCTCGAAGGGGATACGCATATTTGGACCCGAGCTAGGACACATACCAGTTCTGAAGAAAAAATACTTTAACCTCGGAGACAGGAAGAACTATGCGATGCTCACACCACATAGGTATTTGATGAAGACGACTGGAAAGAAGTCGCGCATAGTCTCCCAACCGTGGATTAAGGAGCTCACGCAATCGATGATACTGAACATGATGAAGATCCCTCACTTTGGCCGACATTAGGAGGTTAATTCTTGTGTTAAAATCCTTCTATCGTGCTATCACAGAGGATATCTATGGCTCGACAGTTGCATCAATATGGATCTGGCACTGATCCACCTTAGCACGAGATTGAGCATGCAGGGACTGGACCCTCAACAGTTCTACCCAGGGAAGACTTCAAATCGCTCCCTGGAACAGTGCATAAAGGAGGATTACGACGATGTAGAGAAGGAAAAACAAGGCTACAAGTTAGCCTCCATCCAGGATGGTGCATTGCGCTTAGCTTGTCAGCTTATAGCTGGCAAGCTCGTGAGAAAGAACTGTCCCATGCAGGTCACTGGATTCGTAGTAGACCTCGCAGGAAAGTGCGTGGAGGGGATGCAAATGAACCAGGTGAGTTAGCTAGTCAATGAGTTGGAGAAGGACTACCACAAAGCACAGGATTGGAGGTATGAGTTCCATTTTAGTTGGTTACTGGTATTGATCGCATTTTTTTCTTGGAATATGCCAGAAGGAGAGACATTTCCAGAAGATGAGCCATCGGAGCTGTTGGAAGCAAGGTTCTCCACCTTGTGTTATACAAATGATATGTCGAAGCAGTGGCAGTCGAACATTTTCTTCCATGCTTACTACCAACAACTAAAGCATGCTATTGAAGAATTTCCATGCCTGAAACCGAATACATTGCACCAGTACAGACTGCTAGTGAATTTTTGCGCATATAGACACTTTATCTACATCACCGCGCATAGGGATGAGAGTAAGGAGGAATTGAAGTCCTATTATAAGATAACCGACAAAGATATGGAGGATATCACTAAATAATGGCCAACAGAGTTCCTTGTACCTGTTGAGGATGAATAACTCTCTGACCCTAACATCATTGGAAGTCCCTTGGTCACCCGGGTCGACATGATGTACAAACTAGCACGAAGAAAAAGAAGAAAAATGAGGAAGTGCAGAACATAGAAACTGATGACGAGGACAACACCTCAGAGGAAAGCAGGCCTGACTCATGTGCAAGAGGAGGAGGACATGAAGTGAACCAAGAAGAAGGAGGGGAAGAATGAGAAAATCAAGACAAAGGCGAAGTTACACCGCCAAAGGATCCCCCTACCGAGGCCGAAACATTGAATAAGTGGAATGTTTCTCTATAGAAACCCTCGTCAATAAAGAAGAAGTGTGTCAGTAAGCCCAAGATGAAGTCCACTCTCACAAAGGATGACATCGATCTAATCATCGTAGTTGTGGAGGAAGCTTCAGAGGATATCTTGCAATGCTATGGCGAAAATCAGGAGATATTGTATGAAATAATAGAGAAGGAGTCGAAGGAGATAAATCAAGCCATACATTCGAGTCACGCAGTACCTATTGTGCCTTCTTCATAAAAAATTGCAGAATTGGGGGTTGAGCTTGCCCAATTACGAGTATTAGCAGATGCAACAGAGGCTCAACTTTAGCGAGGTGAAGAAGAAAAGGAGTAGGGTATAGAATCCTTGAATCAAGAAAAGGAGGAGGTCTTAGAGAAATTTTGAGTTGCGTAGAAGGAGAAAGATGAAATTAGGGTGATGTTCGAGGAGGACAATGCAAAGGTATAGAAAGAAAAAGACCAACTGCTCGTAGATCATATGGCGATCAAAGAGGCAGTGACTAAAGCACTTCAATCTATGTCAAGCTTGGCACAAGAGGAAGAAGAGTCAACCAATATTCAAATGGGGAAGCTCACTGAGGCCATTCAACAGCTTCAAGCGAGAGTAACAGAGTTAGAACTCCAAGCAGTGTCAAGCACTCTGCAAGAAGTGCGCGATCAGAGAGAGGAAGTTTCTAGGAGCACAGTTGGAAGGATTAGGGCACTCACATCAGAATGTAAGAAATTAAGTAATCATAGTGCACAGACCTACGAACACCTAGTAGAAAATATGGAGCTGAGGAAACTGGAAGCACAACTCCAGGAGGCGCAGTAGCAGGAATCCACCGTGCAAGCGCAAATGAAGTCACTCATTTCAGTTGAGAAAATAAAGATATCACAAGAACAATGCGCAGTGTAGCAACAACTTACTTCCATCCAGAGAAAAGTCATGGAGGTTACACATAAATTAAAGCTAGTGCAGGAGGAAGCCTGAACGATTTTTGAAGAGATTGAAAGATAAGGCTCGCAGCTAGACCAAGTGGTTGTGATAGTGGAACAACGTCTAGAAGGGCCTAGTACAGAGAAATTGATTCAGGAGTTCATTGAGTAGGAGGCTCTGGCAAAGAAGTGGCAGCTCGAGCTAAGATCAATGCCTTTGAAGGAGTTTTTCCCAGATCTGACTGAATTGGGACGAGTCACATGTGAGTGTTGGGGGCCTGTTGGCCCTTGGCCAAGTTTTTAGGAAAAATTGGTCATGTTTGACCACTTTTGGGACTTCGATAGGCTGGTCGAATATGGAGGGCTTAGGCGGAGCTGAGATCGCAGGATCTTGCTTATTTTGCGAGCTTGTGGATCGAGCAAAGGGTTTAATAGGGTAATGGGTTATGGGATGTCTGCCCATGGGTTTACCCATGTTTAGGCCTTTTTGTAAAAGTATATATAGGAAGGAATGTAATGTAGAAAGTAGTATAAGATTAGTGAAATAAATGTAAGAGATTTGGCTGATTGGCTACGTGCATGATATGTTTGTAAGGCTCTATGATAGTAAGGAGTTGGCTCTGTGCCTTGACCTGATTTTGGGAAGGAGGGTCTGGTGTGTAGTGTGTAGATCTACTGTCCTCTGTGGAGTTTGGATTTGTGGCTTTGTGCACAAGAGCAGATGAATGTAAGAAGATTGAAGACTAATAAATAAGAAGAAGAAGTTGGTGGATGTAGCCCCACACTGGGGTGAACCATGTATATCCTGTGTCTTGATGTGATTTGTGTGAGGTTATTTATGCATTTATTTGCTTAGTGATGTTGTTGTAATGTATAATGAATGCATCTGATGTTGTTTCTTAGTGATTAAAGATGATTTAATGCTAGATATGAGCTAATTCTATGTGCTAAGTGATTGGAAGTGTTTGATATTTATTGTTACGATGATGATATTTAATAAGGGTTTAATCTGCGATGTGAATAAGATTCAAGAACTAATGATATGGTTCTCTAAGTGCTTTGCTAAGTATTGTAATCACATATATGTGTCCCATTTTGGTTGTAGACACTTGAGTCCTGCAACCCCCCCTACCTCTACCTCGGGTGAGACTTCATCTTCTTCGCAGGTGTTTCCAAAAGGGTTGGTAGTTAGGGTTTTGTTGGTGCGATGTAAGAGTTGAACCCTAGGTTTTCCCCTATGCCAACAATGTCTATGTCTAGTATGATTTTTTTCTCGCATGGATTTTTTTACTACTGCATAATCATCACATGAGTCTTGAAGTGCATCCCACCAATGCATATAAATACCTACTAGTACCGAGTCAAGTGTGCGAGGCCGCTAGTATTCAAGAATGCACTATAGTCATGCAATCAATGTATCCACTAGCTCCAACCCATCATAACGATAGGAGCCAAAATCCTCTACGCATATTATGTAGATATATGTGTGCACTACCTTGTTGAGACTTCATATATCTTATTTTTCCAGCTCTCCTTGGCATCCTCAAAATCTTTGTCATAAGACTTGAAAATTCACCAGCTTATCTCACCATCTACAATCGGGTTGATGTAGTCCTCCCTGCACATCTTGATTTTGTAAATGTTTTCAATGACTGAGATTTTCACATCCTTATCCATGGGATTATTGTACTGATCACCCTTATATCTATCTAGCGGAATGAACATGCACAGGGTATCAGTTTCAAAGGACTATGCCTCTTCTTCAAATTTCAAACCACATTATTGTTAAATGCCCAATCAATGCCCAATAATACAGGACATGGATCAGACTCATCCATGATCTTGATAAATTTGAATTTTGCCTTTGCTTTCACTCCTTCTATGTTCACTTATACTTGCTTGATCCAATCTATGCGGTAGATATTATATTGATTATCCAATCGAAGCTAGATGGGCGACCAAACCAACTTAGTCTTACCCATCACTTCCCAACATTATTTTGGAAAAATGTTCATCTTGGATCCTAGATCCAACATGACCCCATCCATTTCATACCCACCAAGCTCTCTTGTCTTCTTGAATTTCCATCCAGATTGTTTTTTCTTTCTAACCTGGAAGACATCCCTTTCTGGAAGCGGAGCATATATGTTGGTCTCCTCTTCTTCTTCTTTCATGCAAGTAGTTAACATCTAGGTCATCTTAGTTGCCACTTTTGGATCTTTAAGAAATTTCAAACAATAGTGAAAGAAGATATTGACTTGATATTTGGCTTCTTCCATGCGACCTAAGTCTCCCAAGGCTACTACATATATTGTGCATTGTAATTCCTCCTAGCATTATTCTTCATATGATTTTTTCTTAGTGCATCATAGCATATTTTATCTACATGATTCCTCTATCTAGATCTAGGTCATGCACTATATTTCATCACACACACGAGCCTCCTCCAAATATATTTGTGTCGCATGATACAACTCCTCGTGCACATGAGCTTTATCCAACAACCTCTGCATCACCTATTGCACATATTTTCATATCTATGCTTCTTCTAGCAACCTTTGTGTCTCCTTCTGCACTCCTCTCGGATTCATGCCTCTTCAAGAGACCTCGAAGTCACCCATTACAACTCCTCTCAAGATCTTTCTTATTCAATAGATCTATGTGCATCGTGAAAAAAATCCTTCTACTAAGAAACATCAAACTTAGGAGGGGAATGAAGTGCCTTCTTGATCTATTCGTCTAGTCTTTGACCCAAGCCTTCACCATGCTTGAATTCTACTCCTCTCTTCTCTCCTTTGTGGGTTACTACCATATGTCAGTAACTTCATTATTCTACTTGTTTTTTGTGGCTCGAAATGCACCATGTTACAATTGGCCTTATTTTCCTCCCATTTTTCAATAAATTGGGATAATCCTTGGTTATATGTTTAGGAATATAACAATAGAAAAAGAGCATGCAGAACTTGGTGCAAAATCATGATACATGACCAATATCGCCATAATTAAAATAAGTGGGGGGTATACCTCCTACTCCTCCATATACATGGTCATGATCGTTCCCATATCCACCTCGGGGTCCTCCTTGGTATCTGCCTCTGTCTATGTGACCATGCTCACCACCTTTTTTCTCCTCTTGTACCTAGAATGCATCATGCGTGTTATCTTTCATTAACTAGAGGGATCGATAATTATTGACATCATGGAAGATAAATTTACAGAACTCATAGAATTTAGTGTGAGTCATTATCTGGTATTTCTACAATGTGGTATAGTGGGGTGGGATATCGCCCCACTACTTGCATATTTCACACCATTATGACTGTCCGAATTGGAAATGGACTTGGCATGCCTATCGCCACATAATTTTGAAGGAAGGGGAACTCACCTCAATAATGCCCCTTGGAATGACATGTAGTACACCATACATCCTCATGCATGACTTTAGTCTTGGCCATATCTTTTTTTTTTATCATTAGGTTGGATAGTCTTGACTGAACATGCACCAAATCGATCTATGTATATGTGCCTCTAGGTATAGCTTCCAAGCACATAACGATCTCGACTACCCCTTCCTTATTCATCACCTTTTCTTGGGTGCATGGGATATGGGAGAGTAATCCCACAGTTATCCATTCTCCATGAGGCAGATCCTGGATTTGGAACCTCAACCTATCCAACAAGATATTAAATCGTTGGTCATAGTCCTAGATAGTTTGTCCTTCTTTCAGTTTGATGTCCTTTATTTCAGTAATGCATTGGGATTCTGACTTGGGATAATGAAACACCCTAATCAGATCCTACTTGATCTCAACCATGGAAATTACATGTCCCACTCGAATAGTAGCATTGTATTTCATGTACCACTCCATGGCTCTATCCATGAATTTATTCTCTAGTTGTGTGGTCTTAGAAGGGTTGTCTATAACTCTTTTTACAGACCAAATTGCTTCATGGGTGAACTAGTGTTGTTATGTATCGTCCTTAACTATTCCACGGAACAGGGGAAACCTCGGTTTAGTGTCTTATTTTCCATCTGCAAACTAGAGCTAGTTCCTCTTATGTGACTATTGTTGGCTTGATCTTTCCACGAAACTATCACTCGAGGTCAACTATTGTTGACTTCACCTTATTCTTCACCTTCCTTGTCACTTCTATCTTCTTCTTCTCTTTCTTAGACTCCAATATCTTTAGTATCTGTTGTGTTTTCTTCTTGATTAAAAATTCCCAAGGGGGATGGTATAAAGGGGGGGTAAGTCCATCTTCATATAGAATTTTTCTTGAGGTGATCCAAAGAGATATCTACTTGTAGCCATGAAAGACCATCCACTACTATCAATTTGTCTCCCTACCACTAGGGGAGCCTCCATGTTCCTATTTTTATGGTGCACCAACATTATGTGCACTTTTTGGGGTTGTTATATTCTTTGTAGATAAATCCTAGTTGAGGTGGATCGACTGATAGTCGATGTCAAAGGTAAAGGTGGTTTGACCGAGTAAAGACAGATTTGAAGGAATCGACAACAAGTCAAAGATCAAGGTGATTTGACCAAGCAAATATGAAGTTGAATACATTGAAATCAAGTCAAAGGTCTAGGTGGATCGCCCAGGTAAATTTGAAGAGGTCAACCAACAAGAGGTCGATGGGCAAGCGTGTGGAAATTGACTAAATACCAAATTAAGGTCAACTAGTAGTTGACTGGTAATCCGACTTAGTAGTCAACTATAACAGAATCTCGAGATTCACAGGATTTGTAGCCAATGATATGCGTGGATGTATAACTTTTTTTGGGTTCCTATTCCTTAGTTTTTTTCCTACTATAAAGCCTATAAAGAAGGAATGTTGTAATGCTAAAAAATATGATGAATGGCTAATTGCCAAGAATCAATAATCCTATAGGTTGCTAGTCATATAGATGTAAGCCAAATTGGCTATAGGGTTGTTATTTTGTAAATAAAGAGGGTATGATGTCGATTATGTATTAGGTGTGGACCAAGGTTAGAAATGTAACCTTTTTTTTTAATGAGTAAGACAATAAGAGAGTAGAATGCACAAGGAATGCCGGTTTTCCTGGTTTGGATTTCCAGGGTAAAATCTTTGTGTACTGTGTGTTTTCTTTGTCATTTACTTTCTTGATTAAATATTTATTCCTCTCTTATGATATGTTTAGCGTGGAAGTGTTCCTAATTTACTAAAATGTGGTATCATATCTTGATTTAACAACCATATATCTAAGATAAACCCTAGGTTCAATAAGTGTTGTAAGTCTGAAATCTTTAAAGATTGTGCTGTAAGCAACTCGAGAATATATATTGAAAAATTCAATGGCAATAATTTTGAGATTTGGAAGATTAAAATTGAATATCTCATTGTAGATAGAGAACAATGGACAACAATCTATCCAGGTACCATGCCAATAGGTATGTCGATGGAAGAATGGGAAAAACTAGAGAGAAGAGTAAGGAGTATGATTCAACTTTGTCTTGCAGATTTGGCACTGTTGAATGTTTCAAGTGAAGATTTGACCAAGAAACTATGGGACAAGTTGGTGAGATTGTACAAGTAGAAATCCATGATAAATAAGTTGTTTCTTAGAAAAAAATTGTATCTTCTGAGGATGAGAGGGAAGTTCGATGACTTATCATTTAAATTCATTTAATACCATTATAAGCTAGTTATCTTCTATGAATTATAAAATCAACGAGGAGGAGAAATGTATTATCCTATTATGTTCTTTGCTAGACATTTGAGATAACTTAGTCATGGATATATTGACTAATACAACCACATTAGTGCTAGAAGACGTGGTTGCATATATACTGTCAAAAGAAATGAGAAGGAAGAGAATGGAAGGATAAACCAAAGATGACTTAGTGTTGAGAGGTCTACTATTTGACAAAGATAAAGGAAAATTCTCTATTAGAAATTCTAAGTCGAAGGGTACATATAAATCCCTTGTTCCGTTGATAAGAAGATGTTGGAAATGTGGTAAAGCTAGGAATTACAAAAGTGACTGCAAGTCGAAGAAAATGGAATTCAATATGAGATCCAACGAGAAGAAGTCGACTGAGAGAAAGACAACTCCGGATAAGGGAGGCGATGTGTACCTGGCATCGATTAGTACACAGTCAGATAAATATGTTTGGTTGATCGAATCAATAGAATCCTGTCATCTGACACCACATAGGGAGGGGCTATGTGAATATGAACAATATGAAGGAGAAGATGTGTTCTTTGGGGACGACTCAACAACGAAAATTGTTGTACAAGGAAGAGTTTGACTGATACTGCAGGATGGGAGGAGTAGAACCCTTCCAAGTGTGCTACACATTTCGGGTTTGGAAATAAACCTGATATATTTTAGCAAGATGAGTGATGCAGGGGTTCACACTCTATTTCATAAGGATTCATGCAAGATTTTCAGAGTTGCAATGATCTTAATGAAACAAGTTCGGATTGGAATTCTATACGAGTTACTAGGGAGTGTCGACTTGATGCAGGAGCATCGCCAGCACATCAAGCGAGCCAACGCGGAAGCGGAGGACAGCTGGACAAGCCAACACAAATTTTGAAAGCACTTTGAGAATGTGGCGCAAACCTTAAATGAGTCATTTAGGAGATGGCACACTTGTATGTTGTAATGGACCTTGAGCGGATAGCTCTCGTCCTCTAGGTAGATAGTCGACATTTAAAATAGTTAATGCAGTTAGATAGGAATTTAATTCTAGATTTTATAGCCTAGAGTCCAAGAGGAAAAACGGATATAGACACCCTCCTTTGTACATTGTAACATAAGCATTAGCATTCAGGAAGAGAAGAGCAAGCAGAGAAGTGTATGAAGAACACCCATGTACAGACATTTGAATTAATAGAAGAAATATTTGATTCAAATTCATGGTTTGTGTTGTTTCCATGTGTATCGATGTTATGCTCGTGGATGTTTGATTCCTTTTATACATTTTCTTTTATATGTTGTGTATGTGATTTCATGGTTGAATTGAAGTCTGAAGGGAACAAGGAATTAGTTTCAATTGTTTCTCTATTTTGAGCTAGACAATTCCTTCAAGGAGTTTAGTTGAATTTGTCCGCAAGGAGTGCATTGACAGAGGGGTTCATTTAGAGATAACTTTTGTTTCCATTCATCTCAGAAGTGCAGTGGCACAGTGTCGTGCAAGGAGTGTGCAGGCCAATTTAAGACTCAGAGTTTCGATTATGAGCAAGGGGAATTAATACTGCTGCTGTAGGAGTGCGCAGAGTCAAGAAACTTCAACTCTCAATCGAGGTTGAAGGATTGCCACAAGGAGTGCATGCAAAGAGTTCTCTCTTTCGAAGAGACCGATTAACTGTGGAAAGTTCAGAAGGAATAGGCCTTCAAATTCACTAAGGGATAAGTGCAGGGAAGCTTCCGTGGAAAGTATAGGAGAAGCGTCGCAGGGTTGCGAACAGGCGAGCAAGTCTTGTAAGGAGACATTTAGTCATCCCATGGATTTACGAAGGGAGAACGGATGGCCAAAATCCTTTGAGGAGATTTCGCGAAATTCCGTGGGCCGTTGGATCTCGCAGAGGTGCAGGGAGGTTACAAAGCAAGTGTGGAAGAGGTTCAAAGCTCGAGAGGGAGCAGATCCGTCGATCCATGCCATAGGAGCCGTTGGATCTACACGTGATATCGTGTATCGGGGATTCGCGAGTTGAAGCTCCAAGTAGTCGCAGCGAGAATTGCGATATCGCGAGACGCGATATCCCGAAGATGACATAGAAGTGTGGGACCACAAGAGTAAGTGGAAGACAGGTGGCATAAGTCATCGGAATTTCGCGGTGAGAAGTGTCGATCCATCAACGTCCGGATTCACGATCCCGCAAAGTCCGATATCCCGATAGAAGTGACGGGGAGTCGAAGATACAACTCACGCATGTGTCGGAGTTTCGGCATATCGCGAGTCGGGAGTCGGTAAGTGAAGAGCTCGATATCGCGAGGGGTGAAATCGCGATAGAGCAGAATTCCTGATAGGTACGGAAAGAAGTCAGCGTTGACTGAAGCATCGAGTCTCGGGGATTCGAGAGCCCAGTGATCGATAGAGAACTTGCGAAGCCGTGAGTTCCGATCCTCCGATAAATCAAGGAAGGGGGATCGTGCAGGAGAAGAGAATCTGTGGGTAGATATTTATCGATAGGGAAATAGAAGAGCCTTGGAGTTCTTCGGGCCGAGAAGAAGAAGATCCTGTGGGAGCGGATGTGCCCGAGGGTGCGACTATGTCAGGTTTGGTATCAGATCCAGAATATCTCTTTTCTTTCTGTAGCAGAGAAAGAAATTCACGATGCCGCCAAGGAGAGAAAGACAGTCACCTGATCCAGAAGACAGGGAAGTGCGAAGAAGAGGCAGACAGGTAGTCAATCCAGGAATGGAGAGACAGATGAGAGATCTCCGAGCAAGACTCGAGGACATGGAAACAGCTCAGAGACACACAGCTAGTGTAGGGGATTTCAGCGATTCGGAGGATGAAATTGAAGCCGAACGCGAAGAGGAAGTTGCAGCCGAAGATGCAATGAATGAACGCTTAATTAAAGCTATCGCCAGGATGGGTGTGAAGGCGAAGATGGATATTCCAGTCTATGAAGGAAATCTGGATGCAGAAGAGCTTCTAGATTGGATTAGAGCTCTTGACACCTATTTCGATTATGAAGATATCGAAGAGGACAAGAAAGTCAAGCATGCTTTCACGCGCTTGAAAGGACATGCAACATTGTGGTGGGACGAGCTACAAGCTGACAGACACTGCAAAGTCAAGCAGAAGATTAAGAGTTGGGATCGAATGATCGCGAAGATGAAAGCAAAGTTCATCCCAAGAGATTATCAAATTACTTTGTTCAGGAGGATGCAGAACCTGAGACAGAATCTTATGTCAGTGAAAGAGTACACTGAGGAATTCTATCGACTGAACATCAGAGCAGGTCATCGGGAGAGCGATGATGAGAAGGTTTCTAGATATCTGAATGGTCTGAGATAGGAAATTCAGGATGAATTAAGCATGGTTACCATCCGAACGGTGGAGGATGCTTATCAGATGGCTCTGAAAGCTGAGGAGAAGCTGAGCCGAAAACAAGGTCAGCGAGGGCAAGGCAGAAGTCAGCCCAGAGGCAAGGCAGTTGCCCAAGATAAATACCAGAAGCCCAAAGAGGAATGGAAGAAACCTTAGGGTAAGGTTGAAAGAGGTGGAACCTCACAGAGGGGGCCATACGTTGAATAGAGAGGGCAACATAATGAGCAGAGCGGAGGATATGCTGACAAAAACACTTTCCCTCATACCAGAGGTAGAGGAAGAGGTCGAGGTGGAGTAATCACATGTTTCACATGTGGAAAGAATGGGCACAAGTCTTACGAGTGTCTAGAGAAAAAGAAGGACATTGGAGAAGCTCACATCACTGAAGTGCAGAGGCAGGATGTTGAGGCCGAAGACGCAAAAGGCGGAAGATCGCTCATGATGCGAAAAGTCCTTTTGACACCTGAGAAGGAGGTGGAAAGTTCAGTGCAAAGGAACAGACTGTTCAGAACAGCTTGCAAGACCAAGGATAGGGTATGCAAGGTTATTGTTGAAAGTGGTAGCACGGATAATCTCGTATCTATAGAGATGGTAGAGAAGCTGGAGCTGGAGACGACTGATCATCCAAGCCCATAAAGAGTTTCATGGCTACAAAAAGGACACCAGGTAAATGTTACTAAACAATGCTTGGTTGATTTCAAGATAGGGGGATATAATGATAAGATTCTATGTGATGTTATTCCCATGGACGTATGTCATCTATTACTTGGTAGACCATGGAAATACAACAAAAATGTGATTCATGATGGGAGAATGAACACATATACTATGGAGAAGAATGGGAGAACCCATATGTTGCTTTCGATAAAAGATAAGGAGGTGAAGCCAGAAGTAAGCAACACAAAACTTCTCATAAGTGGGAAGGAGCTTCTTATCGAGGTTAAGAAGAAGGAAGATCCACAATTCTTTGTGGTCAGAAAACCAAGGATTGTTCTGACTAGCACAAGAGTGGATGATTTACCAGATGAAGTTCAGGAACTGTTGGAAGAGTTCGCCGATATCATAGTGGACGAATTACCTCGTTCGTTGGCACCGATGAGGAGTGTGAGTCATCATATAGAACTCATACCAGGAGCTAGTTTGCCGAATAAATCCGCGTATAGATTGACGCCGCAAGAGAATGAGGAGGTCAAGAAGCAGGTCCAGGAGTTATTGGACAAAGGTTTGGTTAGGGAGAGTTTGAGTCCATGTGTTGTTCCAACAGTGCTCAGTCCGAAGAAAGACGGAGGCTGGAGGATGTGTACCGACTCAAGGGCGATCAACAAGATAACCATCAGGTATAGGTTTCCACTGCCAAGAATGGATGATCTGATGGATTGCCTGAGTGGGGCAAATTATTTTTCAAAAATAGATTTGAAAAGCGGATACCACCAGATTCGCATGAGAGAAGGCGATGAGTGGAAAAAAACATTCAAGACAAACGAAGGATTGTATGAATGGCTTGTCATGCCGTTTGGATTAACGAATGCGCCAAGTACCTTTATGAGGTTGATGAATGAAGTTCTGAGGGAGTTCATCGGAAATTTTGTCATTGTGTATTTGGATGACATACTGATTTATAGTAAATCAGAGGATGAACATTTGAAGCATTTGGCCATTGTGATGAGGAAGCTACAGCAGGAGAAGTTGTTGATTAATATGAAGAATTCTTCATTTATGAAAACATAGCTCATTTACTTGGGTTTTGTTATTTCGGCTAATGAGTTGAAGATGGATCCAGGTAAGGTGGAAGTGATTAAGAATTGGCCATCACCGAGAAATATTTTTGAGGTGAGAAGTTTTCATGGTTTAGCTAGTTTCTACCGGAAATTCATCAGGAATTTCAGTGGGATTAGCGCAGCTATGATGGATACAGTGAAGAAGCAGCATAAGTATTTTCACTGGACAGCGGAGGCTGAGAGGAGCCTTAATCTATTGAAGAAGAAGATCACGGAACAACCAGTGTTGTGTTGCCGGATTTCCAGAAAACATTTCAGGTGAAATGTGACGCAAGTGGGTTTGCCATAAGAGCGGTCTTGAGTCAGGAAGACAGGCCAATTGCATATTTCAGTGAGAAGTTGGATGAAGCGAAACTGAAATATTCCACATATGATAAAGAATATTACGCTATCATTCAGGCGCTGAAGAAGTGGAGGCATTACTTGATCCTGAAAGAATTTGTTTTGTACAGTGATAATCATGCATTGCAGTTTGTGACTCAACAGGAGAAGTTGAATCAGAAACATACAAAATGGGTAGAGTATATGCAGAATTTCACGTTTGTGATTAAGCATATTTCGGGTACTGCTAACAAAGTGGTTGATGCTTTGAGCAGGAAATGTTTGTTGTTGCAGGAGTTCCAAGCCAAAACAGTGGGTTTTGATAATCTCAGGGACATGTACGCAGGAGATGCAGATTTTGGAGAAGCATATGAAACAACTGAGAATCCAGTTCTCAGAGACAGAAGTCCTTGGATAGATTATATGATCCAAGAGGGGTTGTTGTTCAGAGGCAATCAACTGTGTATTCCGAAATGCTCCATGAGGGAGAACTTGTTAAAGGAGAAACACAACGGCGGATTAGCAGGACATTTTGGCCATGACAAAACATTCGCGAAGTTGAATGAATCATATTTTTGGCCGGGGATGCGAGAAGATGTCAAAAGGTTCGTTGACAGGTGCAGAGTTTGCCAGCATTCGAAGGGAAGAAAACATAATGCGGGTTTTTATCAGCCATTTCCCATACTAGAGAGGCCATGGGAGGTGATTAGCATGGATTTTGTATTGGGGATGCCAAGGACACAAAGAGGACATGATTCAATCTTTGTGGTCGTGGACAGGTTTTCCAAAATGGAACACTTCATCCCATGCCAAAAAACCAGCGATGTGACTCACATCACCAATTTGTTCTTCAAGGAGGTCATTCGACTTCATGGGTTGCTGAGAAGTATAGTTTCGGACAAAGACACTAAATTCATAGGGCATTTTTGGAGGACCTTATGGAAGAAGCTAGGAACTAAATTGGCGTTTAGTTCTACTTATCATCCTCAGACGGATGGACAAACGGAAGTGGTCAACAGAATTCTGGAAGACTTACTGAGGAGCTTGGTGACGGAGCACCATAGTAGTTGGGACCACATATTGCCACAGGCAGAGTTTTCATACAACGATTCAGTGAATTGAAGCACATGGAAAAGTCCATTTCAGGTTGTATATGGAATGTAGCTGAGGGGAGTTTCTAAACTGAGAGATTCAGAACGGACTACTACTAGCAGCGCTAGTGCAGAAGAATTCGCTGAGGCGATGAGGGAACTTCACAGTCAGGTGAAGAAGCAATTGCTGAAATCGAACCAGGAATACAAGCGCAAAGCAGATCATCATCGGAGACAACTTCAGTTTGAAGTTGGTGACTTATTTTTGGCACATTTGAGGAAGGAAAGGTTCCCAAGGGGAACATACAATAAGTTGAAAATGAAGAAAATCGGGCCATGCAGGGTCTTAAGAAAATTCAGAGAAAATGCTTATGAGATTGAGTTGTCAGATGGCATCGGAATATCTCCGATATTCAATATCGCTGATTTATACCCATATAGAGCTGGAGAAACAGAGACTGGAGCCAAGAAGCCAGTGATCCAGTGGGTGAAGCAGATGCCGATAGCAGAAAAGCCGCAGATGGAATGCATACTGGACAAGAAAGTAGGAAAGAAGACCAGGAGAAAAGAATACTATGAGTATCTGGTCAAATGGAAGGGCCACCCAATGGAAGATGCCAAATGGGAGACTGAGGTAGAGATACAAAAGCATGGGCAGACCGTGCAGGAGCTCATGGATAGGAGCCCATGAAAGTTTTCAAACCGAGGAGTATGATGCAGGAGCATCGCCAGCACATCAAGCGAGCCAGCGCGGAAGCGGAGGACACCTGTATAAGCCAACACAAATTTTGAAAGAACTTTGAGAATGTGGCGCAAACCTTAAATGAGTCATTTAAGAGATGGCGCACTTGTATGTTGTAATGGACCTTGAGCGGATAGCTCTCGTCCTTTAGGTAGATAGTCGACATTTAAAATAGTTAATGCAGTTAGATAGGAATTTAATTCTAGATTTGATAGCCTAGAGTCCAAGAGGGAAAACGGATATAGACACCCTCCTTTGTACATTGTAACATAAGAATTAGCATTCAGGAAGAGAAGAGCAAGCAGAGAAGTGTATGAAGAACACCTATGTACAGACATTTGAATTAATAGAAGAAAGCTTTGATTCAAATTCATGGTTTGTGTTGTTTCTCTGTGTATCGATGTTATGCTCGTGGATGTTTGCTTCCTGTTATACATTTTCTTTTATATGTTGTGTATGTGATTTCATGGTTGAATTGAAGTCTAAAGGGAACAAGGAATTAGTTTCAATTGTTTCTCTATTTTGAGTAAGAGAATTCCTTCAAGGAGTTCAGTTGAATTTGTCCGCAAGGAGTGCGTTGACAGAGGGGTTCATTTAGAGATAACTTTTGTTTCCATTCATCTCAGAAGTGCAGTGGCACAGTGCCATGCAAGGAGTGCCCAGGCCAAGTTAAGACTCAGAGTTGCGATTTTGAGCAAGGGGAATTAAGACTGCTGCTGCAGGAGTGCGCAGAGTCAAGAAACTTCAACTCTCAATCGAGGTTGAAGGATTGCCGCAAGGAGTGCGTGCAAAGAGTTCTCTCTTTCGAAGAGACCGAGTAAATATGGAAAGTTCAGGAGGAATAGGCCTTCAAATTCACTAAGGGATAATTGCAGGGAAGCTGCCATGGAAAGTCTGGGAGAAGCGTCCCAGGGTTGCGAACAGGCGAGCAAGTCTCGTAAGGAGACATTTAGTCATCCCATGGATTTACGAAGGGAGAATGGACGACCGAAATCCTTTGAGGAGATTTCGCGAAATTCCATGGGCCGTTGGATCTCGCTGAGGTGCAGGGAGGTTACAGTGCAAGTGTGGAAGAGGTTCAAAGCTTGAGAGGGAGCAGAGCCGTCGATCCATGCCATAGGAGCCGTCGGATCTACACGTGATATCGTGTATCGGGGATTCGCGAGTTGAATCTCCAAGTAGTCGCAGCGAGAATTGTGATATCGCGAGACGCGATATCTCGACGGTGACGTAGCAGTGTGGAACCATGAGAGTAAGTGGAAGACAGGTGGCATAAGTCATCGAAATTTTGCGGCGAGAAGTGTCAATCCATCAACGTCCAGATTCACGATCCTGCAAAGTCCGATATCCCGATAGAAGTGACGGGGAGTCGAAGATACAGCTCACGCGTGTGTCGGAGTTTCAACATATTGCGAGTTGGGAGTCGGTAAAGTGAAGAGCTCGATATCGCGAGGGGAAAAATCGCGATAGAGCAGAAGTCCTGATAGGTACGAAAAGAATTCAGTGTTGACTGAAGCATCGGGTGTCGGGGATTCGAGAGCCCAGTGATCGATAGAGAACTTGCGAAGCCGCGAGTTCCAATCCTCCGATAAATCAAGGAAGGGGGATCCCGCAGGAGAAGAGAATCTGTGGGTAGATATTTCCTGATAGGGAAATAGAAGAGCCTTGGAGTTCTTCGGGCCGAGAAGAAGAAGATCCTGTGGGAGCGGATGTGCTCGAGGGTGCGACTGCGTCATGACTCGACTAGGTGCAACGACATTGATGTTCTTGAATTCGACTTGACTTCGACTCGACTCACAATGATTAGACTCAAACTAAATCAAAAAGTCATCATAAAATCGACCCGACCATGCTATGGCATAATATGATGGGACACATAAGAGAAAAAGGACTTTCGGCTATGCATAACAAAGGTTTGGTCGAAGGTTTTCCTAAATGTAATTTAGAATTCAAATTTCATGAAAATTGTATATATGGAAAACAATGTCGAGTAAGGTTTCCATCTAGAGAGACAAGGGAAAATGGGAGTCTAGAGTTAGTTCATAGTGATTTGTTTGGCCCTATTTTAGTTCCTTCACTTGCTGGATCCTTGTATTATGTCTCCTTCATAGATGATTTTTCCAGGAAGACATGGATATATTTCCCGAGGAAGAAATCAGAGGTATTCGAGAAATTCAAAGAGTTTAAATCTCTTATAGAAAACCAGACAGATAAGAAGATTAAGGTGTTGATAACTGACAATGGTGGTGAATTTTTTGGAAAATAATTTTATCAGTTCTTCAAGCAGTGTGTCATATCACACCAAAATACCACACATATAACCCACAACAAAATGTGTTAGGATCCAATCCTAACCCCTATATAAGTAAGAGTAGGAGGTATTGTATATTTTTTCTTGGATATTATTTTAATATAATTGTTCTCTGCTAGAGGTTTCCCCCTCAAATAGGAAAGTGAACATTGCTATCATAATAAACTTTCTCTTCCTGGTGATTATTCTAGTGCTATTCTAGTGATATTCTGATATTTTTCTAGATATATCATTATTATTTTGTCATTTCTTGCTAGATATTTTCAGTTCTTCATAATATATTGTATCAGTAATATTGCAAGTGCTATCAAATCTCTTTCCATGAAATACTTGTGGGCTAATTTTTTTTCAGGGTAGAGACATATTCTGGTGTCTTTAAGCTACAAAGATATGTCGTTATGCACATAAACCTGCAGTCAGGGAGTCATACACATAGGAAATACAAGTGGTTTTTAAGAACACATCTATTGGCCACCCTTGTAACCCATGTTGGTACACCTTCAAGTGGTAGCGCATCTGAAAACACCCATATACGGATCATCCTAGGCATCCTGAATCCCTCCAAAGATAAATCGATCGACCACTTGACTGCTATAGTGTCACTGAGAACAACACTTGGGAAGTGACTCTCTAGTACCTGGGTAGTTGGGTAGTATGGGTAAGGGTATAGTCTAGCCTCCTTAGATGGTGCCCTGAAATATTGGGTCGAGTAACATTGTTGAACCCTGCACCTATATACGAGAGCTATAGCATAGGGAAAACCCTTCACTATATATTCCTTGCAAACCCTAACCCTTGGGAAAAAAAGAGAGAAAGAAAATACAATATCTATTGCAGTGAAACCTTCCTGTCTACATTGGGGTTGCAAAATTACTACATATTTTGTCCTATTAATAATTTGGGCATTCCTCCTCTACAGTATTATTCAGTTTGGAGTATAACTTCGCAGGTGTTAAAAAACAAAATTGGTCAGGTCAACACCCTTATTTTTTACCTAGACCATTTCATTCCTCTCTTCATTATGATCTCAATGGTACCCTTCAATTTTAATATTTTTTCCCTGTGGCCCCAACCCCGTCTAGGATGCCTTTCTTGAGAGCTATCCCATTGGATTCCTCTCTTTGTCCTAATCAATGGGGTACCTATCCTTTTTAAGCCCATTTTTTTCTCTCCAGACACATTAGTTGTTACTTAAGACTTCACCATGCCTACAACTCGTTCTCAGTCCCAAGACACCTTGGAGGATAGAATGTCCCACTTGGAACAACAAATTGCAGAGAATATGACTTCCCTCCGTAATGAATTTACCAAAGCCCTTGATAATCAAGTCAACAGATTGATGCAACTCTTCAAGGGTAACAATGTTGAGCCAAACCCAGAAGAACTTCACTCTTCTCATTATGAACATACTCAATCCTCCCGCTCCCCTTGGGGTTCTCCACCTTCTTTTACTAAGGTGTTAAAAGTTAACATGCATAAATTTGATGGTTCCAACCCAGCCAGGTGGATTTCTCAAATGGAAAAATACTTCTCCCTTCATGATATTCTATATGATGAGACCAAACTCCATGTATGGGTTTTGTACTTGGATCAAGAGCACTGGAAATGGTGGAAATGGAATAAGAAATTTTATCTAGGACATCCCAATTGGAACATGTTCTCCAAAGCTATTTGTGCATGTTATGATCGGGAATCACAATTTTTGGGCCGACTCACTAAGCAGCACCAAACTGGCTCTGTCATAGACTTCATCCCGACATTTGAACAATTAGATATTCGTATTGAGGGTTTATCAGATGAATTATTCCTGGAATGTTTTATCAGTGGATTAAAAGACACTATCAAGGCTCATGTGAACATCCATCATCCTACGACCTAGTTGCAAGCCTATAAATTATCCAGGGAAGCAAATATCATCTTCCACGTGCCATCCCTGAAGGATCCATT
Source organism: Picea engelmannii (assembly GCA_009831015.1). NCBI lineage: Eukaryota > Viridiplantae > Streptophyta > Pinopsida > Pinales > Pinaceae > Picea > Picea engelmannii. The sequence continues at coordinate 1,166,829 of ML777907.1, read as the reverse complement.
TACCAACCATCCTCTCCTAGGGGATACCCCTGCTCCAAAAACAACTTTGAATATCTAAAGGATATCTCCGGTGGAAATGATGCAACATTGTAAGCAAGGCATTTGCTACTATTGTGATGAAAAGTATGCATAAGGGAATAAATTTCGAGATCAAAAGTTATTCCAGATTGATGCCTCAGCTTCCCCTTCCTAATACGATATCCCATCAGATGAGGTTTCATACCAAGAGGAACCTCAACCAAGTGATCCCATCGAAGATCCAATTGTCATGCTAATCGAATTTGTGGAACCGATCATCTCGCTTCATGCACTCTTAGGTATTTTGGCCCCACAAACATTAAATATTAAAGTATACATCAAACATAAGATGTTTGTGGTGTTTATTGATAGTGGTAGAACACATAATTTTATCCATTGCAGGCTAGCTGATGAGCTCCATTGATTTTTCTGCCATGTTTATAATTTTCAAATCCTCATCGCTAATGGTGGTAATATGAAGTATGGGGGTCGTTGTGAGAATTTCAAACTCCAAATGGGTGATTACTATCTGGAAAACCACATGTTCTTTATTTCCATGGGTGGTTGTGATATTGTATTATCCATGGAATGGCTTCGCACTCTGGGGCTGATCACAATGGATTATCAATAATTATATATGAGATTCACCCAAGATGCTCACCCCTATACTCTCTAGGGTCTCCAAGAAATTTCTCCTGAAATAATCAGCTCTCACATGATGAAAAAACTCTTGAAGAAAGGCCACCATGGTGTGATTGCTCAATTTAATTCCATTCAGGTCACTGAGCAAGTCTCTCACATAGTTTCTCCTAGCTTGTAACTCATCTTAGACAAATACCCCAAGATCTTTGAGCTTCCTACAACCTTACCTCCTTCCAAGGGTGAGCGTGATCATATAATCAATCTCCTACTAGGAAATCAACCCACCAATGTACGTCCCTACAAATACCCCTTTTCTCAAAAAAATGAAATAGAAAATATGGTACAAGAGTTACTGTAGGCGGGGGTAATTTACGCTAGTACTATCCCATATTCTTCACTAGTGGTGATGGTTCCAAGGAAATAAGGTACTTGGTGCATGTTCTCTGATTTTCATTCCTTGAATAAACTAACCATCAAAGATAAATTTCCCATTCATGTCATTGATGATTTGATGGATGAACGATAAGATGCCTATGTATTCACCAAATTAGAACTTTGATTTGGTTATCATGAAATCCAGATGAAGGAGGTCGATATTCCGAAGACTGATTTCTGAAATCATTAGGGACATTATGAATTCTTGGTCATGCCTTTCTTCCTTTGCAATTCTCCATCCACCTTCCAAAGTCTTATGAATAAACTATTGAAACCTTACCTACTGAAGTTTGTATTGGTCTTCTTTGATTACATCATGATTCATGGATGCACCTAGGATATACATGTTCTTTATGTGGACAAATTCCTTCACTTGCTGTAGGAAAACCATTTTTTGTCAAAAATACCAAATACTCATTTGGTGTCAACAAGGTGGAATAATTGGGGAACATTGTCCGTTGAGATGGCTTAAAATTAAACCCCCAAAATATACAAGCTATGTAAGAATGGCCACGACCAACGACCTTAAATCATGTAATGGTTTTCTAGGTCTCACAGGCTATTACAGGAAATTTGTCAAGCATTATGGAAAAATTTCTAAGCCCTTGACGGACCTCCTGAAGAAGAATGCATTTCATTGGACACCTGCTGCTGAGCACACATTGACAGAATTAAAGAGGGCCATGTGCAAGACCCATTTCCTAGTATCTCTTGACTTCAACAAAACCTTTGTGGTGGAATCATATGCTTTAGGCATGTGTATAGGGGTAGTTCTCACCCAATATGGTTGACCCTTGGCATTTACTAGCCAATCGTTGAGTGGTCGCAACCTGGGTTGATCTACATATGAAAAATAAATGATGGCCATTCTCCATGCAGTGCACACCTCACGGATATATTTCTCTTGGGGCGTCATTTTCATATTAAAATAGATCACCATAGCCTAAAATTGTTTTTCATCTGATTGGTCGAAAAAAATGTTTGGGTATGATTATGAAATCATCTACAAAAGGGGAAAATATAACATAGTATCAGATGCATTGTCAAGAAAAACCAAGGAGGCTTGTTCCCTCTTTGTGTTATCTTTACTAGTCCTTGATTGGGTTGAAGAAGTAGGCAATGAGTGGATAACACACCAAGCTACCTCCAAATTAATTCAGTGTCTTCAGGAGGACCCTAATCCTCCTTCTAGATACACATGGTAGGACAATATTCTTCAATATAAGGGTCATCTAGTTATCTCACCCACCTTAGCACTCAAGCCTCAACTCTTAGATGACTTGCACTCCTCATATATAGTGGGTCATTCAGGCTTCCAAAAGACATATGCTTGTGCTCGTCATTATTTATTTTTTGGGAGGGAATGAAGAAGGATATGCTTCAATTTTTTAGAGAATGTGAGGTGTGCAATGTAATAAAGGTGAAACGGTAAAGTCTCAAGGAGTCTTCCAACCATTACCCATTCCATCTTCTCTATGAACCTAAATATCCATTGATTTTATAGTGGGCCTTCCTAAAGCCAAGAATGAATCTTTCATAATGGTGGTGGTTGATCGCCTCTCCAATTATGCTCATTTTTGTCCCTTACCTCACCCTTTCACACAAGCACTTGTAGCACAAGTCTTCCTTGATAATATTTTCAAGCTACATGGCATTCCCGCCTCTATTGTCTCATATCGTGACCCAACATTCACCAGCACATTTTCACAAGAGTTGTTTAAATTGCAGGTCACCCAACTAAACATGAGCATAAATTATCACCCCCAGTCTGACGACCAAACGAAAGTAGTAAAAAAAAATTTGAAAACCTTGTTGCATTGTTTTGCTTCAGAAAAAAACACCAATGGGTTCAATTTCTTCCCTTGGCAGAATGGTGGTACAATACTTCCTATCATATGGCCACTAAAATGACCCCATATGAGTAGGTGTATGGACAAAGAACACCGACAATCACTACCTATCTTCCTGGTACATCCAAGGTCCAATATATTGATACAATGCTAGAATGAATTAAAACCACTCTAGAGGCTCTCAAGGATAACCTCCACAATGCCCAAAATCGCATGAAGCAATAGGAAGATTAACATCATTTAGAAAGGGTTTTTCAGGAAGGTGATCAGGTGTTTCTCAGGCTCAAACTTACAAGCAAGCCTCTCTCAATGCTCAGGGACATCACAAATTACACCTAAGTTTTATGGACCCTACCAGATCATCAAGTGTATTGGTTCTATAGCTTACAAATTGGCCCTTCCTGCTGCTTCCAAAATCCATCTGGTATTCCATGTTTCTTGTCTGAAGAAAGTTGTGGGAAATAATTGCAGAGTCCAAAACATACTGTTAGAATTAGATGAAGAAGGTTCCTTGTGGATCTAACCAGAAGAATTCCTCAATAACCATGAACTTCAGTGGCATGGATGCACTATCAAGGAAGTGTTTATCAAGTGGAAGGATACAACACTAGAGGAGGCAAACTGGGAACCCACGACCATACTTCAATAGTTTTTGCATCTGCAACCTTGAGGACAAGGCTACTTCTGAAGGGGGGGGGGGGGCATG
>ML777907.1:1108193-1163152 GCA_009831015.1 Picea engelmannii | reverse complement strand
TCCATGGGACATTAGTTAATAGGATATGTTTTCTATTTAATAAAGGACGACATTGATTAATAATTATGAATAAATAAATAAGAATAAGTCAATGTAAGAAGACCTAATAGAATCTTCTGCTTCTAGAAATATCTTCCTCTAGAAGTTTCTTTAGAAGCTAGAACTAGTATAAATAAGAGTAGGAGGTATTGGATATTTTTTCTTGGATATTATTGTAATAGATATTTTCTCTTCTTGAGGTTTCCCCCTAGAAGAGGCAAGTGAACATTTCTATAATAATAAAGTTTCTCTTCCTGGTTATTATTCTGGTGCTATTATGTTGTTCTTCTGATATTTTTCTGGATATATCATTATTATCTTGTCATTTCTTGCTAGATATTTTTTGTTCTGCATAATATATTGTATCAGGAATATTAAAAAATGGATTTGTTAAGAGAATGAATAGAACATTGATGTACACGGAAAGGATCATGCTCAGGGGTGTTGTTCTCGCACAAGAATTATAGGTGGAGGAAATCAACACTGCAAAATATCTATTGAATATGTCTCCTTGATTGGCGCTAGTCGACACAACTCCACATGATGTATGGTCAAGTAAGAATCCTTCAGTTTCACATATCAAAGTATTTGGATGTGATGCATTTTTGCATGTTCCCAAGGAAAAGAGGAGAAATATGGACACGAAGGTAGTCAAGTGTATTTTCATTGGATACAAAGAAAAATGAAAGGATATCAACTCTGGGATCCAAAATGAAGGAAAACAATGTACAATTGAGATGTGGTATTTAGAGAAGTTAGAAGTAAGTCCAATCCTAAAGAAATTTTTCAAATAGATAATAATACATAGAATGTGTGGTTTGAACCAAGGAATGAAGAAGATGATTTAGATGAGTCAACTAAATCAGAAGAAGAGGTGGAACAACCGACCGTAGTCATAAGGAGGTCAAAATTAGTAAGAAAACCAATTGAAAGGTATAGTCCACCCAAATTTTTGTTCCACATTCGTGTTAACTACCACCAATGATGAGCCCAAGTTGGTCAGGGAGGAAGTTGACTCAGTAGAGGGAAAACTTTGGAAGGTCTCCATGGTTGAATAGATGGAATCCTTGCACAAGAATGAGACAAGAGACTTATTAAAATTACCTAGTGGAAGAAATCTCGTCGCTAGAAAATGGGTATTCAAGAAGAAGATGAACATTGTAGGTCAAGTCAATAAATTCAAAGCTCGAATGATAGTGAAAGGATATTCCCAAGTCGATGGAGTTCACTTTGGTGAGATTTTTTCCCCTGTTGAAAAATTAATTTCCATTAGAGTACTATTGTCTCTGGCTATAGAATTTGATCTAGAAATATAACAGATGGATGTAAAGACATGATTCCTACATGGGGAACTTGAAGAGGATATATACATGAAACAACCTGAAGGATTTGTAGTAAAGGGAAATAAATATTTGGTGTGAAAATTGAAAATATACCTTTAGTGTATAAAGCAATCACCAAGGATGTGGTACCAAAATTTTGACACATACATCCCTAGTTTGGGGTTTTTGAGAAACAAAGATAATTATTGTATATATTCCAAAGAAGCATGTGGGAGTTTCATATATGTACCATTGTATGTTGATTACATGTTGTTGATTGGGAACAACATGGACATAATAAAGGAGGTGAAGAACTATCTATCCTCCAAGTTCAACATGAAGGATCTCAGAGCAATGAACTTCATTTTGGAAATGAATATTAAGAGAGATAGAGCATCTAGAAAGATTTAGTTGAACAAGACGATGTATATTGAAACAGTATTGAAATGTTTCAACATGTAGGATTGTAAACCTATGAAGGTGCCAATTCATGTGGTAGAAAGGCTAACTATTGAATAGTGTACAAAGAGACAGGAGGAAACAGAGGAAATGTCACATGTTCCCTATGCAAGTGCTATTATTTTTATAATGTATGCGATGGTATGCACTCAACCAAATAGTTCCCATTCATTGGGAGTGTTGACTAGATAGATGTCAACACCTGGGAAGGAGAGATGGACAACTATCAAGAAAGTATTCAAGTATTTGTGTGGCACAAAATATTATTCTATATGATACCAAGGAAAACATGGATGTGACAGTGAATTAAATGTACATGGATTTGTCAACAACGACTTGGTTGGAGATTGGGATCGACAAAGCTTGACTAGTGGATATGTCTTCAAAATGTTTCGTGGAGCAATCAACTAGATGATTAAGAGACAGGTGGTTGTAGCCTTGTCAAAAACAAAATATGAATACATGGCAGCCACTCATGGAATCAAAGAAGAGGTATGGCTACGAAGGTTGTGTTCAAGAATCAGGTTTGAGCAGAGAGCTATGAAGATAAGTTGTGACATTCAAAGAACAATATTTATAGCAAAGAACCATGCTTATCATTCTAAGAATAAGAACATTTATGTACAATACCATTTCATCAGAGATATGGTGGAAAAAAACAAGGCGATATTGGAGAAAGTAGACAAGTTGGAAAAGACCAAGTCTATGAGTACTATGACTTTCTCTTGGTGGAGAGAGGTAATGGGAATTTCTTCTCTGGGTTTGTGAACAAGAGTTAAAGGGTCTCCCAGTTTCAACAAAGAAAACAAAAAGTGGGAGAATGTTGGGTAGTTATATTCTTTCCAATGAAATTATATTCAAGGTGGATCGACTAACAGTCGATGTCGAAGGTCAAGGTCATTTGACTAGGTAAAGACAAATTCGAAGGAATCGACATTAATTCAAAGGTCAAGGTGATTGTATTAGGTAAAGAGGAAGTCAAAGACATTGACAACAAGTCGAAGGTCAAGGTGGCTCGACCGAGTAAAGTTTAAAAGGTCAACCGACAAGAGGTCAATGGGAAGGCATGTGGAAATTGACTGAAGACTGAATCAAGGCTGACTTGTAGCCAAATGGTAATCTAATTTGGTAGTCGACTGTAACAGAATCCCAAGTTTTACAGGATTTGTAGCCAATGATATGCATAGTTCTATAACCATTTTATGGCACCTTTTATTTATGGTTTTTCCTACTATAAATCCTATAAATAATATGTGTTGTAATGTTGAAAAAGATGATGAATGGATAATCACCAAGAATCAATAATCGTAGAGGTTGTTGGTCATATAGATGTAAGACAAATTGGCTACAGGGTTGTTCTTGTGTAAATCAGGATGGTATGATGTTGATTGTGTCTTAGGTGTGGACCAAGGTTAGACATGTAACCTTTTATTTTGAATGAATAAGAAAACAAGAGAGTAGAACGCTCAAGGAATGTTGGTTTTCCTAGTTTGGGTTTCGAGGGTAAAATATTTGTGTATTGTGTGTTTTATTTATCATTTACTTTCCTTATTAAACCTTTATTCCTCTCTTCTGTTACTTTTAGCGTGGAAGTGTTCCTAATTTCCTAACACACTTCCTTCATTTCCTAGTGTTACATAAAAAATGCACATCTTGTCTTTTAATCTGACTTGCGCACTACAAATCTACGTGTTTTCTCCTGGTCAGATCTATGCACTAACACCTTTTGAAAAATATCTTTTTCCAATCATCATGTCACTTATTCATGTACCATCCTCTCTCCTTATCAGTGCACCACTGATCTATTATTCATATTCTTCTGCAATTGTGAAACTCCAAAATAGTGAAGGGGTTTGGATTTCACCACCTAGGTTCGTACTAGTATCACTAATGGAATCCCTACCGAACACCATATCATCTATGATATCCTTTTTATTTCTCCACTATGGCATAGAACCCACTCTTGTAGTAGTACCACTAGGCGCAATTTATTTTCTTTTCATCATGGACCCGACCCCTCATTGCACACCCCTGCCTAATTATTTTCCACCTTTTTCTTCCACTCTTCCTTTTATCTCAACTCTTATTTCATACCTCTCTTCTCTTTTTGGTCCATTCAATACCTCACTTCATATCAAAAACTCCTTGGATCCATCTTCTAGCTCCTTCCCCCACACCTTTTCCAAATCCCCCCACCCAATGCTAGGGGGTTTACTCCACCATTCTATCGAGATCCATGTGCATAATCCTTCTCTCTATGAAAAACATCTTTATTTAAAGTGGAATCTCTTCTAGGATCCACTTCCTTGGACGCTCTTCAAAATTTCTTTAATCCTAGCCAAAATAATCGCTATATTCTATAGAACAATCAATAATGTAACCTTCCGTCACTATAGCGAACAAAAAAATAATAGCCTGAGTCCATTTGTTATCTAGAACATGAAAGATATCAAGCATAGCTTGATCCCAAACTATTGGATCCACTGGAAATGCAGCGGAATTGATAACAATTTCCCACTTTAGTCATTAATGCAACATACAAGGAAATTATGTGAAGAAGAGCTTATGAACATCCAAGTAAATACATCTTCCTCTCCATTATTTCATGTTCACCCTCAATCCTTTATTCTCTCGTAGGGAAAAATTGTCATCTTTCGCTTCTATCAAGTCTTGAATATTCTCCTTATAAGGATGCAAACTCATTTTTTCCTTCATCGATTTCAACAAGACTTCAAGTCCTGACAACAAATCCATTTGTTAGGAGTTTTTGGTCCACACTTGTGCACATCCCATCCTTCCTAATGTTGGGTTTTTTTAGACCCACAGTTCATCTAGAGTTGTCCAACAAAACCCTAAAGCACCAACATATCCTCGTCTAAGACCTAGGAAGGTCTCACCTGAGATGTAGAAAGGATCACATAGACAATAGGCTCTTGTGACAGGGATGAAGGATTAAACACACAAACAATCAATGAAATTAGCATCCATGTAACTCATGTTTGATAAACTACTAGGACTAAGAATTAAAACAATGCACACACATATTCATCTCATACATTATAGACATATCTTTATTACTGGAAGCATTCCATCATATAAGAGATACACATCGTACAAAAAATACATATATGACACCCATAAAACATCATATCTTTTCTATATAAAACCGCAGAGTTACAACATGCCTCACAATGTGCCTTTCTTCAAAACTAGTCTTCCCTCTATTCACCTTTCTATCCAAATATATTCAACTATGTTGGACAACATATTTTCAAAAATAATTTGATTGCATCAAAGAAAATATCATTAAAACCCCTGTTTTAAAAGGGCCTAGGTCATACATTCCTTTCGACACCCACCTCAATTCTTCAGAAAAGGAAATCAAGGAATTTTTGGGTCAAGAAGAAGATAAAATCCCATATTCCCTTTATTTTATCAGTACAAATTTTCTTGGTGTAGAGCTCAATTATATAGTTACTGATAATTTTTTTATTGTAGTAGTATATGCCATAAATAAATTTAGGTACTATGTCACTAACTGTCTATTATTTGTGCACACAGGTCATGCTACCATTAGAAATTTAATGAAAAAACTTGATATAAATGGTAGAGTAATCAGATAGCTTTTATTATTGCAGCTATTTTATCTCATGATAATTGATAAACTTGGGAAGCAAAATGTTGTTTCATTTTTTGTCAATATTAACTAACAATGCAAAAGGTGAAGTAGTTGATAACATTTTTTGGATGAACACCTATTTACAATTTCAGTAGAGACCCCTTGGATTGCTAATATAACTAATTATCTAGCAACAAGAAATTTTTCTCAACACTTCTCCTACAAGAAAAGATGAAAAATCATCAAGACAAGTGTTTCCTACACATGGATCCAACGATGGTTGTTCAAACTTGGACTAGATCAAATTTTGAGGAGATGTGTGAGAGAATAAGACATCCATGAAATTCTCCATACATGTCATGATGAGCCCTATTGGGGGGACTATGCAGAAAAAAGGACATATTACAAGATATTGTAAGCTAGCTATTATTGTCCTACCCTCCACAAAGATGCTCACCACTATATTTATCACCTTTATGAATGCCAAAGAATGGGAAAACCTACAAGGATATATGAGATGTCTTTACAACATCAAGTCTCGTTGGAACATTTTGAGAAATGGGGCCTAGAACATCCATGTGTGCACAAATTATTTGAGAAATTGGGTTGAAGTAAATGTAATGAAAATTTCAATAGAGGACAAGGTGGCTCATTTTCTGTAAGAAAATATATTCTCAAGATTTGGAGTCCCAAGAGAGATAACTATAGATTAGGGAACATAATTCACATAATTCATAAAACCCCAAAGCACCGACATATCAAGCATTGTCCAAGGCCGAGGAATGTCGCACCCAAGATGCAAAGAGGATCACAGAGACCATAGGATCTTGTGACAGGAATGAAGGCTTAAAAAAATGAAGATTCACTACAATTGTCCCATCCATGTAACTCGTGTCTAATAAACTATTTGGACTAAGAATTAAAACAATACACACACATATTCATCTCATACATAACAGACAAAAAATGGATCAGGACTGTCATATCTTTATTACTGGAAGCATTCCATCATTTTAGGGATATACATTGTGTAGGATAGACACATATGACAGCCATAGGACTTCATATCTTTTCTATATAAAACCTCAGGGTTACAACATGTTGCACAATGCGTCTTTGTTCAAAAATGAGACATAGAATAGATGCAAAACTCTATTCAAAGTATTACAACAATACAACAAGATTAGAGTGAGTTCGATACTGATAGTTAATCCAACTAAAAATCTCTCTAACTCCATTTTTGTTGTTGAGGATTATTTTTATATATTTATCTGTTGGGGAGCAGTGTCTCTTTCTTCTCTCCACCACTCATTTGTCTAATACAACTTCCTTGCATGCTTCTAGTGCCTTCCATCACTTCACTTAGACACTCTGTATCAGGGGTAATCTTTACTACCTTACCAACTTGATATTTGTCCATCCCATGTCTTTGTATGATATTGGAAATAATCATTCAGGGAGATTTCCCGATGATTCCTTTCTTGATTCCAATAGGTATCTCTTGTTCTATGGCGCAAATGAAAAAAACTCGGACCAACACGTACTAGGTAGCCTTTAATCCTACCGCGCAACTAACAAAAATCAGTTTGGTGAACACTCTATGTCGTTCCTCATGCATTTCCTTAGGTGCACACAAAACTATGGAATGGGCATGGACAATTTTGTTTATGGGCATCCACAAAAATTAACCCAAACCTTTCGGTGCCAACACACACACAATCTCATAGATCACATCATGCAACACCACAACATATTCCACAATAAATATGCCCCATATTATCCTCAGGAAAATGGGAAAGTAGAAGTAGCTAATAGGGAACTAGAAAACATTGTCACCAAGACAGTCAACATGAACAAGAAATATTGGGCAATGAATTTGATTGAGGAAGTATGGGCATACAATACCACTTGGAAGACCCCCATAGAGTTCACATCATGTGATCTAGTCTATGGAATGAAAGTAATTCCTCCAACAGAATTTGAAATTGCTACATTAAAGAAAACGTCCATCCTCAATTTATATTTTTCATTAGTTGAAAAGGAGAGACTTCATCACTTGAATTCCTTGGATGAATGCATGCAACAAGCATTGTTCCATACTAAAGTAATTAAACAACAAATAAATAAATGGCATGACAGGGTCATAAAGCATAACAATTTCAAGGAAGGGGATTGTGAACTCCTATATGGCTCAAGGTTCATATATTTAAAAGGAAAATGGAGAAAAATATGGTTTCCCCCCTACAATATTGAGAAATTCTATGACAATGGCTCACTGAAGATAAGAACCATATAGGAAGAGAGCATCCCCCTCCTAGTAAATGGCTTCAAGATCAAATTTTATAAAATAATTGACTTCACAACCACTATAAAACCTCGCCACTTGGATATGGATTATATAATAAAATCTCTCAACTACTTCAACTAACCCAAAATTATTCAATAAAAAAAAAAGAAAAAAAAATGAGAAAAGAAAGGAGAAAAAATAAGAAAACAAATACCTAGGTGAAAAACTCCACGATGCATCTAGGACAGAACTTTGGTTGGAAAAATCCATGGAGATAGCCATAGGTCTTAGTAATAAAAATACACCTCATCAAGAAAAACTTTATAGGTTTGATGAGGCAAAACAATGATGAAATCCATAAATGGCACCATTATCTTGAAGAGAAAAAAGAAAAAGGAAAATAAAATAAAATAAAAATTCATGTGTTATAGGTATCAACATTAGAAATACTTCATTAGCAAAGAAATCCAAGTATGTACATAAGAAGGTCAAGTTCAAGACTAGAAGAGGAAATAAGAAAATAAAGAGAAAGCTACCAAGTATGCAACCAAACTTTAAATAATAAATCTTCTTTGAAGATGTATTGATAAGTACATACAAGAGTCAAGTCCTTCTTCTTAACATATTCAATTGAAGTGTCTGAAAAATTCAATGGTCAAACTCTCTAAAATCCATTCTAGAAACATGAAACAAAAGTAGAGCTTGGTCGAGAAAAATATACACAAAATAAGGATAGGGACACCTTAGCACAGTAAACCATATATATTTTCAGGCCTAAATTACTTAAGGTTATCTCCATAAGGATAGGCCAAATATCTGGAACAAGTATGCATAGTATATCACCATTTTGAGAAGGGATGTTTTTAGCTTCACCAAAATCCATATCCATAATACTTCAGCTACATCATTAAACTAGATTTTTCTACAAAAAAATATCTTCCACAAATCCTAGCTCAAATCCCCAACATAATAGCATCATCAACACATATACCAAGCTAAAAAAAGAACAACAATTTCAACAATATATAGGTACAAAACTCATATTTTCATCACTTATAAATGGTTCAAGATCAATTGTAAACCATATTTTCATTCTCATTATTCTCATTAAATTTTAAGCCATCATACTCAATCCATTCCTATCCATATATACCATCTTTGAACTACTACAATACAAACCCAAAAATGTTTCCATAATCTACGCCATCTGTATTCATAATCCAGTGCTCACATCATGCGTTCCATGTCCCACTAATCAACACCATCATTCTTATTCAATCATAAAACCAACCATACAAATATATATGGGACACATTCAAATTCTTCTACAGGATCCTACATGATCAATGAAAAATGCAGTCGCCAATAAGGATCTCTAAAACAAATCTAGATGAAATTAAAAATTACTCTCAAATTTCAATATTTAAAAATTAAAAAAGAAAGAAGAGGTGTAAAACTTCAAAATATAGTCTTACATATGATTTTCATAAAAAATAACAAGGAAATCAACTCCTAGTTACACATAAATAGACCTACAGGAACCCCTCTAGACTATAGGAAATTCTACAGCGAAATCCAAGATCAAACAAAAGACATGAAAAATCAAAGGAATGCTCGATAGAAGACTACTCAAATTAAACACTCCAGAATCATGACTCGATACATCAATACCAAGTACACACTCTCTAATACCAATAATCCCTTAACTAATTATTTAATTGCAAAAAGAAGCATACAAAATGCATGGTCAAAAACACAATATAACATTATCCTTCATCGAGGAGGGCCTCACAGTCTCACGTGGAGGAGAAAATTTGATATAGTCACCCTCAATATTGTACTGAACCAACTACAAAACATATTTTCTTCCCACAGAGTGCACATGTAACCACTAACATCGTTAACATAAGTTTAAAAACTTAACAAACACTAAGAGGAATTTATGGTCAAAGAAGAAAACAATGGAAGCAAGAACTACCCATTAAACATGAACTCAAGATAATTTATTAACAAGACAAAAAATTGTCTCTCATAGTCTCATTACATTATCAACCAATTTGACACAGATCTCATTCAGACTCAATGATTGGAGGCATGCTCTCTCTTCCACATTATCCATCCAAAACTAGCATCCCTTCCTCTACATTATTCTCATGTCGAAGATCCCTCTTACTTCCTTACTTTTCTCCATGTCTACCCATTTGAACCTCTTTCAATTTTATTTTCTTTCCTTTCTTACAATTCAAACCATCCCTCCAACTATTTCTTTTCTTCCCATTTTTTTCATTTTTTATCGACCAAGATGCATTGGATGTGGGGAGTTACAACAATTTGAATTCTCAACCGCTTTCTAAATGTTTGCCGAGAACTTAGACAACTGTGACGATTAACTTCTTCAAATAATTTCAACTAAATTTTCTTCCATCACATGGTTGGCCCACATATTTTCACAAAATTCTTGCGAGACACATGGATTCATGATCCACGACACTCTAACAAAATTTCTTCTTTCCTAGAGTTGCATCGTTGGTGTTAAAATAATATATTTTATAGAACAGGTGTTGTACTAGTGGGTTTTACAACAATGGGAGTCACAGTGTTGGCGTTGCATCTATGTGATTTACAACATAGATTATGTAGAAATGGTGTTACTAAAATGGGAGTTGTAACGTTGGTGTTGTAGCAATGTTATTTATAGAATGATGTGGAAGAAACAATGTTACAACAATGGGAGTTACAACACTTGTTTTGCAACAACATGATTTATAACATGGGTGTTGCAGCAATAGGTTTTGCAACTTTGGTGTTGTTGTAATGTGAAATGCAATAATGGTTTCATAGCAATGGGAGTTACATCACTCACTTTCAGCACTAGCGTTACAACTATAGGAGTTCCAACACTTATCTCACCCTACAATTCATTAAATTGAAATTGAAATGTTTTTGGTTAATGCATACTTCTTAATGCCAAAGATGCTCCTACATCAAGATTGCCTCAACATGTTGAGATAATTGGGAAGAAACTTTAGTATTATTAAAAATAATCAAGAGAAGAAAAGGTTTGCAACACGAGATAACAATAGTCAACATATAGATAAAAATGTGACATGAGCGAAAAAAGGTGGTAATTATGAAAATATCATGTCTTTGCCAATTTTTAAACCAACGGTTGTTGAAAAGTGAAACCTCTAGAAATCAATAAATCACCACATGATCCCTCGTACATAAAAAAAAAATGACTGACCATCTCATTCACAAACCTAACAATCTATTCATAGCACTTAGTGTTTAGGAGAAGCTAAAAATTTTGTTTTTTTTAGAGAGAACTACAAGGGTTCTCCTTCAAAATTCAAAGTTAGTGGGTGCCAATAGTTCAAGCCTCAGAATCTAAATAATGTAGCTACAATTTTATATTTTTTATTAAACCTTAATCCTGATATATTTTTTTTCTTCTTAAACTTTAAAATTCTCACAATTCTTCTCTACGCTCGAAATTTCCTATAATGTTATCCATAGAATCAATATAGTCCACATTTTTACCTCCTACAGGAAAAAACACTTTGAGTGAGAAATTACATTCATGTTCTTTCCTTGCAACCCTTTTTCTCGGTCATTCAATGCATTACCATTGATACTAATTGGCTAGAAATAAGTATGACCCCATTTGATTAGGAAGTCTATAGAACCAGGGCAATTTCCTCAAGAGAAAAAACACCTTAGCCAACCATCCCTTAGCTCTTTCCTAATTCATTTGCATGGATTTACTTTATAATTTTAGTGGTCTTCCTCTGTTACGGAGAGGAAATTTTAGGACCTGAGAATCCCCTGCAATATTTTAACACACCTACAATACACCTTTCATAATTGGTTTTTCGAGCTTCACATTTGAAAATGGGAGGGGGTTTCAATAGGATAGAGGCAACAGAACCCTCTAAAGTTTATGACAACCCCAAGGTAGTATAAATCCTCCTATATTATAATTGGATGGTATACTTTGATAATATTAGAGCATATGATGTTGAAATATCCATGGTTTTTTCCCTCAATTTATAGGAAGAGAGGGAGCAATATTACACCATAGTTGTCAGGCGCTTGGAGCTACATATTAATGAGGCCAACAATTAGTAGGATTTATGGGTTACCCATGGGCTTGCATTGGGAAAAAGAATAAAGTAAGGAGGCTAGTGATTCCAATAAAATCTTATTTCTTAGCTATGAATAACCTCTAGAAAAAAAAGTGGAGTAAAAAGGGAAAATTTACCTAATCCTTGGCATGTAGTTTCCTACAATTTTCTCAAGTACATTTCCTGTGGAGGGATACTATGTGTGATTTAAGCTTACCAGATCATATTCTTTCATCTATTGAGGCATTTTTTTCATGAAAGTCTTGAAGATAACCTAAGAATCCATTATTTCCTCCTAAAATCCCTAAAACAAAGGAGTGAAAAGGTGAAAAAATGGAAGAAAGATGCCCTAGCACATGACAACCTCATCAATATCATAGTTTGTGTGGAATTTTAAAATATAAGCGTCAAACTATCATGGGAATAATTTGTGGATGTGGATAGGTGGGCCTCCTTGGAGTCATAACAGTCCAGTCAGGAAGCAATTCCTAAGAGGGATGTAAAGTGAACGAAGAAAGAAAGAAAAGATGAAACTTGTAAGAAGGAGCACTCCCAAAATAAGATAAATATGGAACCCAGTAAAAATAGGTGGTTTCTACCCTAATTGAATTGAGGACACCACCAAGAATCCCACTAAAAACAAAATATAAATCCACAGTTGAATGGTAGAGTAGGCAATTTCACAAGAGGTCTAGGACTAGATCCCAAGCCACATATAAATTGATCGCTCCCATCTCTTCCTCCACAGTAAATATTGAAGACTCTCCCATCCCCACAAGGATCCCATTAGGGTAACCCAAGGATGAATAAGCAAAGATGGAAGAAACAAATGGGAGAGAGAAATCAACAGTCACAGAGACTGCATTGCAAACAACCTTAAAGGATTTGTAGAAAGTCAGGGTTTAGGTTCTTAAATGGAATAAGATATCAGGGATTAACATGAAAAAGGGGAAGCAGAAAGAGGGTATCACAAAAATAATATAACAATAAATCTTCCACCTACAAAAGAAGATGTAGATTATGAAAATTAAGGGTGCATATGACCACAATCAACTAAAAGTGGAAAATCAATCCTTGAAGAAAGAGATAGAAATCAAGAATAAGGAAAATGAGGCCACCCTAACTGATAGAATAGATATAATGAGGGTATCCATATCCAATATGACCTAGATAGGTCAGGAATTTTTTAGTTTCATGAATCTCGTAAAGGTCTATACACTTTTTCTTAAAGAACAATGGATTAAATTCTAGTTAGAAATCCTAACACAAGAAGTTAGATTTAAAGTAGAAACACCAAAGTAATTTGTAGATGTGTGCCAATAAAGTGACAAAGAGATGAGGGATAAGGTGTGTGAGTTCTAATGACACAGTCTTTCCCTTACACATCCCTATAAATTAATCCCAAATCCATATGTAGGGGATTCCCCACTTATGGAATTGTTATATTGGATTCACCATAAAGATATAAGAGCATATAAGATAAATAAATACAAGGAATAAGATATCCATAACCCTCTTGGATTAGGGTTGAAGCTCATAAATTAGGGAAAACTATAGCCATCCATTAGGATCTCACCTTGGATATAGATGTGGCACCTACTCTAGAGGAAAAAAAGGGGAAGGCCATTACTCATCTAGAAGATACCCTAAGACTCCTAGGAGAGGAGACAACTCAGGCTTGTCAAAGGAGGTGGCACTCAATCCCCCATGGTATTCAAATTAAAGAACCTCATTCCCATAACACTTTACAATATTCTTTTTTTTAAACCTCACTCTATAAAGAATCACTTGATAAATTGAAGGTAAAATGGATTAGATTGAAATTCAATCGCCCTCTTATCATACATCCTTCACCACTAGAATATTTTGATAGAGAAAAGGAAAGGGAAGACTAGGTAGAAATTGGAAAGACTACTGGGTGTTATGAGCAATGGGACAATACTAGATATATACCATGGGACATGTGAAAAATATGTAGGGAGAAACAATCATATTTCAGGGAGGATACACCAACATTTTTTGTGGCACAAGGCTATGAAAAACCTTAATATAGGGGGTAATGATAGGCCTATACATTGTAGACCATCATACCCATCCATGACTCCTTTTGGCATTTTCTTGTACTTAAAAAACTCACTTTTCGACCAAAAAAAAAAATAATATTTTTTTTCAATTAAATGGTGAATGAATTGAGATTGGTTAATTAGATGAGTTATGTTTCATTATTTATGTTTGATTTATGTGTATTCAAGACTAAACCTAGCAAGTCAAGTCACATGAGGAATTATACTCTAGTTCACTTTGATGAAAAAGAGGGATATTGTCCCATCATCTTATTCTAGAAGCTGACAAGGTATTGCAAATTGTTGATCTATGGAAGAAAATTTGTCAAGGTCATTGGTTCCTAGAACTAAGGGCCTTAATTTTAGGTACATAGGGGAGCATGTCCCTTTAATTAAGGAGTTATTGGATGGTTGGAATGATTCTAGTTCCTAATATAAAAAGAGATCAGGGATCATCCTTGAGCTAGTTAGTTAATTTTGTTAGTCATTCACAGGTTATTGTGGGAGTGCTCATAACTTGGATATTTTTATCTTGTAACTCTATTTTTGAAACAATGTGATAATGGAAAGGTTGCATCTTCTATCTTGTTGTTATTATTTTTTGGTTTCCTTGTGGGAACCTTGGGTAGGGTCCACCCAGGATTGCTTTGAGGACCTTTTTATATCTTTATTTACTTTACTCTTATCATTTGTAGCATTCATTGTTTATACATTCAATGATGTACAATTAGTTTACCAATGGTTTGTTTCATGTAGTGATTTTATAAGTAGTATTTCATGGTGTGTTTACTTCTTTTATATCATGAACACTTCACATTTATCTTCACTCGGTATATTTTAACTTCAACACATGATCACTATGGAACTATGCATTTCTCATGTTGATTTTTGAATTCCTATACAACTCCTTTGGAAATTTGTGTATTCCTATAGAATTTCCTACAACAACACATAGTTCCCATGTCACTATTTCCATTTCTATTTCACTTAAGTTGTAATCTTTTGTGAGCATCATAAGGAGTGTATTTGATCATGAATTTCTTAATTTTCACTTCATAAGGGTTTACGTTTCTTTCTTATGCTTCAATTCATCTTCTGCAAATAGAATAGATTTTGAGTAGGGTTTGATTTTCTTCAACTCACTTAAATAATTGCAATTCGATTTCTTAGCATAATTACCTCTTGATTTTGATCCAACAAATCATATCAACTCACCTGAATTTGCAAATTTACACTATGCTCCTTGTAGAATGTATCATATCTTTCCACTGACCGGATAAGTGGGGAATGGCCACTGAGTTGCTCGGTCCTCTAAATTCGTCTTTGTAGTCTTTTCCTTTAATTAATTAATAGTTTTACTATCACTTAAACATTACATTTTTTATTTATGATATATGGAGTAGTTGTTAGATTTCTCTCTCCATTACTAAAGGAGTTAGATCGGTCCTTGGATAAGATAATTTATCCCTGTAGATAGATGCATGTTTGGGGTCCACACACATAGTGCATAGTACCTCTCAATGTTCTATAAACCCTACGTTGAAATTTTAAGTACTAATCTTAGGATTACAACATTATTGTTGTTATTCCATGGCATGACCCATGTTTCCCTAAATCTGAACCTATAATTGCCAATAACTACGCTTAATTTATGTGTACTAGTTATAGAGTATTTTTAATACCCCAAGACCAAGCCCCAATTGTAAATGTTAATAGGTTTTATAGGCTGGTGATCTAGGTTATTATAGGCCAGACGACTTATGTGATTATTAGGCCGGAAAGCCTAGATGTTAAAGGCCATTGAGCCTATTTTTGTACATGTAAACACTCATATCATTAATGAAATACATCATTGCATGTAGACCAACCATGATAAAAGAGTATGGGGGACTAAACTCCACTAGGAAGGGAAAGGGAGGGTTAAGAGCCTATAAAAGGGGATAAGCTAGAGGGCCTAATGCCAAAGCAATATTATAATATTATTACTAAGGAATAAGGTATGGATATAGCTTATGTTATCCTAAGTTATTATTGGAAGAGAATGAAATACAAGTGGAGAGAAACAAGCTCGTGGAAGGCCATGTGTCATCAAGGGTGCATGCAAATAAATGTGGTGGATTCACCATTCTTCCCAGGGATGAGTCACTCAATTCTCTCCATCACTGGACCTCTCTGTCTTGCATGCACGCCTTAAGAATTAATTGTACCCTTCCTGTTATGCAGATTTCACCTGTACCTTACCGGAGCCCATGACGTACCTTACCCAACCAAGTACTACACCTTATTTGAAGGCCATTGCTGCCATCACCAATACTCTACCCTGAACATTGTTGCTTCCATCACTATTCCTTTGTTGAATGTCGTTGATGCCATCACCTGTTCCATACCCGAGTTCTGTCGATGCCTTCACTTGAGCCTATAACTATTTGACTTAATATCTAGACTGAAGAAGCAAGATTTTAGGTCCGTGGGTTTGAAGAGGTGGGTTTCCAGGCCTGTGGATTGAAGAGGTGGGTTGTCAGGCCCATGAGAAACTCTCTTGAGATCCTAGAGACAGAATTTATTGGAATTGATTTCCTAAGGGAGCCGAACTGTATCTATAGTGCTCTGAGACTTCTTGTCTGGCCTGTTGTTGAAGCCTTGGAAGGGAAGTGGGGAAGTCAAAGGACTATTGAGAAGAGAAGGGGAAAACTTCTTGGGGTGGGACGTACATGTGGGGAATGAGAGACTGGGATTTGTTAGCTTGAGTTGGAACCTAGCAGAGTTGTTCCTCCTATATGAGATACATCATCCTGGATAGGAATCCCTTTACCCAGGTGGAGTTTAGTCCCAACTCATGGGTGACCCCCTGCTGAGAGTTTTGGGTAGTGTGGTCTAATGCTGGGAGGATCATGGAATGTCTACACATAGTTGGTGGTCTTATATCAAATATAAGTATCAACTGTGTGTCAATTAATATGCTTTGTATTTATACATGCATTTATTTTTATGGGTTTATCTTGTGTATACTGCATGTATATTCCTATTGTTATTTTTGCATGAATCTGTGTATTGTTGAATATATTTGTTTGTTTATTGTTGAATATATATATATATATATATATATATATATATATATATATATACATACATATGGAATGAAATTATTTATATGTGGCATATCCCACTGGTCTAAGGCTTGGGATGTTACAATATGGTATCATAGCTCCAGTTTTCAAGACTGAGCTTGGATGGGCCAAACAAGTTGAAGTGATTCACTTACGTGGAATTGGGAAAAGCCCCAATTTTTGTTGTTAAATTTTCAAAAAATTGGAGGAAATTGGCCAAAGTGGTGAAATATTCATAATTTAATATATGTTCAAGTAAATTTCGACCTGGGATTGGTCGAATTTGAAGTGCAAGGAGTGCGCATATGACTTCTTTAAGTTCCAAACTTAGAGAAGAGAAATCTCTCTTTGTGAGAAGGAGAATGGATGAGATATGTTTGGGAGGGGAACGAATCCTTCACAGCCGTCATATCTGGAAAAGGAGTGTGGTGGTTAACCCCTCAAGCCCTTCGGACTTGATTTCTTTGGAAATTTTTAAATCTTTTATGAAAAGGAGGTAAAAACCCCAAAGCTCCGATGTCCCAGAGTGAATCTATGTTGTAGATAACAGGAAGGAGTACCTGACCATTGGATTAGTTGTGGAACAAATTGAGGTAGTATATCTCACGGTTCGGTGGTTTGGCACTATGGGAGTTCTTAGTCCTTGTGTTTCCAATCCAGACCATTCGTGGTTGTGGAAAATTTTCCACAGATTAGAGAGTATTCAGAGGTTTGGCATTCGAGAGATTTGTTGTTTTATGCAGAGAAGTTCTCTGAAGCTTTGGAGCGCTAAAGTAGTGAAGCTTCGGAGAGCGACAATTCCGTGTTCGGGATTTTTTTAGTGTTATGTTTGGAAGTTCCCCGAAGCCTGAAGTTTCGAAGCCCTAGAGCGTCGAAGTCCCGAAGATCCAAGGATCACATGTTCGGGAGTTCGAAAGTTTGGATTTCTGGAGATTTGTTGTTTTATGCTAAGAAGTTCTCCAAATACTGAAGCTCTGGAGTGTCGAAGTAGTAAATCTCTAGAGAGAAACGGTTCAGGAGTTTTCTAGTTCAACATTCAGGAGTTTTGAAGTGTTATGGTGTGAGATCCTCCGAAGCCCGAAGTCCCGAAGTTCAAAAGCGCCGGAGTGATGTGTCATGCTGACGTGACCTAAGGTGAGGTGGACCCATATTATGTTTTCCATGTGTCAGCCTTATTCATTCTTTTCACATACCTTTTGTGCCAATTGTAACTTGACATGTGTCACCCGTCGATTGGGCCATGTGTCATCTGCATATTTTTTCCATGTATCACCCCCTGGTGCATAGTTTCTAATCAAACCCCAGAATTTTGTAAATTCAACGTTCAAGGGAATTGGTGTATGTTGTTGTAAAATCCTCTGAAGTCCAAATCTCTGGAGCACCAGAGTAATGATGCTTCGGAAAGTCTCTCTAGGAGTTCGCAAGTTCGACGTTCGAAAGAATTTAAGGTGAAATGTTATAATAAATTCTGAAGCCTGAAGTTTCGAAGCTCTGAAGTCCCAGAGCTCCAAACAACACATTGTGGCTAAATGCATGGACCTATCCGCGGTCTTATGAGGTTTCCACCGAAGTAACGGGGCTAGCACCTAAAATAATTCTTTTTTGAGGAGGAAAGGGGCTAAAAGAAGGAGTCTATGGGATTTCGATTTGTATGGACCTACACCTAAAGACGTAAATAGTGCATGTGTACTTAATGAGAGGATCTAGCATGGGTCTAAGATCTAATTGAATTCTGAAGAAGAAGAATAACTATACAGGGATTACCTCCCAAGAAGGTCAATTTTCAAATATTGATAACTTTCTGCTCAAACTTAAAATTGAGCATGGAAGGAGGTGTTGGAAAGGTATTGAATAGTAGAATATAAATACTCACTCAAAAACTTGATCTGGGCAGTCAAATTCTCAGAAAACCAGAATAAAGAATTATGATGCAATACTGGATTAGAATTGTTCATAATTTCATACAATTGATAAATCAATTAGCCTAATAGGTTTTGTTGGCTACACATTTTTCACAATTAACAACAACTAGATTAGAACAGGATCCACATAGAGTGAAAAAGCATTGAAGATAAACAAGGGGGATTACATCCAGGAGGATGAGATCAGAGGGACGAATGTACATATGGGTAATGAAGGTACAAACTCAAATGGACATGGAGAAGGAAAGGAAGAAAGAATGAACTTTGTAGAGAGCATTAAAAATATGCAAAAAGATGTCCAAAGTTATAAAGTTGATAATGAAAGGATTATGAAATCCAAGGAGCAATCAGAGGAATTCAACATAAAGTTAATGCATAGCTTAGATAGAATAAAAAATAAGATGGATAAGGAGAATAGTTCAAGAAAATTAGGAAGTCACGGGTCTCGTGATGAGAGTGGAAGAACAATAAGTGTTGGCAAAAATCACCCTCTCTCCCCAGGGCATTCAAATAGGAGAGCACCCAGTATCTCAAGTCCATCCCCTGCAAGAAGCCTAAGAATAGGTTTGGGGTTGATACGCTACAAGGCGAAATGAAAAAAATCAAACCTCCTACATTTTATGGTGAGCAAAAGAAGGATGAAGACACAGAGACATGGTTGCTAGGCATGGGAAAGTATTTTGAATTAAATAATTACTCTTCACACGCAAAAGGAAGAATTGTCATCTATCAACTGAAGGGAAAGGAATCCATGTGGTGGGACAAATTTTTGCAGGTGCAACACATTAAAGAGAAAAATGTTACGTGTAAGGAATTCAAGAAGTATTTTCAAAAGAAATACTTGACTGAGAGATACTATGACAAGAAAATGAAGGAGTTATTTGAACTCAAACTTGGGAGTATTACCATAGATGAATATGAAAGAAGGTTTTTAGAACTTCTAAAGTATGTTTCTTTCATTAAGGATGAGACAATGAAGATTCATAGGTATTTGAGTGGGCAACCATCATTCATGAGTGACAATATACAATATGATGATCCCAAAACATTCGAGGAGACCATAAGGTGAGCTAAATGACTATACGATGAGCATAAATGAAGGCCAACTTTCCAAAAATCTTGGGAAGACAAGAACAAGTAAAATATGGAACAAGGGAAGAAGGGGACTAAGCCACCATTCTTGACAAATAATCCTCAGGGATAGCCAGCTTCTAGAGAACCCAGAAGGATTGAGACAAGGGTGAAAAGGCCAAGTGATATGAACCCAGGGATTTATTAGTTTCCAATAATTGATTGATTATGTCACTCCTTCAAAGAGTTAGCCATAGATCGTTTTTACTTGAGAGATTTTCAATTAAAGGTAAAGTTGAAGTCTTATAGCCTTGAATACAAAGTGAATAAAACCTCTTTATCTTTCCTTATGTGTTATATGCCATGCTTGAATTTAATGTCCTATGTGCAGAAATTCATGGAAAAAGCAACATAAGAACATAATACACATAATGGATATGACACTTCCCTTGATAACGAAGTTCAACTAATGTGGACTACGTCTCTGGGTCATGCTCCAAAGCTTTACTGCTTTATTCTCCTCGTTGTAATGATGTCTCTCCTTTACAAGTTGTAATGCCAAATTCCCGTTTCGGTGATGACAACAAGAGATTAGAATGTGATCAGGAATGTTTACATGCTTCACAAGTTCTCATGCTCATGAGGCATCCATGATACTGACATGAATATCATTCCCAGATACTCAATACATAAAAAGATGAATAAAATATGACCCCCATCATCATCGATCCATAGAGTGCCTTAGATTTTATGCTCAGATTCAAGCATATATGCAGCCCATACAAGGATCCCAAAACTACGAGATTTAAAATTGCTCCATTGGCCACTTATCATGCAAGTGCCACAATTTATTTGTCACATGTAACTGATTGGTTGTATGGGGAAGAAGAGAAGAAAACAAGAGACAAAAGGAATAAGATAATCTTTGTGCCTTGTTGCAGTATCTCCATGCTCCTTCAGACCTGTAACAAGCATGCTATGCTGCAATAATTAATTATGAAACAACATAATGAAAATCATGTTTACATTGGATACTTCAAGACCTAGATTGCTGATCTGAATCTTTGCTACAAAAACAAACCTCGCCATTGGATTCGCGTCGCCGAATTACCTAAAAACGACTGTCAAATCATCTTCATCGGACACAAGAATCTTCAGGTCTCCTCTGGACCTCTGTCTCAATTTGCGTGCAACTCTGTACTTAATGAATTAAATTTTTTGCATAGAAAGTTGTGCCTGGTATGGACCTGGGAGGACTAGTGCCCTCCCCCTTCTCATCCATTCACGGAATGTTTTCTTAAGAAAAAATTTGGGCGAATGTCCCAACAGGGGCATTGGCCGAATTGGTTGGTGCACATTTGTTAAGGCATAAGGGTAGGAGGAGGTCCCGGGGTCAAGCCCGTGGGCCTCCCCATTTTGGATTACTTTTATAATTGCTTGGCAGTGAGTCTAACTTTCGCGGAACCACCAGATATAGCAGGACCTCCACCAGATATGGCTAGGTTCGCTATATTTTATTTTTTTGAAAATTCAGTCACATGCACTTACTGGGCATTTCAGGGGTGCCACGTGGCACCCTCTGATTGGACCACATGGAGCCCAAAAATTGTCCCATCTATTTCTAGTCATCTTCCATGCAGGAATGATGTTATTTCCTTGTTGGCTTAGTCATACACTGCCACGTGGTGCTTCTGGAGGAAGCCACGCCTCTGTATGGATGCCACGTCATATGTACAGATTGCCACCTTGGTTTCCACGTCATCCCGCCACATCACTATACGGACTTCCAAGTCACTATAAAAAAATCCATGCCACTGTACAGACTGCCATGCCATTGTACGGATTTCCATGTCATTGTACGGACTTCCACGTGGCATGATCCAAATGGTCTATGGATCGACCCAAAAACGCCAAAACTGGGTGACACGTGACATCCTTTGGTTTTGCCACCTCACCATGTTGAAGTCATGCTGATGTCATCATGATATGTGTCACCTTCCTTCTCCTTCCATGTGTGTTTATAGATGTTGATGTCATCTGTACGGATGATGACGTCAGCAGTATGGATGCTGACTCATCCCCTGCTGACTCACCTAGGTTGACCAAACTTTGACTGTGAATATCTTTCAATCCGTAACTCCGTTTGACGAGTCATTTTCACTGTTAGAAAGATTGCGATGTGCGCTTCATGATCATGAAATTTCCACTGAGTTTTGGGAAATTTGAATTTTTTTCCCTTTCTCTATCTGCTAAGGCCATTATGAGCCTCTTGGGACACTTCTAAAACTTTCTTGATGTTCCCGAGATCGATCTGGATCACCAAGTCAACCACCTATTCAATGTTTGGGTTGTAAGGGAGATCATATGTATAAATATTGTCCCTATAGGCATGAAAATGTGAGGACTTTTCACAATGTACAGCAAGTTGAAACAGTGGAGGACATGGGACGAAGTGTACCTAGGATCTATGCATCCCTGGACAACAAGCAAGTAGAGCTTCATTCACAAATGATTGAAGTGGAAGGTATTATCAAAAAACAAACCATTGTTATTTTAATTGATTTAGGAGCTAGTCATAGTTATATAGATCCTAAGATAGTGGAAAGATTGCATTTTCCAAGAAGCAAGCATGGAAAATCTTGGTTGGTGCAGCTGGCTACCAGAGCCAAAAGAAAAGTTAATGATATGGTTCAATCATGTCCAGTGGACATGAATGGACTAAGTACTAGGGAAGATTTTAACATCTTGCCTTTATGTTCCTATGACTGTCTAATTAGTATGGATTGGTTGGACCAACACCATGCTATCCTAGATTGTTATAATAAAGCATTTACTTGCTGGGATGAGGAAGGGAACCTAAGGACAGTACAAGGAATTCCCAGGGAAATAATTGTTAGAGAAATCTCATCATTGCAGCTGAAGAAAAGTTATAGAAAAGGGTGTCAAATATTTGCAGCTCATATGGAAGAGACACCAAAAGATAGTGTGTCAAATATCGAACATTATGCAGTCCTAAAGGAGTTTGGGGATGTATTTAAAGAAATACCAGGATTACCCCCTAAAAGAGACAATGATTTCTCCATCATTTTGATGCCTGGAGTAGCTCCAGTATCCAAGACCCCTTACAGGATGACTACACCTGAATTGAAGGAGTTGCAATTGCAACTTGAAGAGCTTTTGAAGAAGGGGTATATACACCCAAGTGTGTCACCTTAGGGTGCCCCAGTTTTATTTGTGAATAATTAGGATGGAACATTGAGACTTTGCATGGACTTCAAGCAATTGAACAAGGTAACTATAAAGAATAAGTATCCTTTGCAAAGGATCGATGACCTCTTTGATCAATTGAAGAATGCAAAAATATTCTCTAAGAGTGATCTTAGGTCAGGTTATCATGAAGTAATAATTAAAGAAGAAAACATAAACAAGACTACTTTCAGAACAAGGTATGGGCATTATGAGTTCACAGTGGTGCCATTTGGGTTATCAAATGCACCATATGTCTTCATCTGTTTAATGAATGATATTTTCAGAGAATACTTAGATAAGTTTGTCATTATATTTTTGGATGGCATTCTTATATATTATAATTCAGAAGAAGAGCATGGAC
Organism: Picea engelmannii; assembly: GCA_009831015.1. Taxonomy (NCBI): domain Eukaryota; kingdom Viridiplantae; phylum Streptophyta; class Pinopsida; order Pinales; family Pinaceae; genus Picea; species Picea engelmannii. The sequence goes on along the minus strand of ML777907.1, from coordinate 1,139,529 downwards.
AACATTTGAGGATGGTACTACAGGTATTAATGGAGCATCAGTTGTATGTCAAACTGATCAAGTGCTCATTTTGTCAGAAGCAAATTCATTATGTGGGACATATCATATCAAAGGAAGGGATAGCAATGGATCTTAAAAAGATTGAGGCCATTAGAGGATAGTCAACACCAAAGAATGTGACAGAAGTTAGATCATTCATGGGCCTTGTAGGATACTATAGAAGATTTATTGAGGGATTCTCAAAGATTGCACACCTGATCACTTCCTTGCAAAATAAGGGAGTGAAGTTCGAGTTGACATTGGAGTGTGAAAATATTTTCCAACACTTAAAGAAATTATTAACAAGTGCTCCAATACTAAGGATGGTTGATCCAAATGAAGAATTCATTGTATGCACTGGTGCATGTAAAGAAGGAATTTGTGGAGTCCTCAATCAAAGTGGATATGTTGTATGTTATGAATCAAGGAAGTTGAAGGAGCATGGAAGGAACTATGCTACTCACGATTTGAATTTGGAAACCATAGTGCATGCCTTGAATATGTGGAGGCACTACCTCATGGGGAAAAGGTTTGAGTTGAGGATAGACCATCATGGTCTGAAATATTTATTTGAGCATCCAAATCTAAATGTCAGACAAAGAAGGTGGTTAGAATTTCCCAGTGAATATGACTTTGATATAAAGCATATCAAAGGGAAAGATAAAAAGGTGATTGATGCACTCAATATAAGAGTGCATGAGTTTCATTCTACAACCATTAGCATGTACCAATCATATTTGAAAGATATAATCTGAGAGGCTGGAAAATCAGATTTGCAATACATGGAAATAATAAAAAAATTACAAGCTATTTTGCAGTAGAAAAATGAAGACTACAAGTTGGGGAATGATGAAATTCCCATGAACATAAGAATAATTTATGTGCCGAATTCTTAGGAATTGAAAAATATGATATTCAAAAAGATGCATAATGTACCTGATGTTGGGCACCCAGGGTATCAGAAAATTATTGCTGCTGTGAACAACCAACATTATTGGCCAGGCATGAAGAAGGAAGTTTTTGAGTGTATTACCAAATGTTTGGAGCGTCAAAATCTCAAGGACGAGCATAGACACCCATTTGGTTTTCTACAACGATTACCCATTCCTGAGTGGAAATGGGAAGTTGTAACAATGGATTTCATCACCAAACTACCCAGATCAAACAAGCAACATGATTTTGTCATGGAAGTGGTGGACAAGCTTACCAAAGTTTCCCATTATGTTCCAGTGAAGCTCACTCACAAGGAAACCAACATTGTTAATATTTATATGAGATAAATTTCTCGACTACATGGTATACCAAAGATAATTGTGTCTATTAGAGATCCAAAATTTGCATCAAATTTCAGGAAAGGATTATTTAAAGGATTTGGAACAAATTTGAATTTTAGCAGATCTTATCATCCAGAATATGATGGACAAATAGAGAGGGTTAATCAAGTGATTGAGGATATGTTGAGGATGTGTGTGATGGATAAACCATCAAAATGGGAAGACTACCTACACTTGGTATATTTTTATTATAACAATGGGTACCAAACATTTCTAAGGATGATCCCATTTGAAGCACTTTATGGAAGAAGATGCAACACACCTGTAAGTTTGGACAACATAGCAAATAGAGCAATGGTTGGGCTAAATATACTTAGGGAAATGGAAGAGAAGATGTCAAAAATAAAATGGAATTTAAAGGTTTCTCAAGACAGGAAGAGAAGCTATGTTGATAAGGGAAGAACTCACAAAGAATTTAAAGTGGGTGGCCATGTATTTTTGAAAGTAAAAGCCAACAGAAGTTCCATGAAGTTGGGAAATTTTTCAAAGTTGGCAGCTCGTTATTGTGGGCCGTTTGAAATCCTAGAGAGGATTGGGCCTGTATCATATATGATTTCATTACCTGCAACAATGTATATTCATAATGTATTCCATGTATCATTGCTCAAAAAATATATACCTAATGCTAATCATGTTATTGATTGGAATGTGATTTAGGTGGAGAAAGAAGGCACTTTTCAGGTGCACCTGGTGTGCATATCGGACCAAAAAATCATGTAGATCTGGAATCAATCCATAGAGATAGTAAGGATCCAATGGACCAGGCACAGTTCTGAGGATGTAACTTGGGAGCACGAGGATGTTATGCAGGTAGAATACCTGCATCTTTTTTAGGATTTTCTAATTTTTGGTTGTATATATATATTGCACTAAGGACAGTGCCTGAATAAGTGGAGAGGAATGTAATACCCCTAATACCAAGCCCCGATTATATATATATATATTGCACTAAGAACAGTGCATGAATAAGTGGAGGGGAATGTAATACCCCTAATACCAAGCCCTGATTGTAAATGTAAATATGTTTTATAGGCTGGTGAGCCAGGTTATTATAGGCCAGAAGGCTTATATGATTATTAAGCCAAAGATCCTAGATGCTAAAGGCCAATGAGCCTATTTTTGTATATGTAAACACTCATATCATTAATGAAATACATCGTTGCATCTATACCAACCACGATAAAAGAGTATCGGGGAATAAACTCCACTAGGAAGGGAAAGGGAGGGATAAGAGCCTAGAAAGGGGGCTAAGCTAGAGGGCCTAATGCCAAAGGAATATTATAATATTATTCCTAAGGACTAAGGTATGGATATAGCTTATGTTATCCTAAGTTCTTATGGGAAGAGAATGAAATACAAGTGGAGAGAAAGGATCTCCTAGAAGGCCATGTGTCATCAAGGGTGAAAGAAAATAAATGTGGGTGATTCACAATTATTCCCAGGGACGAGTCACTCCATTCTCTCCATCACTGGACCTCTCCCTCTTGCATGCACTCCTTGAGAAGTAACCGAACCCTTCCTGTTATGTAGAGAACAATTGTATCTTACCGGAGCCCGTGTTGTACCTTACCCAAGCCAACACTACACCTTATCTGAAGGTCGTTTCTCCCATCACCAACACTCTACCTTGAACGTTGTTGCTTCCATCATCATTCCTTTCATGAACGTCATTGTTTCCATCACATGTTCCATACCCAAGTTATGTTGATGCCTTCACCTAAGCCTGTACCTGGTTGACTTAAGATTTGGACTGAAGAAGTGGGTGGTCAGGTCCATGGGTTTGAAGAGGCGAGTTGTCAGGTCCATGGATTGAAGAGGCAGGTTTTAGGTCTGTTGATTGAATAGGCAGGTTGTCAGGCCCGTGAGAAACTCTATCCAGGCGAGAGAATTTATGGGAATTGATTTTCTAAGGGATCCCAACTGCAACTACAATGCTCTGAGACTTCATGTCTAGCTTGTTGTTGAATCCATGGAAGGGAAGTGGGGCAGTCGAAGGACTATTGAGAAGAGAAGGGGCACATTTCCTAGGGTGGGACAAGTATGTGGGGAATGAGACATTATGATCTCTTAGCTTGAGTTGGCACCTGACGAAGTTGTTCTTTCTTTCTGAGATACATCAACCTGACTAGGAATCCCTTTACATAGGTTGAGTTCAGTCCCAGCTCGGAGGTGACCCACTACTGAGAGTTCTGAGTGACATGGTATAAGGCTGGGAGGATCGTGGAAGGTATGCAAACAATTGGTGTTCTTATACCAAATATAAGTATCAACTCTGTGTCAATTTATATGATGCATATTTATACATGGATTTATTTGTATGGGTTTATCTTGTTATGCTCCATGTGTATTCCTAAGTTATTTCCACATGAATCTGTGTATTCAAGAATATATTTTTCTATTTAAAGTTATATATATATATATATATATATATATGGATTGAAATTATTTATATGTGGCATAGTCCAGTGGTGTAATGTCGGGGATGCTACAATGTTGGTGTCGACTACACAAAGAAGCACATAGTTAAAGGGAATGTCCTTGGTTAAATTAGATGTCTTCAATAAAATATGTAACACTAAAAATACAACCACACTTAAGCAAGTGTTCGGAAATTTCCTACCATATTTTAATGAATATGCCCAAAAGGTTTTCTTCTCAACATCAAATTGGGTTCTTGAAAATTATTTGAACCTCATCAAATGCTTAGAGACTAGAAAAGGTTTGGTACATGGTGATTATTTTGACTTTGAAAATGAAAATGGACGTGTATTTTCTTCTCATCTCGAGTTTCTAAAAGACACTTATTAATAGGATCTCAGTGAATCTAATGATAATCGACGATTGTCCTCTCCATCATGATGCAGAGATTTTTCGAGGATTTTCTGAGGGTCATAACTTTTGACTCGGTTATCCGTTTGGGATAAAATTTTATGGGGAGTTGTGTCTCAAAGAGTTATTTTCCGTGTTGTTTGGATCTATCCAAATGGACATCATTTTGACACTTTTTCAGAGCCAAATTCCTTCATATAAGGCCTCAAATTAAGGTTTTGGTGTTTTTACAGAATTTTTTAATTTTTCAATTATCAATTATCCCTTAGTTTATAAGCTTAATCAGAAAAGAAAATTGATAAATAATATCAAACTAGATTATATATAAAGCAATGAGTGGAGTGCAACATAGAAGAGTATAACACAAAATCTTAAGAATACCTTTGCTCAAATAAATTTATATAAAGTAGTGAATTGAATCCAAGTTAAGTTAATCTCCTTGGGAGATCATATATCAATGATCTATATACGTGAAGTATCGAAAGTCGTTATGTACCATTACTTTATCAAAAGTCATGTACAATTACTTTAATGAATTCATAAACATAAAAATATACAATGAGTAAGACCGTTTGTGGGTGTGCATGTGAATATGGAGCATGTGCTTTTTGAAAGCAATACTTAGTACTATAGTCATAGTAAGTGAAGAATTGATTGAAAGTTCAATGTGATTTTGAATGAGTACATATTATAAAATATTTTTTATCAATATAGTATATATGTATTTTAATTTTAAATTAATAATATTAAAAAGGACATATATAAATTTATTAATATTTTATTGATATTTTAAATTGGATGAATTTATCTAAATTAAATATACAATTTTTTTATTTTTATTTTTACTTAATTGATACTTTAATTGATACTTTAAATAAGATATAACATTAATATATAACTTCTATTTCCTTTCCATATGATGGTTTTCACATGCATTAGTATAACTAAGGTAAAAAATTAGGCAGGATGTCTAGAAGAAAACGAAAGGTTGTTTCTTAGGAATTGATGAGGTGAGGAAAAAATAAAAATTATTTCGATTTACATGTAACCCCTATTGTTCATGCGGCTTGACATATACATATAGGAAGCCAGGATTAACATAAAGGGAGCGACGGATAGTGGAGCACGAAGCGATAGTAAGAAGATAAGCTTTTGAATCATCAACTCTCAATTAAAAAAAAATTATAGTTATAAATAAAAGTAAAAGTTTTAATAAATTAATAAAATTTATTAATTAATTATCAAATTTATAATAAAAAATATAGTTATAAATAAAAATAAATAATTATAAATAAAAAGTAAATTTTTTAATAAATTAATAAAATATATTTAAAATTAATTAATTAATTATCAAATTTATAATAAAAAAATTATAGTTATAAAAAAAAATTAAAAGTTTTAATAAATTAATAAAATATATTCAAAATTAATTAATTAATGATCAAATTTATAATAATAATTTTTTTTAATAGAGTATAATGTAAGGCTAATGCAATACTAAAAGTCATCTTCATTACATAAGTTCTATAAAAACTATGTACATATTTATTATGATTTCTAGATAAAGGGATTGATAGTGAGAATTTGTTTGTATGCTAGTAAATGACATTTCATTGTATTCAACATCATATTAATATTTAGAGGAAATGACATTTGGCTATATTTAATATTATGTTTATATAAAGTTCAATTTATTTTTTTCATTTACATATTTAATTAACATTTAGTTTCATTATTTTATCAAGTGTTTATTCACCCAACTTTAAATGTATAAGTTATTATGTAAAAAAAGATCATAAAATATTAAATTGTGTTGAAATAGACTTTTAAACATTAGCTTACAGTGATATGAACATTTTGAAAGTATTATGAACAACCATAAATAACTCATATTAATTGAACTAAAACCAAGTCAAAGTCAATCCTACAGAGTCATTCCATCATTCTATCTATGCAATATATGCAAATGACCATTCACCAAATAAGTTTTCAAGTAGAGTAATATAAATACAATCTACCATTTATGCAAGCACCAGTTCTCAACTCATTCAATAATACCACTCTTAGCAACACTACTAACACTCCAAAGTTCAACTTTACTCAAGTATCAAATCCAAGTATGTAATCACTATTTCATACAAACTATCTTTCTTTCAAATGTTATTGGCGGATATGCTTTCTTTCAATTTTTTCAATTCTCTGTAGTATTGTATTGTTTAATGTTTGTTTTTTTGTTGCTCATATGAAGAGGGAAAGAACGTTAGTGACAAGGGGTGTCATACTGTAACATTCTTCTTCAAATGAGGAACTAAATCAGGTAGACATTAAAGAGCATAATCAAGTAGACATTGAAGAGAATACACATGTAGAAGCTGAAGATAATGCTCCCATATCAATTACAACATTCAAGCAAAGAAGATTAATATTACTAGAGGCTAGAAAAAATGGGACATCTTGCGAACAATGGTTGATATTTAATTCAATGGATACTCCATAAGAGCTACTGCAAGAAAATAAGAAACTACACCAACATCATTGCATGATTGGATAAATGGCTTCACACATATGAAGAGGAAAGGACATGCTACTTTTTGCACTGAACAATAGGAAGAAGAAATAGTTGTTTGGTGTAATGAGACTTTTGACATGTACCATGCCATAGAGGTATTGCTCAAATATTTTGATCAATGATGAATCCATTCAAAGATGGATTTTGTGGAAAATTATGGTGGGTAGGATTCAAGAAAAGGCATCCAAAGATTATACTACAAACAATGAAGGGCCTAGATATAGATAGATCTATGAATTTATGCCCTATTGTTGTGACCCAGTTCTATGACAATATGTCCAAGGCATATGATGTAGATAGCCTAGGTAACTTCCCCAAGGAGGCCGCACAACTCATCCCAACAACCTATAGTGTCATTCATGAGGTTGACAACTAAGGTGTTCTCCCTAAGGAGGATGTACCCACCATTCTAGTTGTGCCCATTTCAACATCCAATCCTTAAGGGGATCTTCCTCATTTCTAGTTTATTGTTTATTGTGTGTTTCAATGTGTAAGCATGTAGTTGCATATTTCTAGCCTTTAGGTTTCCTGAAGGAGTTATTTATCATTTTTTTTTCATCCCTTGAGGTATGTGCATCTTGAGTGAACCCATTGTATTCCTTTATAAAAGTCATTTGGCTAGCTTAATAAACAAGTCATTTTCCATGAGACTCTTCATATTTCTATTGTTGTTTTTGTTTCCAAGTTTATTACTTTAAGTTGTAGAGCTTCGCTCTTTATACAAGGGTTTCCTTAATACTAGAGGTTAGATCTAGATAATTTGGTATTAGAACATTTGTCCATGCATGCCCATTCTTCAAATTTTAGCTTACTAGACTCAATGCTCCATCCATAATTCTCATTTTTAGTAGTAAAATTTCAAATCTGATTCCTTTGGAGTATGCCTTCCCATTGAAATCTATGATTTCATTTTCTTTCATCTCTTTTCCTACTCTACTCCATCTCTTTTCCTACTCTAGTCCAGAAGCGAACTGAAACCCTTTCTCTAACAAAAGGGTTTTGCAAATTTAGTTCTTTGATCAAAAGCAACCCACCCAAATCTACCTGCTTTAGTCCGAAATTGAAATAGAATTCTTGCTGTGGAAAAAAATTTCAATATCAAATTTTCAAGCAATAGCCCTTCTATAGATTACACTCTTTCAATTGGTAGATATGGTATGGTGTATTTTCATTAATAATATGCTTAGAGTTTCAATGCCCATCGAATTCTCTTTACCGCCATTTGGTAAGACACACTTTATTACAACTGACAACTACCCAGACACATACATATGTGTTTCCATGCTTGAAATAGAGTTGCCAAAAGAAGAGCCTCCTTATCTGCATGTTGCAGAAGCAATGTGGCCTTACAACAGAAGTGTTCATGTATGCCGATTAGACATGACAGCAAAACTTTGGTGATGATCACATCCTTGTTGGAAATAGTAACTAGCACAGCCGCTAACTCGCGGCTGATAACGCCGAAAGGTATCGGCTGAGAAGGCTTGTCTTCAATATAAACTCAATATAAAAAACCTCTGTGGTAATTTGTCTGTGGTAATATGAAACGTTTGGTTGAATTAGGTTTAATCCTACTTAATCATTTAAACGTGGCAATTACATATCCTTACAGTAATTTTTTAATGTGATTAGGTAAATGTTAAAAAGTAAACATGTTAACGAATGCCTTAATAAATGCAAGAAAGTTATGAACAATAAATTTGACCCATTGATTTTGGAGGACGACTAAGAATATGCCAGCATCTTCAATGTATAACCATCAGATTAGGGTTTAAGGTTAAATAAAATTAAAAGATCATTAATTGTGCCCATTGTCAATAGGTGTAAGCCTTTGGCGTAATTACAAGTGGGTGAACTTCAAATATCAGCGGATTTGTCAGTTAGTTTATTTTTCAGTCAGTCAATTAGTCAGAAGAGTCAGTTAGTCTATTAGTCAGAAGAGTCAGTCTATTTTTCAATCAGTCAATTACTCAGAAGATTCTGTCACTCTACAACTTCTGGTCATTAGTTTACTTTTATGCAAGATCAATTTTATTAATCTGCAAGTAGAGGAGTTAAATTAATGAAGCCAATCTTATCTTTCTCAAATCGAGCTAAGTAGCTGAGAGTCAGTGGCATTAATGATCGTCAACTAGTCTTACTTCTACAGAAAATCTCACAATCCGAGTCTATAGTCAGTCTAGAGACACACATGCAGATAACGGTGATATTCCTGCAGCTGTGGATCATGTTCCTGTCTCACAGCTTCTTTGTCATTATTCACATCCAACCTCCAACCTCTGGATTTTTGTTGGGTACCTTTCACATCCAAGTTCCAACCCTTCGATTTTTATTGCGCATCCTTTTGTGGTCATTTTCATCTTTATAAGCAGACAAAAGGAGTTCACGTGGAGTTCAGTCTAGTTATGTTACTCGTCAGATCGAGGATATATATCTTCATATAGCTTTTTCGGCCAACACGCATTATATTTTTCCCATGCAACTGCGAGTAGCAGTATTCCCATGGAGTTGTCCAAATTGCTGCGGAAGACACACTCTCTTAGGTTGATGCTTGGCACACAGCTTCATTTTCCTACAGATACTACCACATCTTCTGTATTTTTCTTAAGCTGTGTGCCCAACATAGGGCTAGGATAGATGTACATCATATTCTGGATATCTCCCTCTACTGTTTCACCATCTCTTTCATTTCATGTTGCATATAGAGACTTGTGTGCAGCTGTCTATTTGACTTATCTCGGAGCAGATTCTCCCATAACACATCCAATTCACAAGGATACAATGTTCACCTTCCTTATACATGTGTGAGTTGTTGATCTCCCTGATGTACTTGCATGGAACCAACATCAAGTCCTGACAGGCGTTGCCACCATACTCCTGATTGTACAACGAGCTCATGTGCTACCACATGCAGCGATCTCCAGCCTGATCTCCGGCCTCATTTATTGGGTCCCTATCACAATCAGCGATTGCAACCTTACAACTCTCATCTTCAGCTTCTCTCATATCTCTATAGGATGCCCCTTGTATCTTTGCCTCCACAACAGTCCTTTAGTTTAGCATTTGGAAACACCTGTCGATGGGCAGTTCTTCATAACACTACCTGCTCAGCACAACCTATCTCATCTTCACACTTCATTTATGGGATGACATTTTCTAGATAGGTTATATGACTCGATCAGCTCTATACGTGGAACCATCCAGGGCATCATTCCTTTTTATCAAGTATTATGGTTCTTATCCATGGTGGTTCTAGCTCTACTCCTAGCACGTCGTCTCTTCAGTACACAGTAGTCAAGTCACTGTATTGCTTGGCCAGGGGTTCACATCACCTTCAACAACAGCTCGAACGATTCTCTTATCGCACCGCCAGCTCTACATCAGCCCTCCAAAGGCCTCAACGCAGAACAAGAGACTCTTTTTGGCATTATTATCATATGGTACTAGATTCGCGAAGATCCTACAGTTCACTTGCTTCGTCTTCTACTTCTAAAGTGGACACTCTCACCAACTCTGTTTGTTGTATCACCATCAAGCATTTCATTTTCAGGTTTGCAACGTCGTCTTTAGGAATACTCACCATGCATAACAAGGCATTATCATCCACAGTTCACATCACATATGGGGTACAGAGTCATTTTCGAGCACTTGTTGGAAGCATTTTGCATGGTCTCGTTCTTACAACAGAAGGAAAGTGGGGACAGTTTTGAACTAATAAACCAGAAGGAATCGGTGTATATCACGTTGGGGAGGTTGCACCACTAGGCTCGACAATACCAAAAGTAGTTCACCAGGTTTGACATCCAAGGAAGAATAGATGTAGAGAGCCTTGGGGAGGTTGCACCACTAGACTCGACAACCCCAAAAGTAGTTCACCAGGTTGACATCCAAGTCATTCTCCTCCCCAGCTGGATACACCTATCAAGGCATTCTCCTCCCAAGCAGGATGTACCTCTTCCAGCTATGGTCATGGGATGCACTTATCCTTCCAGCTATGTTCAAGTCAATATTGAGTACTTAAGGGAATCTTCCCCATTTATAATTTCTTGCTTATTGTGTGAGCATAGTAGTTGCATATTTTCTGTCTCTCCCTTGTATAGTTGTATATAAGAGACATGACATTATGTCCGTGTAGATGATTCCAGTAATTAAGATTGCACGGGGATCATTGGTGCTACGCAGATGTATGTTGCTCTTCCAATAGTATCCGGCGCAGGTGGAGTTATGCCACGGACTTATTATATAGTACCTTGTATTAACGAGTAGATGTTACTAATTAGATAAACCCAAGTGGATAGTGCAATAGAACCTAGTCAATTTTAGGTATAGTTGTATATAAGAGTTATTTATCATTTCTTTCTCAGTTTTTAGGTTGTGTGTATTTTGAATGAATTCATTGTATTACTTTACTAGCACAGCCACATAATTGTGGTTGATCAACCCCTATATTAAATTTTATTATTAATTAACGAATAAACTGTTGAGCTTCATTTATTTGGTGTTAATATGTTAATTTATGTTAATCACTTACTGGCAATCAGTTAGCTATCAAAGTAATTTTTAAATATGAATAGGTAAATGTAAAAAAGTAAACACATAAACGGCTGTCTTTATAATAGCTAGGATGTTAATGATTGAAATCACAGCCATTTATTTTGTGTGACTACTAAGAATATTCCAGCCATATTTAATCATGTCCATAGAAAACTTATTAAGCACTAAACCCCTATTAAATCTGCCCATTGTCAATAGGTGTACCATAAAAAACTTATTAAGCACTAAACCCCTATTAAATCTACCCATTGTCAATAGTGTACGTCTTTCCGCGTAATAAAATTTATTTAATCAAAATAATACTTTACATTGAAACTCTTCATATTTGTTATTTTTCTCTTTGTTTTTGGATTTATTACTTTAGGTCTGTGAGCTTCTCTCTTTAGTATAGGGTTTATGGTCCACAACTTGGACATTAACAAATGAAGAACACTATGACAAGATGGAAGAAATTGTGGCATGTATAGAGGAAGAAGGAATGCCCCAAAACTGCAACTTAAAAGTAGACACTAATAATGATATTGAATCATGTAAATGACATAATTTTATCAATCTTAAGTTCTATTTTTTCAAGAAAATAAAATTTTAAAAAATTAAATAAATAATTGTGAATTAAAATTATGCATTACTACATATTTCAATAAATGACTAAATAATAATTTATAAAAATCGTTACACCCTTTTATTATATATTTAAAAGTATATCTTCACCCTTTTATTCTATATTTAAAAGTATATCTTCTATAAACAGTCACTGATAATTGATTACCATGGAAGCCACATAACTATATACAAATATGGAGACCGAACGGATGAGAAAAAATTCTTATTAATGTTGCTTGCACACATTACTCATAAATTAGAACCCCTAACACATTACTCATAGGTTGAAACCCTAAATATAAATACATTTAGGTATTTTTAGAATTTACTTCAAGAGAAAATTGAATGGCAAAGATATTAAAAAAAACAAAAATTGAATTGTGTTCTGAATTCCAAAAGATATCTTAATGTTAGTAGAAACTCTATTTCATCCATATTTAACCACACTCTATTTCTTCTATATAAACTGGCTTCGAAAAGTTCCGTCGAAGGAAGTGAAGGGCCCTTCAACCAGTTTTGGATTGATTTTGTGGAGTTAGCACAATAGAAAGAAGTCTCCAATATGATTGGAAACGACTTAAATTTGAAAAAACAAACGAAACGGTACAAGCTAAAATTTTCAAGGAGACAAAGCAACTTTTTTAATATATTAAAATTTGTTATAACACAACTTATTAAATATTGTAAAGAAAAGCCATTCATTATCATGTGTAAAGTTCAAATAATAAAAAACCAAAAGTAAATATATATGGATAATACTTAATATTTCCTAAATTTGAAAAAACAAACGAAACGGTACAAGCTAAAATTTTCAAAGAGATAAAGCAATTTTTTTAATATAACAATACTTATTATTGTAAAGAAAATGCATTCATTATCATGTGTAAAGCTCAAATTATATATATATATATATATATATATATAGCTTGAGTGGGCCTAATGGTTAAGAACATGTGTTTCCTCTTAAGAGGTCACATGTTCAAATCCAAAGGGGGGTAGGGTATGTATACCTTCGTAAACTTGGTTATTGTCTTTTAATGGTTTTTTTTTTTTACTGTTTAACTTAGTGTTACTTCAAAAACATTGAAGACCTAAATGTGGCCTTGGAATTAATTCTTGTGGTAAGATGGTTTAGAATGTTTAAGAATAATTAAAGGATTTTTTGTTTCTAAATATCTTACACATTTAGAGTTAAGATGGATTTATGGTGGTTCTTTATGTGTGTGTATTGGGTGTGAAGTCTATGTTGAGCATGGAAGGAATTACACAACTATGTCAAACTTAGAAACATGTCATTGAAATGTTTTAACCAAGATCATATTAACTCTAGATCTCTCATGTGCCAAGAGGGATCAAATCCATCTAGGTTGTAAACTTTTCCTCAAGTATCTTTAATTTTAAAAAAAGTTTTCACCTTGAAGGAATCGATCTCTCTCGATGCATGATAGATCCAAAGGTAAGATTGATCTATGTTGGTTATATATATCTATATATGTGTGTTTGTGCATGCACGCCACTTATCAAATCCATGTTGAGAACATAATGAATTACACGTCTTCATCATTCTGACCAACACACCCTTGAAACATTTTAACCAAGATCCATGTTAACTCCAGATCTATCACGGGTCGAGAGGGATCAAATCCATTGAGGTCTTAAAACCTTCCTAGAGTTTTTTTCATTTAAAAAAAGATTTCACCTAGAGTGACTTTATCCCTTTGGACATATGATAGATCTAGAGTGAAGATGGATTTATTGTTATTATGTGTATGTATGTATATGCCACATGTGAAATCCATGTTGATCATGGAAGGAATTACACATATCCATCTTACTTAGAAAGACACCATTGAAGTGTTTTAACCAAGATCCAACTTGACTCGAAATTTATCATGATCATGGTGCGATCAAATCTATCAAGGTTGAAATCATTTCTTCAATTAATATTAATCTAAAAAAATATCACCTTGAATGACTTGATCCCTCTTGATGCATGATAGATCCAAAACTAAGATGGATCTATGTTGCTTCTTTATATTTGTGTGTGTGTGTGTGTGTGTGTGTGTGTGTGCACCACGTGTCAACTCCATGTTCAACATGGAAGGAATTACACGTCTCCATCATACAAAGAATTACACCCTTGAAATGTTTTAACGATCCATATTAACTTGATATTTATCATGTTCCTATAGGGATCAAATCCCTCGATGGTGCAAACCATTCCTCTAGTTATTTTAATTTTAAAAAAAATTCACCTCGAGGGACTTAATCCCTTTGGATGTATGATACATCTTGAGTCAATATGGATTTATTGTGGTTACACACACCCCGCACATATACGTGGCACGTGTGAACAATGTAGATCCATATTAACTCCATATCTATCATGTGCCTATATGGATGAAATCCCTTGACATTGCAAACCCTTCCTCTAGTTATTTTAATTTTATAAAAGTTTTCACCTAGAGGGACTTAATCCCTTTGGATGCAGGATACATCTTAAGTTAATATGGATTTATGGCGGTTACACACACACACACACATACATATACATATACACAGCACGTGTGAACTCCATGTTGAGCATGGAAGGAATTACACATATCCTTCATACTTAGAAACACACTATTGAAATGTTTTAACCAAGATCAATCTAAACTCTAGATCTATCATGCTCCTGGAGGGATCAAATGCATCAATGTTGCAAACATCTACTCAAGTATTTTTAATTTAAAAAGAAATTCACCTTGAGGGACTTGATCCCTCTTAATGCATGAGATATTGAAAGCTAAAATGAATCTATGTTGATTCTTTATATTTATGTGTGTATTCGCACCACATGTGTTAAATCCATGTCAAGAACAGAAGGAATCATACATCTCTATCATGCTGAGAAACACACCCTTGAAAGTTTTGAACCACCAACATAGATCCATCTTTGATTCAAGTGGATATTGGTGGCCACCCAAATGTTCCAAATTCCAACTGGCTCATCTTGACAGTCTTCAGTTCAACACATTTCTCTATAATGGGGACATTTCTTTTTAATTGTGGATTTTGCAATTACGGGGTTGTCCTTAATCCCTACACAACATCCAAGTGGATATTGGTGGTCGCTCACCTATCCCAACTAGCTTATTTTGTAAGTTTTCATGTTAGTACACATTTTTGTACTTCCAGGGTTGTTTTGGGGATCTAAACAATGTTTTCTTGGCTTGCCACGGTCAAATTATAGATAGAGTAACAGTTTGATGACATAATGTATTTTTCTCGAAAAGACCTTTCCAACGGGCTATCACACGCCTAAAATGGAGATCACATGAAAAAGTTACGACCCCAGAAAGTTAATGTACTAACTTACCTCAACAGGACCCACATGACTTTTTGTGCTTCATCTCTTAGGGTTAGGTTTTTATATATCTAGGCTTTTGGAATTCATGTTTATCATAAAAAGACCTTCAGAGCCTCATTTTAATCATCTTCTTTCGAATCAGCGTACCTATCACATCTCTTCTCAGAGATAAAGTTGCCACCATTCTAGTGAGTCTTGCACTCTGTATTTTTTAGTATCTGTACATTTATTTCAGTAATAGAAATCATGTATTGTTGTATTTCTCAGTTTCTAGAATTTTTTATGTTTATTTCATTGTGATATATATTCTTTCATTTCATTCCAAAAATAATCTGGATCAGTGGTATCAGAGAAGACTGCTTTGATCATTTTTCAGTGCATGTCCTTGACGAGGTCTGGGTATAGAAATTTGGATCTCGATCGTGTCTCTCTTGAGGACAATCGCTCTCACATGCCCAAGAAACCCTCTATGGCGGCAGAAAAAAAAATGATGTAGTAGAAGATTCTATTAACCTATTGCTTGAGAAATCTCTCGCATGATAGAGAGACGAAATGATGGAGAATTTTTCCCACATCCTTCAATGCCTTCCGATAGAAAAAAGATAATATTCATCAACCAGTCACTTTGGAGGAACCTCTCCATTCAAGGTACAAGTTAAATTTTATATTCTCGTATTTGAAGGTCAGATAGATGTGGATGCCTTAGAAAAATGGTTAAATATGCTAGAAAGTTGTTTCAATGTTCACAATTTTTTTGACAGGAAAAATATCACCTTCGAACTCCTCAAGGCTCTCGCCCATGTCAAACATTGGTGGGAAACTTACTGGGAAAAAATTTCCACAGAGGAAGTGGGGTCAAGCCCACTTGGGATTTTTTTGTGGATGCGGCCAATGAACAATACTACCATGTTGATAACTATGAAGAACAATACATGAGAAGGACCAAACTGTGGAAAGAGAAAAGCCAAACAGTGTCAGAGTTCAGAAATACTTTCCATACCTTGTGCACCAAGATGGGTATCAAAGACTCCAAGAGACATATGGTTCTAAAATACCATGGGGCTCTACATAAGTACATCCAAACCGAAATGGATATCCTAAACATATCATCATTGGGAGTCTCCTATCAATATGTTGTCAAAATCGAGTAGAAATTTAGGCACTAGAACAAATGGCAGTTCGGGTCTGCAAATCCACAACAACGAAAGCATGGTAAAGACAACCCTAAACAATAGCCTCCAGATAACCAGTCCAAGACACCGGAAAATAAGGGTAAAGGAAAGACAAAGAATGAAACAGGGAAGTGGTGGGACTTCCACAAACACCCCTAGAAAAACACCGATGAATGTCACTGGAAGCAGTCATTGGTGGCCGAGGTCAAATACAAGGAGTCGAACCCTAATTTAGAATCTAATCCAAAAAATATGAAAACAAACAGATCATCAACGCAGAACCCACTACTACGGTCATGACCACAACAATTCAACCAAAAGAACCAGTAAATACTGAAGAGGGGGAGCACCTCTTCCATTAATAGATGTGGGTGAAGGGGACCCCATTGCATTTCATTGTTGATAGCGGTATCTAGAAGAACCTTATCTCAACTAAGGTCATTAAACAATTGGGGTTGTCAAAAACACCACAAATGAAACCATACAACATCCAGTGGCTTCACCATGGACGAGATCTTCGTGTTAGCCAACAGTGTCGCCTATCCTATGGCATCATACCCTTTAAGTATAAGGTAGTGTGTGATGTTTCCCCTCTTGATGTCTGTGATGTTGTTTTGGTCCAACCATATATGTGGAAACGTCATGTTGTTTATGAGTCTCGACCCCATAGTTAATGTACTAACTTACCCCAACATGGCCCACATGACTTTTGGCGCTTCATCTCCTAGGGTTAGGTTTTTGGATGTCTGTCGTTTTGGCATTCATGTTTATCATAAAAATACCTTCATAGCCTCATTGTAGTCATATTCTTGTGAATGAGCATAGCTGTCACATCTCTTCTCAGAGATAAAGATACCACCATTCTAGCAAGTCTTGCACTCTGTATTTTTACAGTCTCTGCACATTTCTTTCATTAATAGAAATCATGTATTGCTATATTTCTCTGTTTCTGGCAATTTGTATGTGTATTTCATTGTAATATCTCTTCCTTCATTTCATTCCGAAAATAATCCAGATCAATCTTAATTTTGCATCTATCATGTGCAAAAACGAATCAAAACTTGAAGAAATGTCTGCAACTCTAGGGATTTAATCCCTCTCGGTGCATGACAGATCCAGAGTTAAGAAAGATCTACGATTTTTCTATATATATATATATATATATATATATATCAACTCCATGTTGAGAAAAAAAATAATTACACATATGGGTCATATTCAACAACACACCATTATAATGTTTTAACCATAAGATTTTTATTAATTTCAATTATATATATATATATATATATATATATATATATATATATATATATATATATATGATGCTTATATTGGTGGGGATTAACATCCACCTAGACCAAATTGGTTTATTGGCACTTAAGAAGGTAAGGACTTGATTAAAATTATTTGAAATTTTATTTCTATGCTAAAAAATCATTAAGAGAAGGGTTCCAGGATCACTATGGTTTTGTTCATTTAAAAGGTCATGAAGGTTGGATGTGTTGGTCCTAAGGTCTGCACCTGACTGCTAAAGGGAAAAGCTAGGCCACCTATCAGTTTAGTATGATTTTTTCTTTTAAATTTTGTTGGTTGGTCAGAGGGTTATTCTATCAAGACAAAAGCAAGATTGGGTTGGAAAAACGATATGGATGAGGGTCCTCCTTGATTTTTTCTTTATAGAATAACCCTCTGGCCAACCAACAAAAGTTAAAAGAAACAATCATTCTAAACTGCTAGGTGGCCTAGTTTTTCCCTTTAGCAGTCAGGTGCAGACCTTAGGACCAACATCTTCTGGCATCGTTGCCAGGGAATGGAGTAATGAAATATCTTTCCCTGGGAGAATGAAAATGATCAGATCTGATCTTTGATGGTGACAAAGACTAGATACATTTAGACTACATATCATTCACATGACGACTACATGGTTAAAGAATCCAGTGGTGACTCCACAGTTTTATGAATTCATATTTTCAGATGGAAGCCATCTTGGCTCGGAGGTTTTCTCCATTAAATTTCTCAGTTGTTCCTAGTTTTCCAAATGTTGTTCCTACTATAGATGAGTGGGGTGATTTTTTCCCAGATTTAGAGAACATAGATATGACAACCCTGCTGAGCATTTGCTTGAGTTTCATGAACTCATGCATCAGTGGGGAATACATCATGAGGATGTACTAATGAAGATGTTCATGTACTCATTAGAGGGATATTCTCATGAGTGGTATTGATCCTTTCCCCCTTCTAGCATCTATTCCCTGGAACATTTCCATGCTGCATTCAGTAAGCATTGTAAAAGGTTTTTTTTCCAGGTGATTCACTTTTTGAGAAATGCTGTGAAGAATTTGAATCTCATATTCGATGGTCACTTATTGGTTCTTATAATGTGAAAGTAAAGGGGACCTTTCCATTGAGGAAGTGGAGGAAGGTTTGGTTACATATGCGTCTTCTTCTTATCCTTTTATTCAAAAGGATGATGTTGGGAATTACATTAATGATTAAATTGATGATAACGAGGCTTTGGATACATCTTGCATTATTCTAGGTTACTCAGATAGTCGTTGTTATGATACATCTGTTGTTCTATGTTCTCACAAAAAATTGATTAACTATGAGGATAGTGATGTTGAAGGTCATGAGCATGTTTTTCCCCTTCCTTCTGAAATTGTTGAGAAACAGGGAATCTATAAGTCTGAAGATGACATTCTGGAGCTAGAACAAGGACAAGCCAACAATGTAGGAGACATACCCATTCATTTCAAAAAACAAGATGAGCAATATCAAGGGTGTTTTGTTTCCCTTTATGGTTGTGAATCACATGACTTTCATGAGCTGTTTCAATGAGGACATGAGAAGCTCAGTCTTATTTATGATGCAAATATCACAGAACAACAAATTTGTCCTCTCAACCAGTTGGAGGCTTTTCATGTTTTTCAAGATCCAATAGCGAGATGGATGGATTCTTATTTTTCCAAAATCCCAAACGTTGAAAGTTTTACCATGATCATCATTTGCAACTGCAAGTACCAGATGCCTGCCAAATTTTTGTCGTGCTTGATATATACTCTTTGGATTATTCTGAACACTGGCCTGCACATAGTTACAATTCTTACACAAATGTTTTATTAGTTTCATTGGAAGTGGAATTACACATGATTGTGTTGGTTTTTAGCTGAATAGAGTAGGTAGTAGGAGAATAAGCTCATAGTTCGATAATTTAATTTTTAGTTCACAGATTTTCTTTTTCAGTATGTTGGTCTTCAGTAGCTTGTTTGAATAAGAGACTCCATAGCCCAACAAAAGCACTGGGGTTTAGTTGCATTTTCAAGTTTCAGTAAAGACTTCATAGCCCAACGCAGGCACTGGGGTGTAGTCTCGGTTTTTAATTCAATAAAATGCATGGCCGAGGGACAGTAGTAAATACACAAGGTTGGAAGACAAAAATGGAAGGTAAGAGAAGTTATCTAATATCAAGGCACCGATCTACAATTCTTAGCACCTCACAGGGATGAGCTTGTAAATGTGTTGAACCTACACAAAATAGATCTAGCTAGAAAATACCACACACACTTGCAGAGAGAAAATGAGAAAGAAGAAGCAAGAGAGAAAAAATGGAAGAATTCTCATTAACTGTATTCTACACTCAAAGAGTGAATAATTTACAATAGATATAGGATACATGAGTAACTAATGAGCCATATTGGTGGTCTAGATTTATCTGGACACACACCAACAGTTACAAGAGTAAACTGCCACCTAGTCTAGTCTCTCAGGCAGTTACGGGAGTGAACTGCCACCTAGCTGAGTTAACTAGTCAACTAGTCTTCAGTTAACTGACTGAACAAAGAGTAGTGAGATGGTGATGATCCCAATTTTGCATGGTGACAAAACCAATGCAACATCTAAACTCAACTCAACTAGTCAAACTGAAGTGTCAACAGAAGGAGAATATTCTCCAGGTGGAATGTTCTCCCCTAAAATATAGGAGACTAGATAATGACTAATTATCACTATTAAACAAGGAATAACCTTAGGAAAAATAAATCCTAGGTGTGTGTGAAGTAGCTCCAACACCCCCCCTGAACATCGCTATGGTGAAAATAAATAATGGGTCCCAGCTACGAGGCCATGTTAGGTACCCAAATACAAAAGATACACTGAACTAAACGAGGAAAGAGGGAAAACTTCATGCGAACAAAATCCCTCCTCAAATTACAACGCATAAAATAAAAAATGATAAGGAACAAAAGGCAGTTGCTAAGAAACCATGTCCTTCACTCCAATAAGACCTCGCAACTGTGCAAGTTTGTGCTCTTTGAAGATTTTGTTGAAGATGTGGATGTCTGCATGGATCTGATGAAGTATATGCATCATTGATATTTCCACACATGTCCACTTTATCTTCTTGTAATTAATAATATCAAAATAAATTTTGGATGAAATTTTGAAAACCGTACAGCTGTTTCAAGAAAAAGAATGAAATTTTGTTGATTTTGAAATGATCATAACCTCAATTTCCGGACTCCATTTCAGACGATTTGTTTTTTGAAATTGGATATTTTCCTGAGAGGAATTCAAATATCCAATTTGTTTCTGCAAATTTGGCTCAAAAAATATCAAAATGGCGTTTGATGTGCACGGCTCCATTTTTGTCTCCTGAGATGCATGCATGGTGCATGCAACAGTGTCGACATGTGACTCCTGAGATGCATGCCATATATCTTCCACATGAATTTCAGAAAATAAACATGAAATGTACTAGACATCATCTTCAATTATTGGAATACAAATTTCTGCAAAAATGTTTGTAGAAGACTCTTCATAATAAGACGCTTGATCTTTTGATGGCTTCTCTTCTGGCTCTATCTGTTCGACCTCATGCATGAAATATTCACAATATTCTTTATTCCCAAATAGAACCTCCAATCTGGTCCATAATTCATTTGGAGTTAATCCTTGTGATTCTTCATATACTTGATGGAAAAGTTCGGAAGAAACAGACATGACGCTACTTCCTATGGTCATATCTTGTCTATTGAGAAAGTCATCTTTCTCATCGACAGAATCAGGCTCTACTTCCATTGCCATAGTAATTTGGTACAAGCCTCTACATCTAAAATGAAGCAGAATTTTTGGCTTCCATTCCAAATAGTTGTGAGGCATGAGAAGTATTTTCGACGAATAATCCATCTTTTTGTTGTCTTCAATCTTTTGTACCTACAAAAAACGATTTCGCGTAGCTTTTTCTTAGCATTCTTCCATCTCTGATACCATGTAAATGTCTTGAAACTACACAAAATAGATCTAGCTAGAAAATACCACACACATTTGCAGAGAGAAAATGAGAAAGAAGAAGCAAGAGAGAAAGAATGGAAGAATTCTCATTAACTGTATTCCACACTCAAAGAGTGAATAATTTACAATAGATATAAGATACATGAGTAAATAATGAGCCATAGTGGTGGTCTAGATTGATCTGGACACACACCAACAATTACAAGAGTAAACTGCCACTTAGTCTAGTCTCTCAGGCAGTTACGGGAGTGAACTGCCACCTAGTTGAGTTAACTAGTCAACTAGTCTTCAGTTAACTGACTGAACAAAGAGTAGTGAGTTGATGATGATCCCAATGTTGCATGATGACAAAAACAATGCAACATCTAAACTCAACTCAACTAGTCAAACTGAAGTGTCCACAGAAAGAGAATATTCTCCAAGTGGAATATTCTCCCCTAAAATATAAGAGACTGGATAATGACTAATTATCACTAATAAACAAGGAATAACCTTAGGAAAAATAAATCCTAGGTATGTGTGAAGTAACTCCAACACCCCCCCTGAACATCACTATGGTGAAAATAAAGAATGGGTCTCGGCTACGAGGCCATGTTAAGTACCCAAATACAAAAGATACACTGAACTAAATGAGGAAAGAGGGAAAACCTCATGGGAACAAAACCCCCCCTCAAATTACAATGCATAAAATAAAAAATGATAAGGAACAAAAAGCAGTTGCTAAGCAACCATGTCCTTCACTCCACGAAGACCTCGCAACTATGCAAGTTTGTTCTCTTTGAAGATTTTGTTGAAGATGTAGATGTCTACACGGATCTGATGAAGTATATGCATCATTGATATTTCCACACATATCCTCTTTATCTTCTTGTAATGAATAATATACAAATAAATTTTGGAAGAAATTTTGAAAAACGGGCGACTCTTTCCATAAAAATGTTGAAATTTTGTTGATTTTGAAATGATCATAACCTCAATTTCCGGACTCCGTTTCGGACGATTTGTTTTTTGAAATTCGATATTTTCCCGAGCGGAATTCAAATATCCAATTTGTTTCTGCAAATTTGGCTCAGAAAATATCAGAATGGCATCTGATGTGTGCAACTCCCTTTTTGTATCATGAGATGCATGCATGGTACATGCAACAGTGTCTGCATGTGACTCCTTAGATGCATGCCATATATATTCCACATGAATTTCAGAAAATAAATCTGAAATGGAGTAGACATCATTTTCAATTATTGGAATACAAATTTCTGCAAAAACATTTGTAGAAGACTCTTCATAATAAGACGCTTGATCTTTTGATGGCTTCTCTTCTGGCTCTATGTGTTCGACCTCATGCATGAAATATTCACAATATTCTTTATTCCCAAATAGAACCTCCAATCTGGTCCATAATTCATTTGGAGTTAATCCTTGTGATTCTTCATATACTTGATGGAAAAGTTCGGGAGAAATAGACATCTCGATACTTCCTATGGGCGTATCTTGTCTATTGAGAAAGTCATTTTTCTCATCGATAGAATCAGGCGCTACTTCCATTGCCATAGTAATTTGGTACAAGCCTCTGCATCTAAGATGAAGCATATTTTTTGGCTTCCATTCCAAATAGTTGTGAGGCGTGAGAAGTATTTTTGGCGAATAATCCATATTTTTGTTGTCTTCAATCTTTTGTACCTGCAAAGAATGATTTGGTGTATCTTTTTCTTAGCAGTCCATCATCTCTGATACCATGTAAATGTATTGAACTTGCATAGAATAGATCTAGCTAGAAAATACCACACACATTTGTAGAGAGAAAATGAGAAAGAAGAAGAAAGAGAGAAAGAATGGAAGAATTCGCATTAGCTGTATTCCACACTCAAAGAGTGAATAATTTAGAATAGATATAGGATACATGAGTAACTAATGAGACATAATGGTGGTCTAGATTTATCTAGACACACACTAACAGTTACAAGAGTAAACTGCCACCTAGTCTAGTCTCTCAGGCAGTTATGGGAGTGAACTTCCACCTAGCTGAGTTAACTAGTCAAATAGTCTTCAGTTAACTGACTGAACAAAGAGTAGTGAGTTGGTGATGATCCCAATGTTGCATGGTGACAAAACCAATGAAACATCTAAACTCAACTCAACTAGTCAAAATGAAGTGTCAACTGAAAGAGAATATTCTCTAGGTGGAATATTCTCCACTAAAATATAGGAGACTGGATAATGACTAATTATGACTATTAAACAAGGAATAACCTTAGGAAAAATAAATCCTAGGTGTGTGTGAAGTAACTCCAACAGAGTTATCCCCGGTTGGAACCAATGTTGTAACCTAGTTCTGCATCCCCTGCCTCTCCTCTTTTGTTTCCCTATGCCTTCATCAATTTCTCCTTTTTTTGGTGGTTAAGTTAGTTTCCCTCTACTGAGTTTCTTGGCCCTTATTCGTTTTTGAGTATTTGTGCATTTTTTTTTTTCTGTTTTTTTGAAAGGATAAAATACATGTCATATTTGTTTCAGAATGCTTGTCATCACGTGCACCATTGATTTAGCTCACCACAATTCTACCAATATTTTTCTATGCACAGGAAATGCCCATGCACACGATGCATCCATCCAAAGTAGAAAATATCGGGCTCATACTATAGGAACAAACAGGTTAATTTTCGATGGCGGAGATCCATCAAGTCAAATAGATCAACAACTCTCATCCATTTGGGTTCCAGAATCGCGCGGGTTTTAGTATCAAGTTTGAAGTACTAAGTTCCCGAAGACCCGAAGCCTCCGAAGAGTCAAAGAGTCAAAGTCTTGAGAACCTGAGATGCTGCTTCGACGATTTTCCTTCGGGAGTTTTCGAGAATAACATTCATAAACTCCCAAAATCCCGAACCCCAGACTTCCGAAGAGAATCTGGACCATTCGTTCATCATGACACGCGACAACAAATCGTTCACTTCGTGGATTTTCCTCCAGGTGGTTTTTCATGCTTCACATTTGAAACTCCCGAATCCCGGACTTCTGAAGAGAATCTGGACCGTTCATTCATCACGACACACAGCAACAGATCGTTCACTTCAGATATTTTTCTTCGGGAGGTTTTTCATGCTTCACATTTGAAACTCCCAAATCCCTGACTTCCGAAGAGAATCTGGATCGTTCATTCATCATGACACACGACAATAGATCGTTCACTTCAGAGATTTTCCTCCGAGAGATTTTCATGCTTCACATTCAAAACTCTCGAAACCCGAAGTGCTGAAGCGCATGACGCACTCATCATTATTGACACATGGCACACTCATTAGTCCTAACACATGGCACACTCTTCAGTCCTGACACGTGGCACACTCATCGTTCATGACATGTGGAATTCATCCCAAGTCGTATGGTTGTGACATTCGTCCATTTCCACGTGACACATGTCACCCTTATTTCCATGATGCATCAACATCTATGACATCATATGACGCCAGGCCACCACGTCACATCGAAGATTTTTCTCTAGGAGGTTTTTCATGCTTCACATTTGAAACTACCGAAGTCTGAACTTCCGAAGAGAATCTGGATTGTTCATTGGTCACGACACGTGATGACAGATCATTCAATTCAGATATTTTCTCCAAGAGAATTTTCATGCTTCACATTCAAAACTCCCGAAGCCCGAAAGTCCAAAGTGATTATGGGCCATTGATCTCAAGTAAACGAGAACCGTCGATCCTTGCAGCATGTAAATATCACCCGGATCTCAGAGCATAATCAGATCGATGACCATACTTCATTGCGGGAACGCAAACTGCCTAGACATTAATTTTCTAGAGCAGTCCTGCAAATTTAAACCATGGTATTGTTGGAAGGGTATGTGGCATCTTGTGGGGGATTGCAGGCCCAAAGATGGTGTGGAACCAAACCGCCCTTAACGACTTCCGCAATCACGTGCTTATATGAGATCCTGTCGCATCCACATCACCTCCACTCATCCCACTCACTACTCTCTCTCCTATCACCACTCAATACTAGTCCTCCACTCACCTCCATCATATTCACATCTCCTCTCACCTTTCGACCTCTGTCTTCACATGTCATCTACCCTCGCGTCTTCTTATCCCATCTCCCCATTGGATTCTCACCTCCACGTCTCCCCTCATGACCATTGGGCCATAAAACATTCCAGCGAAGCTATTTCACAGGTACAGATGGAATATGACAGGGTCGACGCAGAGTGTGCTTAGCTTCCGAAAGCTCAAGCACAGACAGAGAGCTAAGTCTTAGTCATAAGTCGACGCAGATTAGTTCCAAAACACTTCATCAAACTCTACTCATATGACCAGTTGTCTCCAGTGGACTCCAACATCACGCAGACATGCCGTTACTCAACACAGAGCCCTTCTTTGTCACTCTTAGGACTATTTTATGCCAAATTTAGTTCCTCCAAGTGCATGCATCCATTCTGTCGCAGAGACAGTAGTAGTTTTATTTGTTTAAATCCATCATTTTTCTAGATTAGAAGAAAGAGTGGTCTTTTGTGTGTGATAAGAACCACTCTTGTTCATTAAGTCCAGTGTTGGTAAAGTTAATTATTTTATTTACGAAGAGTTCCCTAAATTTACGACTCAGTCCCCTAAGGATGAGAGCCTCTGAGACTCTTTTAAATAGTTAGTTTTTGGATATTGTAAAGGTCGTATTTTTTGAGGAAATAATAACAATACAACAGATTGGTTGGACCCTTTTTATGCATGGATTGAAGCTCTATACCTGATGAACATACTCTTTATTATAGTGTTTCGTTCAACTCTTCATGTGTTTTCATTCTTATCTTGAATACAATTTTTTATTTGTGCAACGTACATTTCATTTCCTTTCAGCTATTGTACGACTTATTCTTATTGATATGTAACCTGTCAAACAATTAAATATTTGATGAAGATTTTTTTTCTGCAACTTGTGGGAGCTATTGTGTTTTGATACATGTTTGATGTCTTGAAATGATATTTTAAGTATTGAACTTCTTGCAACAAATTATTCATTAAGTAGTTTGTTGTTTCCCTTTGTTTTATATTATTTCAATAGTCTGTCGTCAGTGTGTCATCAGCCAAGGAGGGACCTCATCCATATTGTTCTTCCAACCCAACATTGATTTTGTCTTGATAGAATAACCCTCTGACCAACCAACACAAGTTAAAAGAAACAATCATTCTAAGATCATAGGTGGCCTAACCTTTCCCTTTAGTAGTTAGGTGCAGACCTTAGGATCAACATCTTCTTACCCTAGTTACTGTCTACATCCCTTGCCTCTCCTATTTTTTTTCGCTATGCCTTCATCAATTTTTCCTTTTTTTGGTGGTTAAGTCAGTTTCCCACTACTGAGTGTCTTGTCCCTTATTCGTTTTTTAGTCTTCGCGCATTTTTTTTTTCTGTTTTTCTGAAAGGATAAAATACATGTCATATTTGTTTTAGAATTCTTGTCATCACGTGAACCATTGATTGAGCTCACTGTAGATTTGCAAAGCCTTTTATATGCATAGGAAATGCCCATTCACATGACACATCCATCCAGATCAGCAAATATCGGGCTCAAACTGTAGGAACAGACAGGTTAATTTTCAACGGAAAAGATCCATCAAGTCAAATAGATCAAAAGCTCTCGTACAATCGGGTTCCAGAATCGCGCGGGTTTTAATATCAAGTTTGAAGTACTAAGTTTTTGAAGCCCCGAAGACTTTGAATATTCAAAGAGTCCAAGTCCTGAGAACCTGACACATCGCTTCGGTGATTTTCCTTTGGGAGTTTTCGAGCATAACATTCATAAACTCCAGAACTCCCAAAGCCTGGACTTCCGAAGAGAATATGGACTGTTCATTCATCATGACACGCGACAACAGATCATTCACTTCAAGGATTTTCCTCCAGGAGTTTTTTCATGCTTCACATTTGAAACTCCCGAAGCCCAGACTTCCGAAGAGAATCTGGACCGTTCATTCATCACGACATGCGGCAATATATCGTTCACTTGGAATATTTTCCTCTAGGAGGTTTTTCATGATTCACATTTGAAACTCCTGAAGCCCAGACTTCCAAAGAGAATCTAGACCGTTGATTCATCATGATACACAGAAGCAGATCGTTCATTTTAGAGATTTTCCTCTGGGATATTTTCATGCTTCACATTCGAAACTCCTGAAGCCCGAAATTATGAAGCACATGGTGCACTCATCAGTCCTGACATGTGGCACACTCATCAGTACTGACACGTGGTGCACTGATCAGTACTGACACGTGGAACACTCATCAGTCATGACATGTGGCATTCATCCCAGGTCATCTGGTTGTGACATTTGTCCATTTCCACATGACACATGTCACCCTTATTTCCATGACACATCAGCATCTATGACATCATATGATATCAAGCCACCATGTCACTTCGGATATTTTTCTCCAGGAGGTTTTTCATGATTCACATTTGAAACTCCTGAAGCTCGAACTTCCAAAGAGAATCTGGACCATTCATTGGTGATGACACGTGGCGGTAGATCATTCACTTCGTATATTTTCTCCGAGAGAATTTTCATGCTTCAAATTTGAAACTCCCGAAGCCCAAAAGTCCGAAGTGAATCTAGACCATTGATCTCAAGTCAATGAGAACCGTCGATCCTTGCAGCATGTAAATATCACCTGGATATTAGAGCATAATTAGATCGACAACCATACTTCATTGCGGGAATGCAAACTGTTCAGACTTTAATTTTTTAGAGAGGTCCCACAAATTTAAACCATGGTATTGTTGGAAGGGTATGTGGCAGCTTGTGGGGGATTGCGGGCCCAAAGGTGGTGTGGAACCAAACTGCCCTCAATGACTTTCGAAATCACGTGCTTATATGATAATGCATAACATCCACATCACCTCCACTCATCCCACTCACTAGTCTCACTCCTCTCACCACTCGAGACTAGTCCTCCACTCACCTCCATCATATTCACATCTCCTCTCACCTTTCGACCTCTGTCTTCATAGGTCATCTAACCTCACGTCCGCTTATCCCGTCTCCCCATTGGATGCTTGTGTCCACGTCTCCCCTCATGACCATTGGGTCATCAAAAATTTTAGTGAAGCTATTTCACATGTACAGATGGCAGTTGACAAGGTCGATGCAGAGTGCGCTTAGCTTCTAAAAGCTCAGGCACATACAAAGAGCTAAGTCTCAGTTATAGGTCGACGCATATTAGTTCCAAAACACTTCAGCAAACTTTTCTCATACGACCAGTTGTCTCTAGTGGCCTCCAACAACTCGCAAGCATGCCATTACTCAACACAGAGCCCTTCTCTATCACTCTGAGGCCTATTTTCTACCAAATTTAGTTCCTCCAATCACATGCATCAGTTCTTTCGCAAAGACAGTAGTAGTTTTATTTGTTTAAGTCCAACATTTTCCTAGATTAGAAGCAAGAGTGGTCTTTTGTGTGTGATAAGAAACACTCTTTTTGATTAAGTCCAGTGTCTTAGTAAAGTTAATTATTTTATTTACGAACAATTCCCTAAATTTAGGACTCAGTCCCCTAAGGGCGAGAGCCTTTGCGACTCTTTTAAATAGTTAGTTTTTGGATATTGTAAAGTTCATATTTTTTGAGGAAAGAATAGCAATACAACAGATTGGTTGGACCCGTTTTATGCATGGATTGAAGCTCTCTACCTGGTGAACATACTCTTGATGACAGTGTTTCGTTCAACTCTTCATGTGTTTTCATTCTTATCTTGAATACCATTTTTTATTTGTGCAACGTACATTTCATTTCCTTTCAACTATTATATGACTTATTTTTATTGATATGCAACATGTCAAACAACTAATGCTTTGGTGAATATTTTTTTTCTACAACCCGTGGGAGTTATTGTGTTTTGATACATGTTTGATGTCTTGAAATGATATTTTAAGTATTGAAATTATTGCAGTTGATTATTCATTGAGTAGTTTGTTGTTTCCCTCTATTTTTTATTATTTCATTGGTCTATCGTTAGTGTGCCATCATCCAAGGAGGGCCCTCATCCATATCATTCTACCAACCGAACCTTGTTTTTTTCTTGATAGAATAACCCTCTCACCAACCAACAAAAGTTAAAAGAAACAATCATTCTAAACTGATAGGTGGCCTAGCTTTGCCCTTTAGCAGTCAGGTGCAGAACTTATGACCAACAAGAAGTATGACAAATATTTTAAAATTGATATCTAATATGGTGATATGGATTTTATAGAGAATGAAATCAAATATTCATAGAAATATAGTAGAGATCACAGTAAAATAATGAAATTGTAACTTCTATTAATGAATAAAATAGTGGAATATTGTAGAACAAAAACTCGCTAGAATGGTGGTAGCTTATCTTCGAAGAGAGAGAGAGATGGAGGCTATGCTCATTCAAAAAATTCCCTACAAGAGGTGAAAAAATGGAATTTTAACATAATGAAAAAACCCTAAAGGTTGAAAACCCTAAACATAGGATGCAAAGCACCAAAAGTTGTTTCGAACTACAAAAATGTATTTTTGGGTTTTAGTTTCTACATCAACTTTTTGAGAACATAAATTGCATATAAAATATATGTTTGGTATGCATAGTTTCTCATTGGAATGCTTTAGATGAGGACAACAATAAAACAATAAGTCCTAGTTGTGTCAATGGTAAATCTAGGTTGCCATCGCTTCTCTAAAAATCTTTTTAAGGGCCTCAAAATGGACTTGGAAGTTTAGGACCTAGAAAATCATAACAAAATTTCCTAGATGGAGAACCATAATGATATAGTGGAAAAGGTGGGTGGACACCGATATCCACTTGGATCATATGGATATATGAAGATCATTCTAGGAGAAATTTATTTTCATCTTCAACCTTCTTAGTGTGACAAAGGTAACATAATTGTAAGGATCCGCCTCATTACGACAACCATTCTAGTAACATGTGCAATTTTTTTATTTTTTTTTCTTTAAGTGTGTGCGCACGTGTAGAAGTAACAACACACCTAACTGTGCGACGCCCTGGACAACCGACAAGACGCAACCACGATGTTCATCACAAGAAGACTAAAGGCACACGACGAGTAACTGCAACAATATACGACCAGAGGCATAAGGTGCACAACGCAAACATTTAGCGACCAAATCACTGACCACCCGACACAATAGACCCAACAACCAGCTGAATACTATCAAGCACAACATAAATAATAAGTACGATTGCGCCCCTTACGGAAGGCGTGTGACAAGGACTCTGACGACGAACACCCAAGTTTAACATTGTTCAAATAATCATCAGCCCTCTTTTACTAACTCTGAGTAGTTTATTGTTCGTAAATCCAGGACAATCACCATGTATGTCTCGTCCATATCAATAGTTTACACTAACTTCATAATAAGATAACCATATCATTTTATTTCTAATTTCCGTAACATTGAGATAACAATACGAACATACCTTTCCACTCTAACCTTGCAATTTGCTGATAGGGTAAGAACAAGACAATTTCATATTCAACAATACATTATAATTTCGATATTTATAAACAATTATTAATTGTCATATGTAAGCCGTAACACTCTTCCTTTACCTATT
>ML777907.1:1055742-1100716 GCA_009831015.1 Picea engelmannii | reverse complement strand
TATATATATATATATATATATATATATATATATATATGCCAGTTGTGAAATACATGTTGATCATGGAAAGGATTACACATCTCCATCATACTTAGAAACACGCCATTGAAATGATTTAACCAATATCAATATTAACTCTATATTTTTTTCTCATGCCAATAGAGGGATCAAGTCGATCAAGGTTGCAAACCTTTCCTTAAAAAAATTCGATCAAAAAAAACAATTCACCTGGATGGACTTGATCCCTCTCTATGCATGATAGATTCAAATCTAATATGGATATGTGCTACTTCTTCATGTGTGTGTGTGTGTGTGTGTGTGTGTGTCTGTTTGCGCATGCCACGTGCCAAATCTATGTTAAAGACAGAAGGAAATATACATATGCATCATAATAATCAAAACACCCTTGAAATGTTTTAATCAAGATCCATCTTAAATTTGACTCTATCATATATTGAGAGGGATCAAATCCATTGAGGTTGCTAACCCTTTATCATGCTTTTGGTAATCTAAAAAAAACATTCACCTCGACAAAATTGATCCCTTTTGGCACATGATATATCCAAAGTTAAAATGGATCTACATGGGTTATATATATATATATATTTTTTCAACTCCATGTTGAGCATGGAAGGAATTACACATCTTCTTGATACTAAGAAACACACCAGTGAAATGTTTTAACCCAAATAATTTTTTTACTTTCAATAGTTTTACACACACACACACATAAAGTTAACATTGAAATATTTTTTTTACAACCCACATTTAAATTTTTTTTGAGGTTAAACATTCCGGAAGTAAACGATGTAGGATTTTTTGAAACACATGATATTTTGAGTGGACACTCCACCCATCATTAGCGACCAGTAAATGTGAGGCCCCTCTCTATAGGGCCTTAGATTCTATCCTATTGTGAAGATAAAATGTAGTCATTAATGTCAAATTTCTATTCTTTCTGTTGTAACTGTTCTGATTGCAATTATAAGTTTTTGTTTGTAAGCGTAAAAGAAAAAGAAAAAAAATAGTTCTACAAGATTGATATAGTCTAGTTCCTAAAACTAGTAAGTTTTCCTAACATTTTTAACCATAATGAATGAACAAAATAACGATTTAACTATTTGATCACAATATTTACCATTAAAACAATCAGTAAAATACCTTAAGTTTCTGGTCGATTTAGTCCCAGCTTAATCAAGGAGTTGATTGCTTGTCCATTGTTAAAACTTCCCAAAATTGAATGTTTTCCTGCTAGTCAGCTAGAAACAACCTCTTTAGCTCCCTAGCTCTAGGAAATCATTGCAATTTCCTATCCCCAGAGTGCAAAATTCCCACCAACAAGTCCACTCTCATATGAGTAAAAAATTTCATAGCACCAAATTCTTTCTCCCAAAATTTATGCTCATGTTCTCTCCACAAGAAAGAATCATGTTACAACATGAAGCCCCTTCCCTTATTCCTCCCATACACCTCCTTCCTTCCTCATAAATTTTCTATATATTTTTTTCCTTTCCAACCATACACAATCAAACACATTCCAATAAAATAATTATTTCATTTTTTTTAATCTAAAAAGGTAGAAAACTTTTATTATATCACCAAATATAGTAAAAAAAGGAGATATCAGTGGGTCTTCCTCGAAGGAAAACCATACCCCTAAACCATGTTCATCATATCCACAGTTTTTAAGGTTTTTTTTTTATAAAAGTTCAAGAGATGAGACTTGAACAAAGAAACAAATCGAGCTAGGAAAATCCTACTGAGTGTCTAATGCATGCTTCATCTCTCTCCTAGATGTCCTGAAGAGGCTCCCTAATTATTTCTTGGCTTTCCTACTAGCTTCCTTCCAACGAGGAGCGTACTCCACCTGAGGTTTCTCTTCTACTTCATCAACCAAAATTGGACATTAAAGATATCCTAGAGGAGACTCAGTTTCCAGTCCTTTCACTTTCTGCACTAGATTCTACTCTGATTGATTTATCATGAACTTGATGCCATATTGGGATCTATAGAAAATTTCAAACTTTCCCTCTAGAATGTGAATATACTGGAGGATATTTGAATTCTCTTGACAGGTTTCGTTAGTGTCTTGAGCCACCATTTCTTTGACCATCCAATATGCTTCCACCATCCTGAAATACCTAGTATCTTTGGTCTATGGTTTAGCTGGGTAAGACATTCACTTGGTCACTTCCTTGATCATCTCATACTCATCAGTCCTCCTTCTATAGGATAAGATGTGATCCTCAATAACGCTCGTCACCCTAATTTCATCCATCGCACTATTGACCTAAAAACGCTCCTCCACGACTCTGGATTCCTTCTTAGCTTTGGAAAGGCAGTCTTGGCCTCTTGATGATGATGCTTCATTTTCGTGTCTCCCAACCTGACCCCTCCTACTCTCTTTTTCCAGTGGCACACCATCTTTTCCCCTAGTTTGAGAATCGACCAAAAGAGGAGTAGGATGGAAATACTATAGTAGCTCAGAATGCGATGCTTATACATTCTTCCCTCATATTTATGGCCAGAAACCCCATCATTAAAGATACTGGAATGATACTCTTCTCTTGGGAGCCTTTATCTATGGTATATCTTAATAACTACTATGAAGGCTCAGTAGGTGATTAGACCAATTACCACCTAACTCAAGCCTCCAAGAGTGCTTTCAGCGTGCGAGTGCTCTTGCCATTGGTAACTAGATTTCCCTTTTGTATTGGCTTCACTAGTCCTAGCTTTATGTTGACGGGTGAAATTGAACGCTCGCCAACTGGAAGAGTGGATCCGGTCCGGGGTTGTCTAAATAACCCAATCCGTTTGGGATAACCCACCCTGACGGGTTCAGCGGCTCTGTTGGCCGATCTAAGTCCTAGAAAAACAAAAGAAAACTACTCTAAATGAACTAATCTAAATAAAAATAACAATTAAAACAAAACAAATCTGAACTACTAATATATACAATCTATTACCTAAATCATTCAACTATAATCCTATAAAAATAAACTCTTGATTATCAACAAAATCAACTTCAATTTACAAATATACAATATTTACAAATTACAGAATTAAATTAGAACCTGCAAAAATCATTTGTAATCTGTCCTGAGACAGTGAGACCATTGTTTTTTATTTTTATAATTTTATGAAAAAGAAATAGAACAAAAACTATCTAAGCTAAGCAACTAAAATAATAACTCTAACTATGAATCTAAACTAATATATTTATCTAAACTACTTAAATAACATTAATAAGCTAACTATTAAATAACAAATAGCAAACTGACCTGAAGTAACACTTCAGGTTTGTCCTGTGTATGATGGTCGATTCAGTTGTTTGGTGGGAGGAAACCCGCACCAGATTCTCCACGAGCTTCTCGTAAACGGAAAGTTGTTGTGCTCTTGAAATATAAATAACAGGACAAACAAGACATAAAAATTTAGGGCAATCTTATAATTTACAAATCGTCTCTGCTAGATAAATCTGTGTGCAAAGACTTGTACAAAGTGATTCATTTAACGAAAAAGGTAAACCTGTAATTCATTAAACTGAAGCAGACTAAGTGCTGTATTTTTTAAATAAGAGAGATCAGACATGGATAGCATATAAATTAAATCACATCAACATGAAAAGAATTATGATAGCTAAAGTAGTCGATAATTAATTGCAAACTGATATGCAGAAAACTTGAAACAAAAGTTTGATATATTGAAAGTGAAAGTTGTTACAAGACTTCAACTTTCATCTCAGTATGAATCATAAATCCATAGCCTGGTTCTCCCCACAATGATCATGGTTTATTACAAAAAAATGACAAGTATTTAAAGACTTCCCACAGGGTAAAACATCCTTGTGGGAATTATCAAAACAATTTACACAAATCTAGGAAAATATCCCAAATCTCTATTTCTGACTCAAGCTAACAACTTAAAAAAAAATCATATCCAAAGTATCTCCTAAACTGCCATAGCATGCCCATTTAATCATTGTAATTCGTATGCACCTGAAAGAAGGAAAAAAATAGACAAGTTTAGAGGATATTTTATTGATAAAATTGTCAAAAATCTAATTTTTAAGACTAGCTACATAATCTTGCGATCCTGTAGCTGGTCTAAATTGAACACAAAATCGTTTGAAAATCAATTCAAATTTTAAAGGATTAAATTCAAACTATTGAACAAGCATTTAATTGTTAATTGGAAACCAAACGAATCATTTGAATCAAAATTGTTATGCTAATTTTAGAGCAAACGAAATCGTGGTCAACAGAATGATAACAGAGATGCATGCACTCTGTTCCATATGTTATCACCAATTGGGGTAAATAGAACCGTATTAGATAATTCAACAATAATGAAATGATTTTCATGAACCAATTCCAATCAACAAAAATAGTTTATGCTGCTTCAGCCATCAACAAAATCATTGTCGAATCCAAACGAAATCAACAGGATCATTTTTTAAATTAACAGAATTATATTAAACACATACAAACGATCATGCTAATCGTGGCACGTAGCAATCATTTTCAAATAAAATCAAAACAGGAATGAATCAAAGCAATTTGGGTTTGACACAAACATTATGAATCAACACAACTCCACGATTTTAGCAAATAGATCTTTTTCACAGGTCGAATGTAATCCAAATCCAAACGAGAATCTTAATTCAATACAAAACAGAGTCATTCCCAGTAAATTGAAGTCAACAGGGTTGTGTTGAGTTTATTATGAACAAATGAAACTAATCGAAATCAAACCAAATTGACTATCCTAAATCAGACGAACATAATTGATTCAAAAACAAACCAAACCGAATAAAAAACCAATCAATTTCCTATACTAAGTTGGGCACGACAAAATCTCATAACCAAATCATAACTACATTTGAGTTTAGTAAAATGAATCTACTGTACAGGAAAAAAAATCATTTCAAATGTATTAAAACGAATAGAGCTAATTTGAAAACCAAAACCGAATACGTTATATTAATTCGAGCAAACTTACAAAGAAAAATTCATATTGAAATTCATACCTGGACAACTAGAAAACAACTCGGTCATGATAATTTGGAATTGATGAAGGTTGTTGTCGTTTCGACATTCTTGAAGACAATCGAACAGGTGTTTTTTTGTTTCTTGTCATTAGCTTCAAGCCTGTCTCGTTCTTTCGACAGCACTGTGACTTGGTCCTCTAACGATTTGATCTTTGACTGCAACAAGGGAACGTCGATGTAATAACGCTCTAGCCACACATTGCATTGGATGCATGAAGTTTGCTCGGTCTTTGATATCACAGGAGAGGGTTTGTTTAAGACACTAGGGGTTTCATTATGCAGCTTTATTCCTGGGTAGTTAGGATTGTTTTTGAGGAAAGGGGGTAAATTAAAGACATAGTCATAAGGTCGCTCGGAGCATAGGCCATGGGAATAGGGGTACTCTCCCACTAGAAAACGTTCGATATCGAAGTATGAGTCGTCGCTCAGAACTATGGGATTTTGGTCAACGTTTGGCTTAGGTTTATTCCGGGCAAGTCTCGATGTCAATTGAGCATTTTTCTTCCCTTTATTGTCGACAGTAGGATTACCCTTGACTTTCTTACTCACAGGCTTCTTGACGGCCTCAGTCTTGTCTTTTGTGCACGGGTTGGTTAGGATATTGGGTAGGTCAATGTCAGGGAAATCCAAGGGTTCAGAAGGGGGTAGAATGATATGAAATGGCACGGCTGGTCCATCCAAAGTCTCACTGACCACAACCTTATCGATTTGAGAAAACTCTAAATTAGCAAAACCATTTCGAGATAGAAAGGCTTTCCAATTATCGCCATGGAGGTTTAAATGGTGGACGACGAGGAGTCTAATAAATTCGTGATGAAATAAGCTGTTATCAGCCTTCTCATGCTTGAATCTCTTAGACATCTTGTAAAGACTACGCAGGAAGTAATACATCATGTTCAAAGAATAGCCCATGAAATTCATTAATAACCGGAGGTGATATAGAAAAACCAAGCTGTATCGACCTTCACAGGTCACAAATTGTTTCACAATTACCAAAAGATCATGCCACCTGGGTTTGAGGGTGGAAATAGGCATACCTTTATCACAAGAGACAACCTTCCTTGATACGAATAGTAATGGCCATGGCACCTCATCAACTTTGGAGATTTTAAACCATCGCTGGCCTGTAGCTGTCAGTCCTGTAGCAGAGCTTATGAATTCTTCATTGAGCTCGAGCTATATGTCACCTACTTTAGCCCTGCACCCGTCAAAGGTGAGGGAGAATTGTTGGGCAGCTGAAAGGTTAGAACCCTCGAACCTCTATATAAACACGAGCCAACCACTGTTTTCTAAATATTTACGGGCATTATCGAATAGCAACAGAGCTTGGCTACCATTCGGCTCTATGCGCACCATCGGTTCCATAGACAGGAGCACACAGTGAGCAAGGTGAAAGGGCTAGGGTTCAAACAGTGTATACGCAGGGGCAGAACGCTCACAGGCTTATCCGAAAACACCAGAGGTGACCCGGGATAGGGGGAAAACATTAATGACATAATGTGTGAAGGTGGTGGAGCTATTTCAGCCCATGCAAAACAATCATTTCCACAGTACAACCGACGACACATATAACGTTCAAACCACTATGCATATGTTAAAAACCATGCCATTCAATCGATTAATAAAATCTATGATACGTTGACCAAACACTTGCGTAGGCA
The DNA here is from genome assembly GCA_009831015.1 of Picea engelmannii. Taxonomy (NCBI): domain Eukaryota; kingdom Viridiplantae; phylum Streptophyta; class Pinopsida; order Pinales; family Pinaceae; genus Picea; species Picea engelmannii. Next base: position 1,094,005 of record ML777907.1, on the reverse strand, counting down.
ATAATGTTAGCATAGCTTCAAAACCAAAGCAATAACTTGAAATCACACCAAGGGTTAGATCATATGAAAATATGTGTTGTATGACATGATTTATAGCAAGGGTCTAACCACAACACCAATGTATTTTCATGAAAACAATGTGTCAAGGGAATCGATCAAAGACTATAGAAATCAAACCACTAATGCATCACAAACTTGATCAAAAGAATATCATCACAGTCTTGTAAAATGAAGTCATATTCACAAATACAGAATGCCAAATGAATAAGGATCTTGAAGTCTTGTCAACTGAATAACGATAAGTAAATTGGAAATGCAATAAGCATATAAACAAGAGCGATCATAACAATCCAGTGACGTTTTTAATGTGACTTCGAAATCAAAATTTTCACGCTTGTAGTCGTGAAAACAAGAACAAGGGCAAGTGGGAAAACGCATAAAAATAGTGTCATTTTATTCAAGGATTGCGACGAAAATCAAGGTTTGCAAAATATCGGTGTAGGCAGCTTATAAGGATAGTAGAAAAATGCGAATTGGCTGGCAACAATGGTGACACACTGGTAGAAGCAGTTATCTCTACCAAGAACAAATTTAGATTAGGAGAATTAGAAAAATTCTAACTCAAAAATAACAACCAGAAAATCGTATGAACATCATCATTAACCAAATATTTCAGCAGTGTTTAAAGGATGAAAAATGATAACAATCTTGAGACAAGTGAGCCATGATATTAAAGATAAAATCCCCAATACTGTTGACAGAGACACTGCTGCCAGCAGGCGTCCATAGCCTCGACAGGGTTTCCATTTAACCCACTCTGATATCCATATCCTGCCCAAAAGTTCTAGATCAGAATAAAGGACATGTTAAGGTTAAGAGGTTTCTTATTTACGAATTTTCATATACCCGACATTGCTTCACTGCCAACGGGCCTGTTTAGTACCCCGATGAAGTTGTCTTGGCGTCATGCATGCATTTACCCATTGCCAACAGACCTATTCAGCATCCCGGTGGGTTTAAAAGCACTTCACACAACTCTTTTATTGATTTATTTTATTTTTTAAGGATATATAGTCGAGCGGGGTGACGCTGAAAATTATGATATTTTAACAGTTTTTTTACAGACCTCATCAGAATTTTTTAGAACTGTCCTTTAGTAAGATCCAGAGATGTTTCATTTACAGAACCAACTTTCTAAGGCAGGGGGACATCTTCTGAGTCGTTCCCTTAAGGAATAGGGACAACGTAAAAAGATAATAGATGATCATGACAGGCTTCACTCAGAGATCGAAATCAGTTAACTTCTTTCAAACAACAAACTTTTTGCCAACACAGATGTAAATTTCAGAAGCATATCACAATTGATGTTTATACAATTTTTTTATCAGTCATTTTAGTGAAGAAATTTTCTGTTTTCTTTGTCCGAATAGTTCAGCACGCAGATATGTGTAAAAACAAAAACTGATAAGAATAAAGGAGAAATCAAAAACAAAGAAGCAAACGAAAAGCAAACAAAATTAAAATATGTACATAATATACAAAGGTTGTCATCAAGTGAAGTATCTTTTCAGGGCTTGGCCATTCACCGGATAGGTGTCAGGCTGTCCTTCTAGATTTTGCAATCGGAAAGAGCTGGGACCCAACTTCTCAGCAACTAAAAACGGTCCAAGCCATAAGTTTTGAAATTCTGTGTGCTCTCCCTTTCTCTCATGCGGTTTGTCCCATTTTAGGACGAGATCACCTACTTCTAAGTTCCTATCAGAGGCAGAGTTAGAATCGAACCATATTTTAACCAATAGTTGATGCTGATCTAACTTATGTTTAGCTTGGGCTCTTACCTCTTCTAGCTTCATCAAAGCATTAATTCGGTTTTCCAAAGGGGGACAGTCTTCTTCTTGAATTTTCTGCGATAGCTGTAGCGAAGGAAGAAGAATGTGTGGTGGAAGAATTGCTTCTCTGCCATAAACAAGAAAGAAAGGAGAGTTACCTATAGTAGCTTTTGGGGTTACCCTATCAGCCCAAATTGCGTTTAACAGTGCATTATGCCAGCTTATGTGATTTTCAGCGACCGTTCTCTTGATGATTTTAATCAGATTCTTATTTGTTGATTCTGCCAATCCGTTGCCCTGGGGGTAATAGCTAGTAGAATACTTCAATTTAATTCCTTTTTCTAAATTGAACTCGCTCATCTCAAGAGACGAAAAATAAGAAGTGTTATCGAATACTAAACAATCAGGGATACCAAAACGAGTGATAATATTCGAATTTAAAAAGGCAATTACCTGACTGGTATTCATAGTTCTTAATGCGGCAGCTTCGGACCACCTGGTAAAATAATCTGTGGTTGTTATGATAAAATTATGATGTTGTGAGGATGGTGGGTTGATTGGACCTATGATATCAAGGCCCCACTACTGAAAAGGAGAGTCTACTAAGACGGGCTTCAAATGAAAGGATGGTTTCTGTAACCGCCTTGATGCCTTCTGACAAATAATACACTTACAACACAAGGCATGGGCATTTCTAAAAAGCGTGGGCCAGTAATAACTGGCTCTCAAAAATTTATGGGAAGTGGTGTCACCACCAAAATGACTACCAACTTCTCCTGCATGCAATTCTAGTAAGACTTTTTCTGCCTCGTCTTTGTTAAGACAACGCATCAGTATGCCATCAAAGTTTTGACGAAACAAGATACCATTAACCAAATGAAAGGAGGCAGACTTTAATCTCAACGCTCTTCTTTTAGTGGGACCCAGGTGACGGGGGGTTGAACCATGTTCAAGATAGAATTTTATATCGTCATACCAAGGACTGACAGATTTTTGTGCACAACAGAATGCATTTTGATTGTGTTGTCCTAGGTTTGACATATCATTTTCTTCTTGTTGTCCTGCGGCTGAATCAACAACTAACTTGCATAACCCTTGGCCTCTCACTATTTGAGCTGGGGTAATTTGTATGTCGTACTCCTGCAAGGAGGTGACTCAATTAGCCCTCTTTTCACCTAGTTCCTTCTGCATTAATAGGTTCCTGACGGATGGATAAGGGACAATGACCTTCGTCCTAGATTTCAAGAGATAATACTAGAAATTCTTGACTGCTTTGAAAACAGCGTAGGCTTGCTGATCTACTGCTGGGTAATTAAGTTCAGCACCTTTGAAAGAAGAGCTCATAAAGGCAATGGGTACTTCGTTGTTTTCGGCGTTCTTTTTAGTTAGAACGACGATGTAGGAACGGTCAGAAGCAAAAGTGTAGAGAGTAAAGTCTTGCGAAAAGTTGGGGCTCATGAGAGAAGGAGCGTCTATTATGGTCTTCTTTATTGCATTAAAAGATTGATTTTCTAGGGGTCCCCAATGATATTGGGCATCTTTCTTAATTAGATTATGTAAAGGTCTAACCATTTCGGAGAAACTGGGGACGAATCTCCTCACAAAGTTTATCTGGCCTAAGAAAGACTGCATAGATTTTTTGGATGTAGGAGGGGGAAGTTTCGAGATGACTTGAGTCCTTTTGGGGTCGATAATCATCCCTTTTCTTGACACAATAAATCCTAAGAGTTTACCCTGTTCTACTGCAAAGATCGATTTTTTAGGATTCAAGGAAATGTTGTATTTACGACATCGTTGTAGAACGGCTCGTAAATGAGCTAGATGATCGGTTTTGTTTTTAGAAAATACAGTCACATCATCCAAGTAAACTACGATGTACTGATTGATTAAGCCTCAGAAAGCGATGTCCATCGCTCTCTGGAAAGTGGCACCGGCATTAATCAATCCAAAGGGCATTTTCCTATAAGCATAGGTGCCCCATGGGGTGCGGAAGGTAGTTTTAAGTTGGTCTGGAGGAGACATCATGACTTGGTTGTACCCCGAGAAACCATCCAGTAAGGATAGCCTCTCAGAACCAGATACATGTTGAACGATCTGTTCCATGGGTGGGACATGATAGTTGTCTTTATCAGACGCTCTATTAAGATTTCAGAAATCGACGCAAAGTCGGATTTCCCCACTTTTCTTCTGGACAGGGACAAGGTTAGAAACCCATTGAGTGTGCCTAACAGGGAAAATAATCTTAGCATTTAGGAGCTTATTTAATTCTTTTTTGACGGTCGGTTCGAGATTAGGGTGCATTTTTCTTAATTTTTGTTGAAAGGGGGAGGTTTGGGGTTTCATAGGAATGACATGTTGTATGATGTTAGGGTCGAAAATTTTAAGGTCATCATACGTCCATGCAAAGACATCTTTAAATTCTTTGAACAATTTAATAAATGCAGCTTTTTCTTGCTCAGAACATCCTACCCCTAGATTAATGCACTGCGGATTGTCCTTAGTTCCTAAGTTTACTTTTTCATATGATAATGAGGAACTATAGGTTTTACAGTTGACCGATTTTTTGAATTTATCTTGAAGATCATAAAATTTCTCTAATCTAACTACAGATTTAGGGATCGAATTTACCATGTCCGATGAAGATTCAGGAGTTCTCAGATCTGGTATTACCGTGAAATCGTGCAAATTGTCATCGTGAGTGCATTTGTCTATGACACGCCTTGGAAACTTTCTTCCATATGCAGGATGCTAATAATTTGTTGATCGTCATCAAAGACTCTCCAGTTCATGATGTTGTCGGGAGCGGATGGTCTAAACAACAGTTCAACGGAGAATGCATCCGGGGACAAGCCTTCTGTAGGAAAGAGTTTGGAAGCTACGTTAGCTAATAGATCATATTCAGAGTTATTCAATCTAGGAATAGAATTTATATTGAAAGAATTTATTCATTAAATTCCATACCTCGGATTGGTAGCTTTTAGGATGCGGAGAAAGACAATGAATAGAATCTCTTACCTGCCTAACCACGATTTTAGAATCGCCAAAGACAATCAAGTTTTGAATGTTCATATATAAATCTTTTCTGAGACCTTGCAATAAAGCCTCATATTCTGCAGTGTTATTAGTACATTCAAATTCTAACCTACATGCAATCAATGTTTTGTTACTTGCCGGATCGATAATAACGCAGCCTGCACCAGCTCCTTCTTTGGATTTTGACCCGTCAAAATAAAGAGACCAAATTTGATTTTTATCAGGTACATGAGACTGTTGTGTAGGAGTTGTTGGCTGCACATATGCTACAATCTCAGACTGCTATTCTGGATTGGTGATAGCTGAAGTCTCAACCATGAAATTGTCGAAAAAGGTATCCATCCCTTGTACTTCGGGTGAATCAGCAGAAGGTGTAAATGGTTCATTGGGATCGTTTAAATCCGTGACCGTGAACTTAAGGTAGTGTTCACGATTTACCTTGATCTTGTTGGGCTTGCCGTTCTCTGGAAGCCATAGGTGAGACCAATCTATCGTGAAATAGTCGTGTAGCTGCTTCGACCAGTCCATGCTTAAAAATAGACCATACACTTCTAGAATATCCACAACAATAATATCAATGACTTGATTAACTTTGGGGTTAGACGATAATCTTTTAAGCACATTCTTTAATTCGCATATAACTTTAACATTGGTTCAGTCAAGTTGTATGATTTTTAAGGTGGATGATTCAAGTTCGGCATTAATCTTCTGACACACAGACCATGGCATCACATTGGTTGATGCTCCTGAGTCTACCATACAATTGTGCATGTTTCTATTAAAGATTTCAAAAGTTAACAAAAATGGAGGTACATTTCTGCGAGTCCTAAGTGTGGTAGTTTGTGGATTTTTACTCGCAGTTTATAAAGCTACTTTATCTACATTATTTACATTATTCACATTATTTACAGGTAGGCTTCCTTTATCATGAGGATCAAGATTATTCTTTGTGGAAATATTTTGAGGAACTTTGTTATGAACAACCTTGTTTGAATTACCATTTTTACCATTCTTTCCGATTTTCTGTAACATTTTTTCTAACAAAGATGGAAATTTTAGTAACTCATAAACATAAATATTATCCCTTAAATTTTTAAGATCTTCAACTACATCATAATCTAATTTGGGGTTCACATGACTCTGTTTAGTTTCAGTTGGTTTAGATTGCTTTGGGGGTACAGTCGTAGTATTCTCGGAAGAAGGTTTGCTTGGTGTCTTACTCCTAGTATTGTAAGGATGAACCATCTCGAAGTTAGCTTGAAAGATGTTATCCGAGAAGTGTCAAAAAATATTTGGAGAAGACTCCTCTTCTTGAACTGTCTCTTTTTCAACAACCTCCTCAGGAATTTCAGGAGGCACCAAGTTATCCTGGGCTTCTAGAATCGTTTGAAGGGCATATTGCAGACTTTCTAGATTAAGGCCCTCGGTGGTTGGATTAGGTCGGTTGGTGGGAAAAGGATTCCAGAACGGGGGCTTGTAAGGTCCTTTGCTCGACGAAGCTTCTTTAGTCATCCTTTTTAAATCTATAACTTGATTTGACAATTTTTGAATGACTTTAGTTAAGTTTTCTAAATCAGAGCTTTCAGGTTGCGTCTTACTTTGATTAGGTCTAGGGAGGATTTCAATCTTCTTTTTGGAAGATGAACTAGTCTCTGTTTCATTTCTTGCAGTGTCTTTTAGACTAAGTATGTCTTTTTCAATCTGGTTGTCCTCCTCGAAGGCTTCTAACAACGTGGCTTTCTTAGATCGTTTAACCCAAATAGCTATACTTTGATGCAAGGCTTTAGCATAGTATGCTATTATAAGATTCTCGGCAGGCATGGAATCCGGGATTCGATTTTTAAGTGTTAAGAATATTTTATTAAAGTCTTTAACTTTCTCTTTTGGGTTCATTCTTAAGTTGGAAAGCTCGATGACTAGGACTTCCGGAGGCTTACCATCTCCGAACTTTTCCAAAAAGAAAGATTCGAACTTTTCCCAAGACACGATGGTATGGGGTTGCTGGGAAAAGTACCATGTAGAGGCATTGCCCTCGAAAGTATAGGGGGAAAACCTACAGACTACGTCTTCATGCTCAACATTGCGGAGTCTTATGGCTAACATAAACTTTTTAATGTGATCTTCAGCGATCTGTTTTGAGTCAGGGTCAAACTTGGGAAGCCATTTGTTCGGATGTTTAGGTAAGGGATGTTGAGCTCCAGGTACAGCTACAACATCCTGGTCGAGCCAAGGTTTAGCAGGATTGTTCTGGTTGTCCATTGGCGTAGTGGGTGTGGAAGGCTGAGAAGGTGAACTGCCTTTGTTAGAAGATTCTTCTCCAGAAGAAGAAGGGGATGATGGAGGTGGTGAGGGAGGTATTCCAGATCCTCCTGCAGTAGGAGTGAGGATTGGATCTGTAGGGTTCATAATGATATTAGCGCCTCCGAGTTGCTCTCTGATATGAGAGAAATCTAAATTTTGGTCCAAAGGTCGATTTGGTTGCCTCAAACAGGCTAAGGCACTATGTGTTCTTTTGAGAGATTGGCAGACAATCTCTTGTATGTCACCACCTGTAGGATTTGGGGTTGTTGGCTCAACTATGATCTGTGGATCATGGGTTGATGTGGTTTTTGTTTGAGGGGGAACGTTATCATTCAAATGACTTCTTGTCACTATAGGTGAGCGATTAGGTGGGGGAGGAATCTTACGACCGCCTCGTGCCATTAATAAATTGCAGGCCCTCCTTCTAGCGTCATTTGTTGACGGGCAAAATTGAACGCTCGCCAACTGGAAGAGTGGATCCGGTCCGGGGTTGTCTAAATAACCCAAGCAGTTTGGGATAACCCACCCTGATGGGTTTAGCGGCTCCGTTGGCCGATCTAAGTCCTAGAAAAACAAAAGAAAACTACTCTAAATGAACTAATATAAATAAAAATAACAATTAAAACAAAACAAATCTGAACTACTAATATATACAATCTATTACCTAAATCATTCAACTATAATCCTATAAAAATAAATGCTTTATTATCAACGAAATCAACTTCAATTTAAAAATATACAATATTTACAAATTACAGATTTAAATTAGAACCTGCAAAAATCATTTGTAATCTGTCCTAAGACAGCGAGACCATTGTTTTTTATTTTTATAATTTTATCTAAAAGAAATAGAACAAAAACTATCTAAGCTAAGCAACTAAAATAATAACTCTAACTATGAATCTAAACTAATATATTTATCTAAACTACTTACATAACACTAATAAGATAACTATTAAAAAACAAATAGCAAACTGACCTGAAGTAACGCTTCAGGTTTGTCCTGTGTATGATGGTCGATTCAGCTGTTTGGTGGGAGGAAACCCGCACCAGATTCTCCACGAGCTTCTCGTAAATGGAAAGTTGTTGTGCTCTTGAAATATAAATAACAGGACAAACAAGACATAAAAAATTACGACAATCTTATAATTTACAAATCGTCGCAGCTAGATAAATCTGTGTGCAAAGACTTGTACAAAGTGATTCATTTAACAAAAAAGGTAAACCTGTAATTCATTAAACTGAAGCATACTAATTGTTGTATTTTTTAAATAAGAGAGATCAGACATGGACAACATATAAATTAAATCACATCAACATGCAAAGAATTATGATAACTAAAGTAGTCGATAATTAATTGCAAAGTGATACGCAGAAAACTTGAAACAAAAGTTTGATATATTGAAAGCGAAAGCTGTTACAAGACATCACCTTTCATCTCAGTCTGAATCGTAAATCCATAGCCTGGTTCTCTCCACAGTGATCATGGTTTATTACAAAAAATTGACAAGTATTTAAAGACTTCCCACAGGGTAAAACATCCTTGTGGGAATTATCAAAATAGTTTACACAAATCTGGGAAAATATCCCAAATCTCTATTTCTGACTCAAGCTAACAACCTAAAACAAAATCATATCCAAAGTATCTCGTAAACTACCATAGCATGCCCATTTGATCATTGTAATTCGTATGCACCTGAAAGAAGGCAAAAATAGACAAGTTTAGAGGATATTTTATTGATAAAATTGTCAAAAATCTAATTTTTAAGACTAGCTACAGAATCTTGGGATCCTGTAGCTGGTCTAAATTGAACACAAAATCGTTTGAAAATCAATTCAAATCTTAAAGGATTAAATTCAAACTATTCAACAAGCATTTAATTGTTAATTGGAAACCAAACGAATCATTTGAATCAAAATTGTTATGATAATTTGAGAGAAAACGAAGTCGTGGTCAACAGAATGATAACAGAGATGCATGCACTTTGTTCCATCTGTTATCACCAATTGGGGTAAACAAAACCGTATTAGATAATTCAACAGTAATGAAATGATTTTCATGAACCAATTCCAATCGACACAAATATTTTATGTTTCTTCAGCCATCAACAAAATCATTGTCGAATCCAAACGAAATCAACAGGATCGTTTTTCAAATTAACAGAATTATATTAAACACATACAAACGATCATGCTAATCATGGCACGTAGCAATCATTTGCAAATCAAATCAAAACAGGAACGAATCGAAGCAGTTTGGGTTTGACACAAACGTTATGAATCAACACAGTTCCATGATTTTAGCAAATAGATCTTTTGCACAGGTCGAATGTAATCCAAATCCAAACGAGAATCAAAATTCAATACAAAACAGAGTCGTTCCTGGTAAATCGAAGTCAACAGGGTTGTTTTGAGTATATTATGAACAAACAAAACTAATCGAAATCAAACCAAATTGACTATCCTAAATCAGACGAACATAATTGATTCAAAAACAAACCAAACTGAATCAAAAACCAATCAATTCCCTATACTAAGTTGGGCATGACAAAATCGCATAACCAAATCATATCTACATTTGAGTTTAGTAAAATGAATCTACTATACAGGAAACAAAATCATTTCAAATGTATTAAAATGAACAGATCTAATTTGAAAACCAAAACCGAATACGTTATATTAATTCGAGCAAACTTACAAAGCAAAATTCATATTGAAATTCATACCTGGACAACCAAGAAACAACTCGGTCATGATAATTTGGAATTGACGAAGGCTGTTTCCGTTTCAATATTCCTGAAGACGATCGAACCGGTGGTTTTTTGTTTCTTGTCATTAGCTTGAAGCCTGTCTCGTTCTTTCGACAGCACTCTGACTTGGTCCTCTAACGATTTGATCTTTGATACAGAAAAACCAAGCCGTACCGACCTTCATAGGTCACAAATTGTGTCACAATTACCAAAAGATCATGCCACCTGGGTTTGAGGGTGGAAATAGGCATACCTTTATCATAGGAGACAACCTTCCTTGATACGAATAGTAATGGCCACGACACCTCATCAACTTTGGAGTTTTTAAACCATCGTTGGCCTGTAGTTGCCAGTCCTGTAGCAGAGCTTATGAATTCTTCATTGAGCTCAAGATGTATGTCACCTAATTTATCCCTACACCCTTCAAAGGTGAGGGAGAATTGTTGGGCAACTGAAAGGTTAAAACCCTCGAACCTCTGTATAAACACGAGCCAACCACTCTTTTCTAAATATTTACGGGCATTATCGAATAGCAACAGAGCTTGGCTACCATTCGGCTCTATGCGCACCACCGATGCCATAGATAGGAGCACACGGTGAGCAAGGTGAAAGGGCTAGGGTTCAAACAGAGTATACGCAGGGGAAGAATGCTCACAGGATTATCCGAAAACACCAGAGGTGACCCAGGATAGGGGGAAACATTAATGATAGAATGTGCGAAGGTGGTGGAGCTATTTCAGCCCATGCAAAACAATCATTTCCATAGTACAACCGATGGTGCATATAACGTTCAAACCACTATGCATATGTTAAAAACCATGCCATTCAATCGATTAATAAAATCTATGATACGTTGACCAAACACTTGCGTAGGCAATAATGTTAGCATAGCTTCAAAACCAAAGCAATAACTCGAAATCACACTAAGGGTTAGATCATATGAAATTATGTGTTGTATGACATTATTTATAGCAAGGGTCTAACCACAACACCAATGTATTTTCATGAAAACAACGTGTCAAGGGAATCGATCAAAGACTATAGAAATCAAACCACCAATGCATCACAAACTTGATCAAAAGAATATCATCATAGCCTTCTAAAATGAAGTCATATTCACAAATAAAGAATGCCAAATGAATAAGGATCTTGGAGTCTTGTCAACTGTATAACGATAAGTAAATTGGAAATGCAATAAGGATATAAACAAGAGAGATCATAACAATCCAGTGATGTTTTTAATGTGACTTCGAAATCAAAATTTTCACGCTTGCAGCCGTGAAAACAAGAACAAGGGCAAGTGGGCAAATGCATAAAAATAGTGTCGTTTTATTCAAGGATTGAGACGAAAATCAAGGTTTGCAAAACATCGGTGTAGGCAGCTTATAAGGATAGTAGAAAAATGCGAATTGGATGCCAACACTTTGGCAATGCTTCTCTTCATCTTAGATTTAACCCTGAACTAATCGATACTATACCGAATTCTTGATGTTTTCATTATTGTTAACCATATGTGGGTCCTCATTTTCTCACATGGATCTAGATTTCTTCCTATCCTCTCATTCTATATTGGGTTGTAGACCCCCTTCATGGAGGGGCATCCATCCCTAAATGGTACATGCGGTCACTATCTAAGGCCAACTGTCATCCTTACTTGCCTCATGGTGTCGACCCTGAATCCAATTTTCCCTTCTATCCATATCCACGGCTTCTCTTCATGCAGTCAAATCAACGTGGCAGCTCCATTGGATTTTCTCTTCCATCCTACCTGGAAGTGGGTCCCCTGGGTGCTAACCTTGATACCTTTCCTGCATTTTGATATAGAGGTTGGCCAAGCAATATACCACCACATTTTCCTTCCTTCTAGTATGTTTGGGGACAATGGATGATAAATAAGTTACCATACACCCCATAAATGAGAGGCCATGCCTCAACTGCCAATTCTTAGAGATATTAACTTTCGTAACCCCATTCAGGATTTTTTTATGACCCATAATGACTAAATGAGAGTCACCCTTTACATCCATAGTCGAAAATACACACGCTTTGGCTATCGCTATGCCTCGTCGAAGACCTACCAAATTTTCTACAATGTTCATTGTAATTCCCAAGTTAGACGCATAAAGGAGCATAACTTTGACATTGTTGTATCTAAAGACTCTTCCTAGTCCTGTCGAACTAGGATTTCCTTTGGATATGCCATCAAATTTTAACTTTATAAAACTTTCCTAGGTAGGAGTCCAGTTTTCTCAAATCCACATTCTCCCCACCTTTAGAGCTAGTGAATTCTTATTGAGGCACGAACCAAGATTCCAAATTTTGAAGATGGATGCTTCAAAGGATTCCAAATGGAGGTCTTAGGATGACCAGGAAATTACCCCAATCGATTCTTTCACATTTTTGTCGATGATTTCCCAAATTTGGTTTTTGGTAAGGGATTTATATTTTAATATTCTATGATTCCTTTCTTTCCACACATTCCACACAAGGATTCCTGGATAAATCTCCCAGGATATGTTAATGATGGCATTGCTAAAATTATTAACACTCCAAGATTCTATAGTATCTATAACATTATATTTTTTTAGGTCTTTTCTTCAGAAATTGGTTGCTCCGTGATCTCATAGCTTCTTTGTATATGTACAATTTCTCAATTGATGATACAAAGTTTCTTATGTTTAGTGACATAGTGTACATCTTGATGGACCTACAAATCCTTTTCGTAGAAGACAATCCCGAGTTAAGACAAACATTTGCTACAAACCATAGAAAAGTTGAGATTTTGGGCGAGAGAGAGTTGGACCAAATTTCCCCCCAAATGGTTCTATTATGGGTATTGTTTGAGTCTTGTATGGACTGGTAGGATGTTTTTACTTAGAATTCTCCATCTCCTTGGCGGCCCCATCAAATGATGTCCTCCCCCTCTCTAGTTTCAACCTTATACCCTTGAATAATTTTATATACCATGTCTTTCGACTGGTCATTCCACTGAACTCACCATTCTTCTAAGGTTTTCCAAGTTCTCAAGGTAGAGTTTCTATTGGGTTGAAAGGTTCTCTAGTAATAGTGAAACTTCACCCAACTTACACGCTCTAAAGTGAATCATAGGTCTAGATACTTTTCTTCTTCCCCTAATATGGTATGATGTTCCCAAGCGTCATCCCATAAAAGGGTCAAGGTCCCATTATGGACTTCCCAAAAGCATTGAGATTGAACCAGGTCATGGTTTCACCATAAATTAATCTAAATCAAAGAGATGGGTTTGATTCCTTCTGCTCTAATTAGTCTCTGGAGTGGGATATTGGGGGCACACTTGTTCCTCCAAATTATGGCCCATAGGTCTGAAAGGGTTTTCACCCATCTCCACCAAATTCTGGTTGCCAAAGTAGAGATGAAAACTTAGGGATCCTTCAGTCCAAGTCCTCCTTGGGCCTTAGGTTGGAAAAGAGTGTTCCAGGCCACCGAGAGACATTTATTTTATTTTGACGGGATACCCCAAAAAACATTTCACTGGAGGTTCTAAATTTGTTTAATGAACTTCATCGGGGCAACTATAACTGAGAAAAGTTACAAAGGGAGGGACGGGACAATTGACTTTATCAAGAGGGTATGACTTGCTAGGGAAAGAGGCCAGTGACTCCAATTTTGATTTTTGGCTTCCATTTTGGCTAGAAGGATCTCCCAACATGGGTCTTGAAGATATTTTTACATAAGGGGAGCTCCTAAATATTTGGTTGGAAGGGACGAAATTTGAAATCTAGGCAAGGTGGCCAGATGTTGTTGAACATAGGGGGAAGTGTTGAAAAAGAAAACCTGATTTTTTTCTTGGTTAATGACTTTTCAAGAAGCTATGTTAATGAGGTAAATAATTTCCTAAAGGTGTTGAATCCAATGGTGGAAAGCAAGGAGTTTTTCACCATTGGGAAAGGTTCAATTCTCGTGAGGGATTTACCTGGAGCCATGGGGACACCTTGAGGTAATGGTTGAACGTGTGGTTGCACCCATAGATACCATATTAAATTTTATCGTGACTAGTGCACACATAAGTGGATCAAATCCCACCCCCATGCACTTCAAATTTTAGTCCCCGAGGTGTAGGACAGTCGGTGACGAAGTGTGTTGTTAAGCTACTCCGTGTTGTTAAAGTCACCGGTTCGAAACCTGCGGGGACAAAAAATACATCCATGTTAATGGTTGGTGTGGCTCAGGCTGGGTGCGATCCCCAGGTGATTTTGACATCTTATTTGCCCCCGAGTCATGGTTTCTTAGCCACGGGTTAGTCCTGCAAGTCACAGACAAACTAACAAACAAACAAAAAAGAGGTCAATAATTTTTTTGAACTTGGTCACTTATTTTATCATAGGAGAACCCATTAGAAGATTATCATCCATGAATTAGAGGTGCGACAGAGCCTCTTCTCCCTGAAAAAGGGGAAATCATTTGATCACTCCTCAAATTTGTTCCTGAGAAAGGCTACGACCCATCCTTTTTGCTAGGATTATGTAGAGGAAACAAGAGAGAGGATCACCCTGTCTTAGTCCTCTCTATAAATTAAAGGTATTGTTTGGATATCCATTCATGAATATAGAAAAGAAGGTCATAGTGACCAAGTTCATAACGCAAGTTACCCAACCTTACTAAAAAATGAAGGCTAGAAGAATCTTGTGGAGGAAGCCCCAATTCATCCTGTCATATGATTTGGACATATATAATTTCATCATCATATCATCCTTCTTAGACACCTTGAGGGATTGTATCGATTCATGGGCTACTATAATTTCGTCCAGAATCTGCCTTCCCTCAACAAAACCTCCCTAGCTCCTGGGAGATGATTTGTGGGAGGATAGGCTTTAGCCTGGAGGCCATCAATTTAGAAATAAATTTATAAATGACATTACATAAATAAATGGGACGAAAATTATCTATCGATATTGTTCCTTTGATATTCGGGATCAAGGTGATGAAGGTGGTGTTGAAGGCTTGCATGATGTTTTTAGAGTTGCGGGAATATTCCACTACCTACCAAATGTTGTTTCCTAGAATGTGCGAACTGACTTGAAAAAAGTATACAATAAACCCAACCAGGCCTTGGGACTTCCCTGAGGCCATAATTTGGAAAATCTCTTCCACTTCTTCAATGGAGGTAGGTCTCATCAAGGCCCTGGATTGCTCTGGGGGGGGAAACCTAGGGATATATTCAATTATTTTAGTGATAGCCTCTTTTATATTTATTCCAGGTTTTGAAAGGGGGTTTTGGAAATGGTGTAAGATTTCCTTCTCCATGTCCTCCTTTTTGAATTTGGTTCTACCATCCTGCACTTTGAGAGACACAATTTTGTTTCTGTTTGTTCTTTGAATTAGATAATTGTGGAAGAAGTGAGTATTATTATCTCTTATTTTATCCAGTGGATCCTCGATTTATGACACCATAATATATCTTCTTGCCTCTCCCTTTTGATAATATCTTCCCTGATTTCATCCTCGCTCGCAACGAGGTCAGAGGAGAAGATACCCTGAATGAATTTTTGTTGTATCACCTCCATTTATTGTTCATTTTTTTTTTGTTCCAAAATTTTACCGAATACTTCTTTATTCTAGTTCCCGAGGCACAAACATACATGCTTCAATCATTTTTGGAATTGGTATATTTACTTTCCATGGAGGTATTTCAAATATCTCCACTAGAGGTCAAGGTTGGTAAGGAATTATGAGTGCTCAAGCGAGAATTTATTTCACCTAAAAGGAGAGGGACCTTTCTTCCAAACATGCATCCACTCCAGAGCTATAGGCCAATGATCTGAGCCTTGGAAAGGGAGAACCTATACAGACAATCCCTTCTTAAATTTGATGACTTTCTCTGAGAGTAAGAATCTGTCCAAACAAACTTCTATCTTGTGCTCTTTTCCTCTGTTATTGATCCAAGTGAAGAGTTCATTTTTGGTTGGAATATCTACCAGGATGCATTTTTCTATGAGCTCACCAAAATCCTTACTCTGTTGGTCAATCGTACACAAGCATGCTTGTTTTTCCAACGGAGTTGTGATCATGTTGAAGTCCCCTCCTAGGATCCAAACTTGGTGAATCAAGGAAGCTAGTAGTAGGTTTATTTCGTCTAGGAAATTCCTTTTTAAGTTAGGAGTAGTGGGGTCGTAGGAATTTTTTATGTAACCCTTTTCCTATGTCCCTTTCATTTTGAATTTTAGGGTGAGAATGTTGGAGATAGAAGAGATATTCTCCATTTCTACTATTTATGTATCCCAAAGGGTGGAGAGTCCTTTAGATGCATCTTCAGCTGCTATCCAAATAGCTTCACACCCGGGCCATATTCTTTGCATTACTCGTTTGATATTACCTTCATCACACTTTTTTTCTTCAAGGAGGATTATTTCCACTTTCATCATGAGGATTTTTTCTTCATCACACATTGTTTGGAAGGGTTGTTTAGAACTCTAATACTCCATGATGTGATTTTCATTATCAAAATTTGGGTTAGGGAGGGAAATAGTTATCTGAGAGACATACCATTTTTCCTGAGTCTACCATCAATGCTCTTGTTTCTTCTATATTTTGTCGATAACGTTTTCTCCCTCTTATTTTTTCCTCTCCTGAGGATTTCTTCAAGGATTTAAGGTGATTGGTATTAATACCCATACTTTGTGAGGCTAAAGATCCTGGTATTGTGTTGGATTCCTTTCCCTTACCTTGCTCTATCTCTTTTCGTAACCATTTGAGCTGGACTATGGTAAGGCTATTAATTGTCGAAGTTCCATGGATCTCCCTTAGAGTTGGAAAATCTATTTAAGTTTGTTCTAATTCCATGGCCTAAGGTATATCCAGTTCAAATTCCTCTTCAAAGTTCGAGCTTGAATCTTGGTTTTCTTTCACCATTACTTATGCCCCCTCAATTCCTTTATTTTCTTGTTACTTATCTGTTTTGCATCATTTAGGAACTTCTACCTTGGTTTCTGTGGATTCCTTGGTTTATGTATTCATTTCCATGCATTTTTATTTGTCTTTGGTTTCACTGGGTTCTCCTTCCATTATCTTGAAGCTATTTCATGAGCTCTTATTCTAAGTCATTACAGGTTGTTTCGGATATCATCACCCATCCTTCATTTTGATTGGAAACTTGGTAAAACCCTCCAGATCTATTTATTCCTTTCTTGCAGTTTGTTGAGGAGAAGCATTTAGGGGAAAATCCCTAAAGAGATGGCCATGAATATAGAATTTCCTATATCGAAAAGGACTATGCTCATAGTCGAGAGCCTAGATCCATTCTTCATCATGGTTGGAGATGATTATAGATTACATGAGAGCACCAAATACATTCACGTAAGCACATATTATAGCATAAGAGATATACCTAACCATCTTTGTCACCTCCAAGATCTTGATAAAGGAACCTAATGTGTTGTCTATGCCCTCGAGGGTTTTTGGTTCCCAAAATTCCATTGGCAAGGAGTACATCCTGATCCAAACCAAATCCTTTGTGAAGTTTTCTTTCTCCAGTATGAATATTTCTATCATGGATATCATGTGAAGGCTTGTAGAGTTAAAGAAATAGTGGTATTCCTCGAAAACCTTGTCTCTCTCACCCAACTTCATGAAGATGACTGTGAAGAATCCCTTTGACACAAGCTCAAGGTCTTTTCTCCCCTTTACCTTCCATGTTTACTTTATCCATAGTTTTAGGGCCTTTTTTGAGGGCCAAATACACATAAATTTCTCGATTATGGCATGATCTCGCATCCATTGGATTTAATTACCTATCTTGTTCGAAGTGACCTCGTACTTTCGATTTTTTACAGTCTTAGGTAAGAAATCATTTTGAAGCCTCTTTTTCTGATTTATCAGGTCTCATCCCTTTTTTTTATTTTCATGAGTTGATGTTTTTGTCTCGTTTTGGCAGGTTTTGGTCTCTACATTGTAGATACCCCCCATCTCGACATCCTCGCCCTTGATTTTGGGGCTTCTTTTGAGTACATATCTGAAATACTTTTGGTTCTCCTCTATCAACCCTTATTTCGATGCCTTTCCTGTCCCAGGATCTGACATCCCGGGAGACAATATCTCCTTTCCCAAGGGACACCCTTACCTTTCCCCAACTAGGGATATATGAAGCTCCTTCTTCTCCTACCAGTGCTAAAAAAACCATAGAATTGACATGTTTTTCAACAACTCTCAATCCTATATAATTTTGAGCACGTGTCATTATTTCAGTTATTTAATTGTATTATTTAATACATCAATTAAATCAGTATCAAATCTAATTAATTAATTAATATAATTGACTTAGTTAAATCAATTACTTTAATTAATTTAATTAACTTCATTATATTAATGAAGTTAATTACAATACTCATTTTTTGTTAATTAAATCAATTTAAGGGGTTACATACACCCACACTTCAAGAAACTTTGTCGTGAAGCTATTTTCCTTCAAAATGTAAGGATAATAATAGTAGGGTTCATACATTTAGATTAGATAAGAAACATCATTAATTTAATACATTCATAAATACTTGTGTACATGCACAAGGCATGTATGCATAGCTAGTGCATACATAGCTTGTGCATCTAGTAATGAAAATAATCAACAAATATAATGAAATTTTTATATGTTTCCAATTCAACCAACAATGAAATTAACTTCATAATGAATAAATCAATCATTTACAATATTATCATAATCCTTTAATTATGCTTGTTTAGCATAAAGAAAAATTTACATAGATAATTGTAATTCAGTTAAGCATTTACTATTAAAGAAGAGATATTAAGTCAAACACTTCTTCTATACGATTAAAACCCCATACATTCTCAACTATTTATAACACCTTGCCTCCCTAACCTACTTCCAATGTTCATCCTTATCCTTCCTCTGATGGAATATCCTCGAGTTTCAACTATATTGACCTAAATCCATATAGAAGGTGTAAGATAAAGTGTCAACTACCTTGACCAAGATTCCCTAGCAAGCAACTGATAGTCATCATAACACGTCCAGGGGAGCGTGACCTAACATTATCCTCCCATGACTCTAGGTTTCAGAGGATACATGGTGGGAAATGCCTCCACACCTATTGATAGAAATAGGGTCAACAACCTATCATGGACCATATGGTTGCACTATGTTGTTGGGAATTTTGTCATCGTATATTGAGTTTTAGGAAGTCACACTACTTGGAAAACCTGGAATTTCCCACATATCATAGCAATGCAATTAATCAAACATAATTTGACATAAAATGATTCATACCATATTGTTTCTTGGTTGATGTTCATGATATCAACCATTTATTATCATGATTCCTTTGCTATCTCATCACCCATTAATTTGTAGGTTAGTTTTTAACAAAAAATCATGCATATTCATACACTATTAATATGTAATTTCATTTAACCATATCATTAACCTGGTATCCACGTACTGATATCTTCCAAATTCAAATTTTCATGCTAGAAATTGGTTGCATAATATCAATAATAAATCACAAAACGATGAACATTCATATTATTTACATTCACATAGGTCCATATGTCCAAACTTTAATGTGTCAAGTTAACAATATTCCATAGATAATAAGAAAATGAAGATACAAATAGGCCATAAGTCATTCTAACTACCTAATTAAAAACAAGGAATTACATACACCCATCCTTTGAGAAATATAGTATTGAAGTTATGATAAAAAATGATGGGTGATCTCATCGTAAGGTCTCTACATCCTACCAAGTAGCATATCCTAGGCTATACTTGTCCCATTGGACCTTAACTTGGTATACCAAATGGTTCCTGAGTTTTCGGACCCTATGGTCCAATATGGATAATTGGTCGACCATGATGGTTCTCGCATATGAGACATGCAATTCATTCCAATTTATTTTGTGATTTTCATTAAAAGCATAATTTCGTAGAACAAATACATGAAAAACATCATGATTTTTATGCAAGTGGGATGGAAGTACGAGGCGATAGAAAATGGGTCCTATTCTCCTATCCTAAGAATGTCTTCAATAACTTGATTTACTCTTTCAATATTCCCATTTGTGTCAGAATGATATGATGTGATCAAGTTTGACTGGGTCCCCAATGTTGACTACAAACTTGTTCAAAACCTATATGTAAATTGAGAGCCCCTATTTGAAATGATCTTCTTGTGTAACCCATGCAAATGGATAACTTATCTTATAAAAACACATTCCACATCAATGACATCACAAGTGTCTCTAATTGGAATAAAATTTTCACTCTTGGTCAACTTATCAACTATAACAGGAATAGCATTATGCCTCTACGATGTGGGAGAAAATCCCATGACAAAATCCATAGAAATTCCTTCCCATTTAGATATAGGAAAATCATGTGGTTGTAGGAGACCTAGATGGTGGTGATGATCAACCTTCACTTGCTGACACTCAAGGCACTTAGTGATGAAATTTACTACACTCTTCTTCATTGTTCATCGTGCAACAAACAAAACATAGAAACCATATATTGGTATGGTCTCCTCAAGGAAATTGTAGGGTACCCTCCCTTGGGCCTCTACTTGAACTGTTTATCAGGATTGTACAACTTGGGACATAGATTTTTGGCTATGTGTTGGAACATGTCAAGAATATTATTTTCTATCTTTATTTCTCCTTTTTTGAGGTGATAACATTTTTTCAGGACCTCAGGTTGAAATTTTTCTATGGGTTCCCCTTTGGAATTGCAAATGAATCTATTTACGAGATCATCATGTTTTATGATCTAACTGATGGCGTCATTGCAAGGGAATACAAAAATGCAGGATGTGACTCTGAATATCCTATATCTATGGACATTTTTGAATATTTTTATCTCACCATTATCTTTGGCATTAGTGGGGAAACTTGATTTCTTAAACATGCGGTACACATCACCCCACTCCAGTGTCTCTCCCTCATTTTCCAAGAGTCCTAAGGTGTCATCGTATGTGGATCCAACTACATATGGTTCATCTTGGTTCTATGTACTACTTCCAGATGCCTCGATGATACATTCCTTGCTTGTTTGTTTTTTTGGATCCATATCTGGACCGACAAGGAAAAGGCAGGATTAGTGCGAAGATTAAAATCACAACTAATGCAAAATTTGGTCTAACTAAGAATATTGAAATACCATAGGACTCGCTTGAGATAATGATTAGTCGTAGATAATAATATAAATAATATAATGATAGTAGGCATGGTTAGTAGTCTGGTGAAAATTGGAGAAGCAAATGGATAGAAAAGTTCTTATAAGTTAACAATTGAACAAGTTAATGTCAACTTATCCAATGAAAATCGAAGAAGTTAAAGAGAAGTTATGTAATGGATATTAGAAAAATTGATGTTAAATGCTTTGAAGAATATTGGTGATCCAAAGTTTATGAGAATAATGAAATGAATACAAATTATTATCAAAATATGCTTAACACATAATAATATATATACAATAAAATTGGTTTCTATTCAATAAGGAAATAAGATTAAACTGTAAAATGCAGCGGAAAACAAGTTGGCTAGAATGGTGGTGGCTTATCTCTGAGAAGAGATGTGAAGGCTGCATTCATTCTAAATAAGATGATTATTACAATGGGGCACCAAATGGATTTTTAAAATAAGTAAAATCCAAAACCCTAACCCCGAAAGATGAAAATCCAAAAGGTTTACGGGCCCCGATGGGGGTAGTTGATATGTCAACTTCTCAGGAGCATAAATTTTGCATACAATCTACATTTGGGGTTCTCGATATGCCATTGGAAAGGTCTAACCAAGAAGAACAATTTTATACTAGCCCAAGTAAGTTCCTTTGGTAGTCACCTAGGCCCCAAATCCCCCAAAAACGTCGTTTAGGGCCTCAAAAAACGCCTCGAATGTTTGGAACCTGAAAAACTGTCAAATAATTTGCCAAGATGAAAAACTATTTTTCAAGCCCGTGGAATAGGTGGGTGGCCACCGATATCCACCTATATAAATACTCCCTCCTTAGGAATAAATGGTCTCCATTGCGTTGAGTTTCCAGGGGAGAGAGGGAAGTGTTTGTTGAATCTGAATCTTGGTGAGATGTTTTCCTTGTTGGAGAAGTTGTGTTGCTTAGCTTGTTGAAGGTTGTCATGAAACTGTGGCTGGAAGGGTTGGACCTTTTCAACCAGTCTAGTTACATGAGATGACTATGTGAAGAAAGAATCATGTCCCTTTGTTTCAATCTTGTCGATATGCTTCTGTTGCATAAAAGGTGATTGTACCGAGGTTGCATTGGTTTTAGTGTCCTTCTGTGCACCTTTTGAACAGATTGCGAAGAAGATGAATTTTTTAGTATGAGATACTACCTTGCAAGATTGTTTAGGTGGAACAGTAGTTGGAACTTCCTCTGGTATTCTGTAGAGAGGACCCCCCAAAGTAACAAGGACACTACGAGATCGATACTCATAAATAACATGGTGTTTCCACATATATGGCTGGCCCAAGAGAACATCACATACATCCAGTGGGGAAACATCACATAATACCTCATCCTTGAAGGGGTGGATTTCATATGAGAATTGACACTACTGGATGACATGAAGATCTCATCCCCAACGAAGCCACCCAATGTTGTATGGTTACGGGTATGGTGTTCTCGACAATATCAACTATTTGACGACCTCTGCTTAGATGAGGTTCTTTTGTCTTCCGCTATAAACAATAAAATGCAGCGGGGTCCCCTTCACCCACATATGTGAATGAAAAAGGAGATACCCCTCTTCAGGATCTACTGGTTCTTCTGGTTGAATTGTTGTGGTTGCGAAAATAGCAATGGGTTCTGCGTCGATGATCTGTCTTTTACCAGTATTTTCATAATCATATTTTGAATCAGGGTTTGGATCCTTGTCTTTGATCTCGACCACCATTGATTGTTTTGAGCGACATTCATCGGTGTTGTGCCAAGGGATTTTGTGGAAATTACACCATTTTCCAGTGTCCTTCTTCGTCTTCCCGTGACCCTTCTTTTCCTATGGCTTAGACTGGTTTTCAAGAAGATGTTTGTTAGGGTCGTCTTTCTCATACTTTGGTTGTTGCAGATTTGCATATCTGAACTCCCATTTTTTTTCCGGTGCCTAAATTTCTTATTTATTTTAACAACATATCGATATGCAACACCGAGTGATGAGATATCCAAAAAATCCATTTCAGTTTGGATGTATCTATGTAGAGCCCCACGGTATTTCAGAACCAAATGTCGCTTAGATTCTTTGATACCCATCTTGGTGCGCAAGGTATGGAAGGTATTGGTGAACTCTGACACTACTTGGCCCCTCTCTTGCCTCAGTGTGGTCCATCTCATGTACTGGTCTTCATAGTTTCCAACAGGGTAATATTGTTCCTTGACCGCATCCACAAAAAAAATACCAAGTGGGATCGACCCCATATATTCCGAACTCCTCTGTGGAAATTTTCTCCCAATAAGTTTCCCACTAATGTTTGACATGGGGGAGATCCTTAAGGAGTGTGAAGGTGATCTTTTTCCTGTTAGAAAAATGGTGAAAAGAAAAATAACCTTCTAGAATATTTAACCATTTGTCTAGGGTATCCGCATCTATCTGACCTTCAAATACAAGAATATCAAAATTAACTTGTACCTTGAAAGGCAAGGTTCCTCCAAAGTGGCCGCTTGATGAAGACTATTGTTATCAACAGGCGTTGAAGGATGTGAGAAATTTTTTCCACAATTTCATCCCTTTGTCACGTGAGATCTTACTCAAGAAACAGATTAATAGAATCTTATGCTTCGTCGTTTTTATTTTCTTCCTCCATGGAGGGTTTCTTGGGCATGCGATAGCGATTTTACTTAAGAGAGACGCGCTCAAGACCCAACTTGTTAGACTCAGACCTTGTCGAGGATATGCACTGAAAAATAATCAAGAGAAGCCTTCTCTGATACCATTGATCCATATTTTATGAGAAGAATGAAATGAATACAGATTATTATCAAAATATGATTAACAAAAAATAACATTTATAGAGTAAAACAAGTTTCTATTCAATAAGGAAATAAGTTGAAACTGTAAAATGCAGTGGAAAACAAGATCGCTAGAATGGTGGCAACTTATCTCTGAGAAGAAATGTGATGAATGAACTCATTTTCAAGAAGATGATTGTTACAATGAGGCTCCAAAGTCCTTTTTAACATAAGTAAATTCCAAACCCCTATCCTCGGAAGATGAAAAGCCAAAACGTTTGCAGGCCCCGATGGGGGTAGTTGATACATCAACTTCCCAGGGGTGAAACTTTTGCATACGATCTTCGTTTGGGGCACTCGATACACTGTTGGAAAGGTATAACCAAGAAGAAAGATTTTTTGTTGGCCTAGGTCATTTCCTTTATGAATAACCTGGGCCCCAAATCCAAAAAAAACGTCGTTTAAGGCCTTAATACAGCCCCAGATGTTTGGAACCCGAAAAACTGTCGAAAAAATACCAAGATGGAAAACTATTTTTCAAGCCCATGGAATAGGTGGGTGGCCACTGATATCCACCTGGATCAATTGGCATGGTCATGTTTAAGAGCTCCGATATGCAACGGTTAAAGATATTCAACGAGATTATGATTAACTCCTTCGATCACATCAAAGGAGTTTATGCGAACTCCTATGATATGATTGGAGGAGTCAAGGGAAAAATATCCAATAATCTTATGAGTAGTGAAGAGGTTGGGGTCAACTTCTCTACAATTGATCAATGACGTTATGGATGATTTTCCAACAAGTTCACACTAAGTCTCATTCGATTTTGAACTTAATTTTTTTTGTTTGGGGGAATCACTCATGAAAGTATTATTTTAATCAAGTTTGAATCCATTACATTCTATGGAAAAGCACCAAAGTTAGGTGATATTTTGACTAGGGCCATGGGTGGGAAAGTCAAATGAATATAGTGTTATTGTTTGGCATCGGTGGACTATGGTAGGGTAGAAGTAATAGGCTTAGATTGGACGTATCCAAGATAAGACCCAAGGTTTGGAAATGTAATAGTGCTCCTCAAGAAACAGGGTTATAGAGGAGGAAAAAGTGAAGAGATTTATTGTGATCATATTGGTAATATATTAGGGTAGAAAATAAACAAAGTGAAATTAACCCTAGCATGAAAAAACCCTAGCCCTAGGAAGAAGAAAATAAATGGGAATTGAGGGATTACCTATAATTCACGGAAACATGGAAGATCACAATTAGTTGAGAATGAATAGGTTAGGGATGGGCTTAGTATTTCCTAGAAACTGTTCTTCTCTCCTTGGCGCTTGGTGAGATAATGAGCATGTTTTAAAATGAATATTTATAAGTCGGGTGATTTAAGCATTAAATGTTGGTAGGAGGCATCACTAAAATTGACATAGTTGCTAATAATTTATTTGATGTACATCGGGAGAATTCATTGTAAGTCCTTTGATGTACATAAAGGAACTTAGAATGATGTTTTTTCCATTCATAAAGAGATATGAGAACCACTTCTTCAATGAAATCGGAGGAGTTGACACTAACTCTTATGATTTCATCAAAGGAGTTGTGTGCAAGTTAGCCGGTGGCAAAGGCCAATCGGGGACACGATAATGAACTCATCATACCTTATCTATGAACTTATGGGGAGCTCCTTCGACCATATTGGATGATTTAATGTTAACTCCTCTGATTCATATTAGAGGAGTTTCAATTATCTTTTTGGAAAATCCAAAAAAAAAAACATTCTTGAAAATTTCTAAGTGCTTCCAATTTGAGGGATGTGAACTTAGGAAAGGTCAGGATTGAGGAAAAATTTTTGTGCAAGATGAAAAATAAATGGGGGATATTTTCAAAGTCTAAAAATACAAGGGGCCCCATTTTATTGATAGGATTTTGTACATAGATTACAAGAAAATGGATGGTTGTAGTGCCTGACACAATAAATGGCGATACATTGGGTGAAGCCTTGAATCTCTATAAAATGTTATCCAAACACATATTTATGGGGAATATGCATTATCATAGACATCCCAAGAGAGAAAGAATAGGTCACATGGCTTATCTTCTGATGGGACAACATTTGGATGATACAAAGGGGAGATTAGGACCGGGCCTGAAACTAGATTATCTTTTACTCATTTCTTATTCATCTAATAAATTATCTAGGGGAAGGCATATAGAGTATTATAGGAATAAAAAATATTAGGAATGTTGAGAATGCAAGTTGTAACAAATTTCCTAGTGTTTCTAAACTTCCATCGAGCGTCCATAGACCCAATGGAGTCACCCCAATTTCACAAGTCTTTCCCCGCTTCTAGCAAGTGATCACATCCCGGACGAAGATACGTGCATGTCAGATTTGATCTAGAATGTCTTTCCCCAATCCTTTACCTTTTTAAAAAAAATTATCTTATTATTAGAGAGAGGTGGATGGGGGGATTCCACTTTTCCTTTAAAGGCACTATGGATGACACTTGTGATAGTGATATTTTCTAACTTGATTATAGATCAACTAACTCCCTGAGTAACAGTCTCTAGAATACTATAGGCATCTCTTCCCAAACCATTTTCTTTTAGTGAAAACAATATACATATATGTTCTTAGGTAGGGTTTTTAGTTCCTTTATTTATTTTAGTAGATGTATGATGCTCATTTGCTACTGAGTTATGTTCCTCTACTGGATCTAACTTGGGGTGATGCACCCCAAAGTTATATGATTAAGATGGGATGTGTCTGGAAGCTGGGTCCTAGATTTATTAGGCTATTTGCACCAAATGTGATACGATTTAGAAGCATAAGTAGGACTAACCTATCACATATTTGAGAAATTTGGGGTTGTAACTTTATAATAAGAAAAACAAAAACTAAGAATCAAACAAACTAGAAAATACTGAAAAACAAACATAAAATAAAGTAGAAGTTTAGCAAGAAATAAAAAGTGAAGAGTCAGACTTTTATTTATATACAAGGGAGGATTTGCCACAAAGGCTAGGTAATCTAGTGCTTGAGAATCTAGCCATTAATGGGGAGGAGGTCAACTCCCCCTTGGATATTTTGTAACCAATAAGTACCTTGGCTAATCTTCTCTTTGATAACATAGAGCCCAAGCCATAATTGTTGAAATTTTGAATGATTCCCTTAATATTCATCTGTCTTGTCCCATTTGAGGACTAAGTCCCCAAATTGAAACTCTTTATCACCAAAATATTTCTTATTAAAACAACGTTTAACAGTCTATTGGTGAGTTTCAAAATTTCTTTTAGCATTGGCACGATTTTCTAATAGGTTCAACAAGGTATTGATACATCGTTGGATGATGGGACATTCTCTCCCTCGAGACTATTGGGTGATTTGTAGGGACAAAAGGTAGATGCTTGATGGTAAAATAACTTCTTTCCCATACAAAAGGAAATATAAATAAGTCTCCATAGATTCCTTAGGACTGAAGCAATCAACCTAGAGAGAATTTTGTATAGCATTGTGCCAATTTATCTGGTGATCAACTATGGTTCATTTGAGGATACAAATTATGTTCTTGTTTGTGTATTTAGCCAAACCGTTACTGTAACACCCTGATTTTCGAACCCCCATTTTAAATAATGTATTTTTACAATGCTGAGAGGCCTGACTGCCCAAACAATTATTAAAGGGCCAGTATGCCCAAGAAATGTAATGTTTTGATCATTATTAGTAATAAACACATTGATGGCTACTAGACAGACAAGGAATAGAGTTATAGGGGGCTATGATTCCACAAGAGAGGGGGCTTGAGGGGATAAATGTTTATTCCTATGTTAACTCCCCTTTTTGCCTAATGGGAGGGGATTGGTTACGTGATATTCTTGGGGAAGGCTAGGAGGTTCTTGATTCCCCACGAAGTTACTTAAACCCGCCTCTGGTCTAATGGGGGGGTTTGATTGATGGCTTGTTCACTGATTTTCCTGCACGTCCATTCATTTCCCTCACACACTTTCATGCACTCACTTACCCATTCATTGATCCATCCTCATCCACGTCTTGGCTTGGGAGAGGGAACCGAATTGCTGGAGAATTAGCCATGGTATAGTTGGTTGTAGTGGTCGCTGGTGTGATCCATATGTGACCTGGGGCCTGCATGTCTGAGATGTGTTTGCATGTGCCCTGTTTTTCTTACAACTGTGAGTCTTGAGATTTCCAACATTGATATTCTGGACCAGTTGTGTTGGAGGCCCCAAAATAAAAGGAGAGGTATTGCGTGCCAGAGAAGGGTGGAGGTCCATTCTCTTGGGGAGGTACAGGCTGGGTAGAAGAGAGTTGGGTACTTGGATTGTTGTGGGTGTTGGGAAACCTATGAGATCTTGAGAGCTGACTGGTTTGGGAACCCAAGTACACTCTGGAACTATCCTTGTGGATTCATATCCTTGGCTCGGGGGTGACACTGCTGTTGAAATTTGGAGCAGTGGTGTCTACGGTTGGGTGGAACGTCCTTGGTCTGTAGCTAGTTGGTGTCATCTTCCATAAAGATAAGTGATCTATGTTATGTTATCATTTACATGTATATGAGTGTTTTTCCACTGTATATTTAATTATTGTTTAATTGAATCTTTAGACTATGCATGATTACTGACTACTGTTGTGCATGTCGTTAAAGTATTTTCTTTTATGCATCCTTAAATTTTAAAAAGGTATCATAAGAGAAAGAATCCCAAGGGTGGGCTTGAAGGTAGCATGCCCCGGCCTGTGGGTGGCTGGGGATGTTACATTTTGGTATATAGGTTATGGTTTAAACACAGGACCGGTATGGGCTGGGTTTGTTGTTCAGAGTCTTAGGGTCGAGATCAAATTATGACAGTGGAGTTGAAAAGATCAGGACGAATGGCATTACAAAATCTACGCAGGAGATAGAATGTCAGAGACCTGTCGTAAGGGGTTTGAAGGATCGTGACCATCCCTCTTCAAATTCGAGAGTGATCGCCACTATAGGATCAGGAGAGATCCAGGATCATTGGATTGGAGGACAGGTGAACATGGGTCATTCGTTGTAAAGGAAGCAAGGGTTAAGGTCACCACCATCGAATCCCATTGGAGAGAGAGATCAACGGACATGAAGCATTGTGGGGAAGAAAGTTTCATGGGAGATAATTCTCGAGGGAGGTCCCACAATCCAAACCACAGTTTCCCCAAGGGGTTACGTGTTACCATCAACATAATTGTGAGGCGAAAAGCGGGTTACTCCAAACCGTCGATGTGTGCCCCCACAAATTGAAAGGCATGCAATGATGTGACATGTTGGGGCTCAAACATTAAAAAATCATATAGACGAAGTAGATCCTGACCATAGATCACCAAGAGGTACGTGTCGACATATTAGTAACTCTGGAGAAATCTGTTCAAGAGGTTTTCAGTTGAGACTTGAAACTCCCAAATCCCACAGAGCCGGAGAGCCAAAGTAAATCACAATCATCCGTTCATCCGAAATAGATCTTAGTCGCCAGATTGTCCATAGTAAATCTCAAGCGTCGAACCACCCGAGGTGAATCTGGGTCGTATGATCCAAAAGAGATGTGGCATAAATATGTGGATTTCAGGTGAAGGCCTAAAGTAAACCTCAACCGTCATATTAAGGAGGAAACATGG
The DNA here is from genome assembly GCA_009831015.1 of Picea engelmannii. Lineage (NCBI taxonomy): Eukaryota > Viridiplantae > Streptophyta > Pinopsida > Pinales > Pinaceae > Picea > Picea engelmannii. Next base: position 1,064,497 of record ML777907.1, on the reverse strand, counting down.
TGCAGATCCATGGACTCCGAGTGAAGACTCGAAGTGAATCTTAGTCATCCAATCCAGGAGGACACATGGCGACAGATTGGCCATTTCGAGAATGAGAAGTTCAAGAGAATTGGAAGTTTGTCAGTATGGAAACTCCTGAAGTCCTGAAGCCTAAAGAGATGATGTGATGGGGCACGATGACATCACCTAGAGGTGATGTGGATCCTGGAATTCCCAAAGTGACATGGCTTGCGGAAGTCACCTGGGATGACGTGGACACATGGGATGTGTGTCACGTGTCAGTAATTTTTTAGCATATGGAGTATTGAAATATTAGTTAGAATGTGACATCTGTGACCCGCCTGATTGGGCCACATGTTCGCTTCTAGTATTTCACCATGTGGCGACAGATCGTGCAGTTCGAGGACTGGGCACTTCGGAGGGGAAATATGTGATAGGTTGCGTTGGGTTGAAAACTATTGAAGGCCTAAAGGCCGAAGTATATATCGACCATTGATTCCAGAAGACACACATCAAAGGATCGTCGAGTTCAAGTAAAATCACTCTAGGAGAATGTGTAGGAGGAAAGTTTGAAACCTCTGAATCCTGAAGAGCCAAAGCGATTCACAGTCGTTGATCTATGGGAGGACACCTATCGGTAGATCATGAACTCCAGGTAAAAGCGTTCCAGGAGGAGGAAAGCGAGGAAATTTGAGACTCCCGAAGCATGGAGTCCCGAAGTGGATCTCGATCGTTGATCATGAAAGAGGATGAGGACCATTGATCCGGTATTGGCTGAAAGTTTTGAAGTCCCGAAGCTTTGGAAAAACACTTTTTCAGCTAAGTGCAGGGTCCTGGGCATGGTCATATTCATATTGAGAGCTGAGGGAAGGAGAGATAAGAGTCAAATTGGTGGTCTTTGAGACAAAAAAGTGATAAGGAAGGATTTAGCCGCAGTTTCTAGTCGTGGTCACCTGGGAAGGTGGTTTGAAGGAGTCACTTATGCATGATGAAATTCTATGTCATCCAAGGATAACAAGACACTATTATTTTCAGAGAATGGGGATATGATCTCCATTAACAAAAAATAAAGAGACCTGTAGCATGGTTTGGCAGTTTTGTTTATCATATGCATATTTCTAACAAAATGGTTGCTTGCACATTTTGCAAAATTAATGGGTTTAAACACCTCAACTCAAGATGTGTATTGAGGAAATGGAAGAAGGCGAGGTAGCCTCCAGTCATGATAAGAAGGCCGAAGGAAAGAATACCAGAGTTGGTAATGTAGAGATAGAGTCCAATGGACGCAAGGGAAAAGGAGAGCAGGAAATGTTAACAGAAATGGCATGAAGCCTGAAGATGGAAGTGCAGAGCTACAAAGAAGACAACAAGAGACTAATGAGAGAGAAAAGTCATATAAATGCTCGAGTGTTGCAGATATTAAAAAAATTTCAAAGACAAATGAAGAAGGGATCAAAATCAAGACAAGAGGAAGAAGGCAGGTGCCATGAAAGAAGGGATGAAGAGCTGGTTATTCTAGAAGTTCTAGTAGATCTCATGGACACCACTCACCTGCTTACTCAGAAAGAAAGTTTTATGAATCGAAATATCCCATAAGAATTCCAAAGGTGTCTCCTATTAGACACCAAAGAAGGAAACAAGAGGTAGATATTTTGCAAGTAGAGCTGAGGAAGCTCAAGCCACCTTCCTTTGAGGGTGAAAGAGAAAGGGAAGATGATACCGAAGCATGGTTTCTTGGGCTTAGGAGATATTTTCAGTTGCATAACTATTCATGAAACCTGGAAGCCATGATTGCCACCTACCATTTACACAGGAAAGCCGCAATGTGGTGGGACCAACTAAAGCAAGTGGAACATGTTAATGAAAGTAGGATCACTTGGAAGAAATTCAATAAGTACTTCCAGAAGGAGTACCTCTCAGAGCATTTATATGACAAGAAAATGTAGGAGTTATTTGAACTCAGGTTGGGAAGCATGACTATGGTAGAGTACGAGAAGAAGTTCTTGGGATTGTTAAAGTATGTAGGTTCATTGGTGATGAGAAAGTGAAAATAAAAATAATTCTAAGTGGACTGCCAGCCTTTTATAAGAAAAATATAAAGTATGATGAGCCCAAGACCTGGATTGAAGCCATCAGAAAGGCTAAATACTTGTATGAGCAAGTCCAGGGAAGAAGATCTCTGCATAAATCTTGGAAGGAAAAGAAGAATGCGAAGTCCAATCAGAGGAGGAAAGGATTCAAACCTCCCTTCAATAGGAATGAGCCTAATATAAATCATCAAGATCAGTATGCTAAGGGAGATTTAAAGAAAGAAGATTCCTTGGGAAAAAGGGGAAGACCACCAATCCAATGTTGGGGATGCAAGGAATATCACCTATACAAGGATTGACCACATAGAAAGGACAAAGTGAAGACTGTGCACAACATCCAAGAGGCTACAACAATCTAAGATATGGAAAGAGTCTATGCAACTTTAAATGATTGACTTATCTATTCAAAATAATTTTGTCATAGTATTCCTGGATGACATACTTATCTATTATAAGTCTGAAGAGAAGCATGAACATCACTTAAGATTCATGTTGCAAGTACTAAGAGAACATCAGTTGTATGCCAAGTTGAGTAAGTGTTCTTTTTATCAAAAGCAGATCCATTACTTGAGACACATTATTTCAAATCAAGGCATAACAGTAGATGCAGAGAAGATCGAAGCCATTAGAGGATGTCCAACACCCATAAATATGTCAAACATTAGATATTTTATGGGATTAGTTGGCTACTATAGAAGGTTGATAGTAGGGTTCTCTAAGATTTCCCATCCCATCACTTATTTGCAAAATAAGGGAACTAAATTTGAATGTACACTCAAGTGTGAAAATAATTTTAATATGTTGAAGGAATTACTTACTACTACACCTGTGTTAAAGATTGCTGACCCAAATGAAAGTTTTTTGGTATGTACAGACGCATGTAAGGAAGGAATTGGGGGATTCCTCATGCAAATAGGACATGTCATTGGATATGAATCCATAAATATGAAGGAACATCAGAGGAACTATGCCACCCATGACTTGGAACTTGTTTCTATTGTTCATGCCTTGAGGATGTGGATGCATTATCTCATGGGAAGAAATTTGAATTAAGGACAGACCACATTAGCTTGAAGTATCTTTTTAAACAACCAACAATGGATGCCAGGCAAACAAGATGGCTGGAATTTTTAAGTGAATATGACTTCGATATCAAACATATCAAGGGAAAGGAGAAAAAAGTTGTTGATGCACTTAGTAGAAGGGTGCATACCATGCATTCTACTCTTGTCAGTATGCATCAGTCAGATTTGAAGAGAAGGATTTTAGATGGTCGTGTTACAGATCAACATTACCTACAGGTAAAGGAAATCTTACAACAAGGAGATGTAGAACAGAAAATAGAGGAGGATGAGATAAAGGAAGGTGGATTACTCATCTATAAAAATAGAATCTATGTTCCTAGTTCCGGAGAACTGGAGAATTTGGTACTGAAGGAGATGCATGATGTTCCTTGATGATGGAGGTTACCAGAAAACAATTGCATCAGTAAGAAGCCAGTTCTTTTGGCCGGGAATGAAGAAAGATGTTGTTGATTACATTGCTCGATGTATGGAATGTCATAAGGTGAAGGTTGAGCATAGGCACCCAGCAGGTTTGCTGCAACTATTGCCAATTCCAGAGAAAAAATGGGGAGTGATCACCATGGATTTCATCACAGGATTACCCATAATGAATAAGCAACATGATTCAATCATGGTGGTGGTTGACAAATTAACAAAGACTGCTCATTTTGTTCCTGTGAAGACAACGCATACAACGACTAATATGGTAGAAATTTCCATGAAGGAAATTGCTAGGTTGCATGGGATACCTAGGACAATCGTCTCAGATAGAGATATGAAGTTTACCTCTAATTTATGGAGGGGATTGTTTAAAGGATTTGGCACAAATCTAAACTTTAGCACAACGTATCATCCCCAGACAGATGGGAAAACAAAGAGAGTCAATGGAATAATTGAAGATATACTAAGAATGTATGTGATGGATAAGCCATCTAAGTGGGAAGATTTCTTGCACTTGGTTGAGTTTGCATATAATAATGGGTATCAAGATTCAAGCAAATGATCCCATTTGAAGCCTTGTATGGTAGGAAATGCGATAGTCCAGTAATTTGGGACAACCTAGCAGATAGAGTGGTACTTGGGTAGGAGTTCCTCAAGGACATGGAAGACCAGGTGGTCAAGATCAAGCATAATTTAAAGGCAGCTCAGGATAGACAAAAAATTTATGCAGTCAAGAACAGGATAGCTAGAGAATTTAAAGTAGGGGAGCATTTTCTTTTGAAAGTGAAGCCCAAGAAAATCTCATTGAAATTGGGTATTTGTACAAAGTTGGCAGCCAGATTCTATGGTCCATTTGAAATATTGGACATAATAGGGTGAGTTGCATACATGCTTGCATTGCCTTCTTCCATGAATGTTCATAATGTATTTCATGTATCCTTATTAAAGAAATATGTACATGAACCTAACCATGTTATTGATTGGCATCTGATTCAGGTGGTGACGGAGGGAGACTTTCAGGTTCAACCACTGTGGGTATTGGATAGAAAAGTCAAAATGCTCTGGAATCGAGTTATAGAGCTAGTAAAAGTTCAATGGACCTGCTATGGTCCTGAAGATGATACTTGGGAGCATGAAGATGCCATGCGGGCAGAGTATCTACATATTTTTGAATAAATTTGAGGTTTTGATCTCTATTTTGTATATGCACTGAGGACAGTGCCAAGATAAGGGGGAGGGGATATAACACCCCAGGTTTTGAACCCCCATTTTAAATAATGTATTGTTACAAAGTTGAGAGGCCTGAGTGCCCAAACAATTATTAAAAGTCTAGTATTCCCAAGAAATGTAATGTTTTGATCATTATTAATAATAAACACATCACTGGCTACTAGACGAATAAGGACTAGAGTTATAGGGGAATATGATTCTACAAGAGAGGGGGATTGAGGGGATAAATGTTTATTCCTATGTTAATTATCCTTTTTGCCTAAGGGAGGGGATTGGTTACGTGAGCTTCTTGGGGAAAGTTAGGAGGTTCTTGATTCCCCACGAAGTTACTTAAACCCACCTCTAGTCTGATAGGGGGGTTTGACCGATGGCTCGTTCATTGATTTTATTATACGTTCATTCATTTCCCTCAGACACTTTCATGCACACACTTACCCATCCATTGATCCATCCTCATCCATGTCTTGGATTGGGAAAGGGAACCGAATTGTTGGAGAATTATCCACGGGATAGTTGGCTATAGTGGTCGCTGGTGTGATCTAGCTGTGACCTAGGGCCGGCATGTCTAAGATGCGTTGGCATGTGCCCTGTTTTTCTCACAACTTTGAGTCCTAATAGTTCCAGCATTGAGATTCTGAACCAGCTGTGCTGGAGGCCCAAAAATAAAAGGAGAGGGACTGCCTAAGGTTTTGGTTGTGGAGCCTGATTATCTTCCTGATTCAGAGGTATTTTACTTTCAGCTGTGTTTGTACCCCATGAAGTATTTACACCCCAGAAGTATGTACACTCTTCCACGCGGGGGAGTGCAGAGGGGCGATACCCCCTCTACAGGGTCTGGGGAGGCTATCCCCCCGACTAGGGGGTCTGGGGGCAAGTGGTTCCTTAGCAGGGGTTCGAGGGTGAAGCCCCCAAAGGAAAAAATGCCTTGTAAATGTCTATTGTAATTTCATTGTAAATCTAGACCGTTCATTATAAGGTCGCATATCTAACGATAGAGATTATGTTAGGGTTTTTTTCCCTAGAAGGCAACCCTCTTTTATGAGGGAAATTTATTGCGGTGATGGTTGATGGCAAATATTGTATTCTGAGAAAGGAGACTATGAGAGAAAGAAGAGGAAGTTACAACGGGTTTGTTGTAGGTTGTATCCCTTCATATGATGGATAATAATAAAGGAAGGACTTGGCAATTTCTCTGGTGGACGTAGCCCACATTGGGTGAACCACATAAATCTGTGTCTCTATTGTATTGTGTATCTTCTCTGTTTTGTTTCCGCATTTGTTTTATTTTATTGCTCCACAGTCCTTTTTTTCTAACAACTGGTATCAGAGCGAAAGGTAACTCATAGGAAAAGAGGGTTCCTGGTTCGAGTGGGAGCAATGTCGGAAGATGGAAAGTTTAGGGTTGATAAATTTAACGGCCAAAACTACCAGTTATGGAAGATGCAGATGGAAGACTATTTATATCAGAAGGATCTATTCCTACCATTGGGAAGAATAGAAAAGAAGTCAGCGGCTACAAAGGATGAAGAATGGGAGATTCTTGACAGAAAGGCTCTAGGAATGATATGGCTGAGCCTGGCAGCATCGGTGGCTTTCAATATTTCGAAAGAAAAGACAACGAAGGGTTTGATGGATGCATTGGCCAAATTGTATGAAAAACCCTCGGCATCCAATAAGGTATTTCTAATGAAGAGATTATTTAATATGAAGATGTCAAAAGGTGGGTCTGTTGCATATCATTTAAATTATTTTAATATGGTTACTAATCAACTAAGTTCTGTAAAAGTGGACTTTGATGATGAGGTCAGGGCTCTTCTAATCTTATCCTCATTGCCAGAAAGTTGGAACGGCTTGGTCATGGCTATAAGTAACTCTGTATCTGGTTCAAATACTTTAAAATTTGATGATGTTGTTGGTGTTATCCTTAGTGAGGAAATGCGATGGAAAAGCACATGTGAGACATCAGGAAATGCGTTGAACATGGAGAACAAGGGAAGACAAAAGGATAGAGGAAAGGGTTTCGAGAACCATGGGAATTATAGGAAGGGAAGATCCAAATCCAAACTTGGAAAGATAGAGTGTTGGAATTGTGGGAAGAAAGGACATCTGAAGAAATACTGCAGAGCTCCAAAGAAACAAAGAGATGGACAACATGAGAGAAATCAGGAAGCAAATGTAACAGATGATGTGTTACAAGATGATTTGATTCTTTCTGTAGATAATATTTATGAGTCTTGGGTAGTAGGTTCAAGGGCTTCATTTCATGCCACACCCCATAGGAAACATTTTATAGATTATGTTCAAGGTGATTTTGGACAGGTTCATTTGGGTGACGATGCACCATGCAAAATTGTTGGAACGGGAAAGGTAAAAATAAAGCAACGCAATGGAAACCAATGGTTGTTGAAAGAGGTAAGACATGTTCCAGATTTAAGGAAAAATCTAATTTCAACAGGGCAGTTGGAAAGTGAAGGTTTTATATCCATATTTACAGATAAGACGTGGAAGTTCATCAAAGGATCATTGGTGATAGTGAAAGGAGAGAAGGTAGGTACATTGTATTTATGTACTGGTAATACTGACTCTTTTATCTCTTTAGCTTCTACAAGAGTGGATACATCATTGTGGCATCATAGGCTTGGACACATGAGTGACAAGGGGATGCAGATACTTCACAAAAGAAATTTATTGCCAGATCTTAAACAAATTGATTTGGACTTCTATGAGCATTGTGTTTATGGAAAACATAAGAGAGTCAGATTTCTCAGAGTTGGAAAATAAAAGAAGAGTGAAAGGTTATAGCTTGTGCATACAGGTGTATGGGGACCAGCTCAGGTATCATCTCTTGGTGGCTCTCATTATTATATTACTTTTATTGATGATGCAACTAGAAAAACTTGGGTTTATTGCATTCGACAAAAATCAGATGTTTTTGATACTTTTAAGAAATGGAAAGCTTTGGTTGAGAATGAGATAGGAAAAAAGTTGAAGTGTCTCATATCAGATAATGGAGGTGAATATTGAATCAAGGAGTTTGATGATTACTATTCATACCATGGGATTCGTAGAGATAAGACAGTTCCAAGAAAACCACAAGAAAATGGTGTGTCAGAAAGGATGAATAGGACAATCATGGAGCGTGCAAGGAGTATGAGATTGCATGCTGGTTTTCCCTTACAGTTTTGGGCAGATGCTGTAGAAATTGTTGTTTACTTAATAAACAGAGGACCTTCAAGCTCTTTGAATGGTATAATTCCAGAGGAGGAATGGACAGAAAAAAAGGTAAACTATTCTTTTTTGAAAACTTTCCGTTGTGAAGCATTTGTCCATATTGATAAAGAAAATAGAACAAAGCTTGAGGCAAAATCCAAGAAGTGTACCTTTATTGGATATGGTGTTAATGATTTCGGTTATCGCTTATGGGATTATGAATATAGCAAAATCATTAGGAGTAGAGATGTCATATTCAATGAGAAGGTCATTTACAAAGATCAGTTGCAGGGAAAGAAACGGGAAAAAGAAAAACAAGAATATGCAGTGCTTGATGAGATCACTGAAAACGAAATTCCAAAGGAACCAAAAAATAAAAATGTACAACAATAGGAGTAACAGGTACCTCAAACACTTGCAAGCATTGTTAGAAAATCTACTAGGTTAAGTATACCCCCTGAACGATACTCTCCTTCATTGTATTATTTATTGTTGACTGATTCTGGTGAACCCGAGTGTTATGAAGAGGCAATGCAGGTAGACACCAAAAGGAAATGGGAGCAAGGCATGAAAGAGTAAATGGATTCCTTGGTAAATAACCATACTTGGGACTTGGTTCAGTTGCCTGCAGGAAAAAGAGCATTGCAGAATAAATGGGTTTACAAGTTGAAGGAAGAAGATGGAGGAGAAAAGAGGTACAAGGCTAGACTTGTTGTAAAG
>ML777907.1:1015051-1055132 GCA_009831015.1 Picea engelmannii | reverse complement strand
AAGACCAGATATTGCACATGCAGTGGGAGTTGTGAGCAGATATATGAACAATCTAGGTAAAGAACATTGGGAGGCAGTAAAGTGGATTCTCAGATACTTGAGAGGTACTGCTAATCATGCATTATGTTTTGGAGGTTCAGAAATTGTTCTACAAGGATATGTTGAATCAGATATGGCAGGTGATAAAGATAGTAGGAGTACCACAGGGTATGTGTTTACTATAGGTGGAACAACACTAAGTTGGATTTCAAAACTGCAAAAGGTTGTTGCACTTTCAACAACAGAGGCAGAGTATGTTGCTTCTATAGAGGCTAGTAAAGAGATGATTTGGTTATAGAGTTTTATGTAGGAATTGGGAAAGAAGCAAGAGAATAGCATCTTGTACTGTGATAGTGAGAGTGCCATTCATCTTGCAAAGAAATCAACCTTCCATTCGAAGACTAAGCATATACAGTTGAGGTACCACTTCATACGATCCTCCTTGGAAGATTGACTTTTGAAGTTGGAAAAGATACACACTAGCCAGAATCCTGCGAACATGTTAACAAAGGGAGTAACCAGGGAGAAACTGAGTTCCTGCTCAGTTTCAGTTGGTCTTCAAGAATGAAGATGAAGATGAGAAATTTTCCAGGTCCAAGAAGGTTTAGAGTCCAGCATATACAACAACAGTGGAGTTGTTGAGATCAGTCTCCAAGTGGGAGATTGTTGGTTGTGGAGCCTGATTATCTTCCTGATTTAGAGGTCTTTTACTTTCAGCTGTGTTTATACCCCATGAAGTATTTACACCCAAAAAGTATGTACACTCTTCCACGCAGGGGAGTGCATAGGGGGGGTACCCCCTCTGTAGGGTCCGGGGGGACTATCCCCCCGGCTAGGGGGTCTTGGGGCAAGTGGGGGTTTAGGGGAAACGTCCCTCGATGGGGGTTCAGGGGAGAATCCCCCGAAGGAAAAAATTGCCTTGTAAACGTATATTGTAATTTCATTGTAAATATGGACCGTTCATTATAAGGTCGCAGATCTAACGATAGAGATTTTGTTAGGGTTTTTTTCCCTAGAAGGAAACCCTCTTTTATGAGGGAAATGTATTGCAGTGATGGTTGATGGAAAATATTGTATTCTGAGAAAGGAGACTGTGAGAGAAAGAAGAGGAAGTTACAACGGTTTTCCTGTAGGTTGTATCCCTTCATATGCTGGATAATTATAAAGGAAGAACCTGGAAATTTCTCTGGTGGATGTATCCCACACTGGGTGAGCCACATAAATCTATGTCTCTATTGTATTGTGTATCTTCTGTGTTTTGTTTCCGCATTTGTTTTATTTTATTGCTCCACGGTCCTGTTTTTCTAACATAAGGGAGTACGTGGCAGAGAAGGGTGGAGGTCCATTCTCTTGGGGTGGTACAGGATGGGTAGAAGAGAGATGGGTACTTGAATTGTTGTGGGTGTTTGGAAACCTATGAGAGCTTGAGAGTAGTTTGGAACCCAAGTACACTCTGGAACCGTCCTTGTGGATTCATAGCCCTGGCTCAGGGGTGACACTGTTGGTGAGATTTGGAGCAGTGGTGTCTACGGTTGGGTGGAACGTCCTTGGTCTGTAGCCAGTTGATGTCATATTCCATAAAGATAAGTGCTCTCTGTTATGGTATCATTTACATGTATATGATTTTTTTTCGGTGTATATTTAATTATCGTTTAATTGAATCTTTAGACTATGCATGCTTGTTGACCACTGTTGTGCATGTCATTAAAGTCTTTTCTTTTATGCATCCTTAAATTTTAAAAAGGTATCGTAAGAGAAAGAATTCCAAGGGTGGGCTTGAAGGTAGCATGCCCTGACCTATGGGTGGCTGGGGATGTTACAATTACCTTGAGGATAGTCATTCGATGAATACTTCAATGTAATTCGATTTTCTAAAGAAAATTCAGATAACCTCAATGTTGAAAAATAAGTTGCATTATCAAATACGAGAGAGTTAGGTACCCCAAACCTTGTGATAAGGTAATGTTCAAGGAAATTAATCACTACTCCTTCATTCACCTTGATCATAGGCATTGCTTTAGTCCATCACGTAGAATAATCAGTAGTAGTTATGATATACCTATATTGCTTGGAGGAATGGGGATTAATCTCACCAATGATGTCCAAATCCCATTATTCTAAAGTATCTTCAACAATATCAGGTTGGAGAGGGACAACAACTTTATACTACCTTCCTACATATTTCTGGCATGCTTCGTAGATTTGTGAAAATGCATGGGAATGTTTGAAAAGTGTAGGCCAGTAGTATCCAGCTCTTAGTATCCTGTGATTTGTTGTGTATCCTAAGAAATGGCCTCATGCAGTTCCATCATGCATATATTTAAGGACTTTATCATCATATTTCTTTTCAAGGCACCTAAGTAGTATTCCATCGTATTTATTTTAAAAAAGAACATGATGTACCAACTGATATTATAGATAATTCAGTCTGAGTGCTCTTTTATGTTTTGGGTTGATGTGATCTAGAGTGGTACCATGTTGAGGGAATGGATGATTTTAGGGGCTAAATTTTGCTCATGGGCTAATTTTCCATGGTTTTTCCAAAAACGAGATTCGCTATTTTAAAAATGATTCGCCCAAATTCCATAGGATAAAATTATTTTACCTTAAAAATCGCCAAAATGTTATAAAAACTATATTAAATCCTTAGAAATTTGAATATTTTTAAAAAAATATCACTAAATATTTATAGTTGGCATATGAAGGATTAGTAAGATTCCCTAAGGTTTCTACATTTTAAAATAAATTTCCATCCTTAAAATCATCCCTGGTTGAGGGTAATACTTGAGATCATTATAATATGACCCTTCAAGAGCTAAGATGTAAGGAGTCTATTGTGTATACATCTTTGGTTCCTCTTTCCATCCATCCTCTTCTTTATCTTCATCATTAGTATCCCATGTCACCAATTTACAAAAAAACTTACCGTCAATGATGTTAGTTGGTTTAAACTCTAGGTCATATTCTTGTAAGGCCATCATCCAATTAAATTTTCTCTCTCCTAGTTCTCTTTAAATGAAAAGAGATCTGATCTCTGGGTGAGGGACACTAAATTTATTGTTAGTGGAAGGATTTTAGATTGTAAATATTGATGTTCTTCAGATGCCTGCGCTTCATAACAGTCAAGGGCGGTCTCAAAGAAATATTTACCAAAACAAAATATGCAAAACTAATAGGTTCATTCTTACCTTTTGATTTCATTACCATGTGTTTCGTGTGAGCTTCTATGTTTACCTGAATCTAATTTTATTTTCCTTTATAAGGAACCCACAGTTTGGACTAATCGGTGGAAAAATAACCCTGTAGTGTGGCCAACCAATCCCTACTCAACAACAAACCATAACTTTTCATTATGTCAACAACAATGATATATATAGTTTGATGCACCCTAGGGTCATATGAAAGCCTAATTAATACATATTTAAGTTATCCTTTCACTTTAACATCCATAATATCCAACTATATGATTCTCGTTTTAGTCATTTGTATGAAAATATTTATCGTTTGGCATACTGAAAAACGCATGATGTTAGAGGATGCACCTGAATCTACTAAACAATTATGCACATTGAAATTGAAAATTCCATAAGTGAGTAGAAAAGTTGGAAGCTGGGATATTGAGTATGCACCTATGTTTGTTACATTTATAGTTGTTGTGATTTCCACTTTGTGTACCCCTTTTGACTTTTCATTTGGAAATATGCTATCAGTGGTAGAAATGATATTTTTTTTATTATTAATGGGGTTAAAATCATCATGTAGTAGGTCACTTTGTTTTGGTAATGAGCAACTATCAAACATAGAGATGTTGTATTTTTTATTTTTTCATGTATTCTATAACGTTATATTCTACAACATGCATGTTTGGTTTGTTGATTGTTCGACTTGATTTTGGATCACACATTTTGTTGATGTTTATTGTTGTGTTAAGTTTGGTTTTGTTCCGATTTACCATTGATTTTACCTTGGGTTGGTACATTTGGTTTCGGGGAAGAAGGGGGAGGAGTACTCTTCTTGAGAGGGATATTTTCATCTTTGGAAGGGGGAATGATAGGAGATATATGTTTTTTGTGTAAATTTTAATTCCTTTCAGTATCCTTAGCTATGAGTGTATCTTCCATAAATATTTATTTTATTTTTTCATCATGTATATCTTAGCACTAGTCCCAAAAGGCATAGAAGATTCCCAAGGAACCTCCTGAATGGTATCAGTTTGAGCCTCTGCAAGTTGTTCATCATTTAAGCTCTACTGATCCAAAAAATGATTGCTAACTAGGGTCATGGAATTAACCCACTGAGGGAAAGTTTGTTCTGGATTATTTTATTGGTGATAAGAACAAAAGTTATCATTTTTGAAGCTGTATAAATTCAATTCCATCTAAGAGGGTTTGGGTGGTCTTCGTGGATTGTATTATCTCTTAAGAAACAAGTGAAAGGTTTGAAGTTTTCATTATCATTTACCAACAATTATTTTGAAATCAACAACGTCATTTAATAATTTCTTAAGTAACTTTACCACATTTTCAATATCTTTGGGTGCCTTTTTGGGTGGATTTGTTAGCAGTAAAGGTTTCTTTCAAGCCAACTTGCTTTTCTCAAAATGTGGGTGATGATCATAAGAAGCTATTTCTCTTTCCAAAGTTTCTTCTTCATCTAAATTAAGGGCCAAAGTGTTCTTATTAGCTCATTTGAAAAACATTCCTATAGAAGGAACAAGAGTTGTCGTGTAGTATTCAATAACTAAGGATTGAGCGGGGTTTGTATCAACAATGAAATTAGTTAGGACATTGAAACATATTTGGTTGAAATATTCTTCTTTTTCTCTTTTATCCATATTAATGACTCCTAATTAATTATACAAAGATGTTGTTGTTTTCCTTTCCCTTAACTTTATGATAAAAACTATCTCGAAATTGTCCCAACTTTATAGAAAACCGGGTGGTGGAATGAAATACCATGTATATGTTATTCCCGAAAAGGTGTAAGGACATATCCTACAGAAAACATCTTCATGTTGGACATTCAACGGATGAGTGGCTAAGAAAATGTTATTTGGATGGTCTTTTGGCAGACCGGATTTGTCTGGATAGAATGTGGGAAGGATCTTATATGATTTCCAAGTCATTTCATGTAAGGGCCTTGCTAAATTTAAGCCACCTTGGGAAATTCACCACGGTATCACTAACCTTTGGTCTCTATGTTCAACCGTGATCTATTCTATACTGATTTTCGGTTTTTTTCCTTCAAGTCTATCTTCGGGTTATACAAGGGTATGGTAAACTTGTCTCAAAGGTATTGGGACTTCCTGCAATGAAGTTTCAATAAGATTAGATATAGAGTCAACATAGATATCGATATGTGTATCAGGTCTTTGTACGTGGGTTTCTTTCCTTCTTGGAGGATCAAAATATCTTGTAAACTTACCAAGTAGCTCTGTGTAAGCATGTGTAATATGATGAATTCCAAAGAAATCTTCTTTTGGTACTTGAAACCAAATCTTTGAAAAAACATTAGGACTACCTGTGTCACTTTAAAAATTTGGATTCATATATTCCAACATAACATCTTGTTCATAATTTATAATAGGAAATAGAGTAGGACAAGGGTTGTTTTCTAAAGACTAATTGTGGTTATGCAGATCATTTATGTAAGCCATAATTTAGGCCCAAATTCTAGCACCAGTTATGTTGAAAAGGAAAAATTATCCCTACAATAGTAAGGGGTACTCCCAGGTATACGGTCTCAACTAGACAATGTACCATTTGGTTTAGGATACCCATCCAAAATTTGGCCCGGCTACCATTGTTGGTTTTGTGTTTTATAGGTTAGGGTCTGGTCCACCAATGAAGGTGGATGATGGATGGGTATGCAATGCAAAGATGTAGATGAAGACTATGCATTAAAAGAAAACTAGTCTATTGCTAATCTATCATATTCTATCCTATCATAGCTAGGAGCATGCTAAAGTAACTGGGTGAGCTATAATTGAAACCAAATTCTTCATAAACCCCCACAGAGGTAGCTAAAATGAAGTTGCAAGGTAAAAAAACATGTGCATACATACATATAACCAAAAAATTCTAAATTATGTTTATGCATATGTTAACAACTCCACAAGCTCGGGACTTGAAGATATATGAAACAATAATCAAAATTGTAGAATAACATTGAACACATAGGATCAGTTTATAAGAAAACAAAAATTCTTATAGTCCATGTGAACAACATAGGTCCCACTTGTAATAGTTTACAACAAATACAACATCACATAAAATTTCTTCTTTCTTGCAAAACCTGGCCCTAAGGGATTCTCAATATTTGTTAATAGAGTATATGTTCTTGAATCAGTTATTGATTCTATATAGTTCTTGAAGAGCCCCCCAAAAATGGGCATCTTATTTCCTGTATACAATCACTTATAACTGTTAGGTGACTCTTTGCATTCCTCTTGAAGAAGTTTTTACAAACTATTTAATTTCCTTTTACTTAGTGACAAGTGCACATAATAAGGACAAAATGAGATTTGGTTGAGAAAAGGACAAAATAGAATATAGGCAATAGAAATTTTTGATTGTTATTTTGTCTTATTCAGGAATCATGTCCTTAAGGTAAACTATCCACACCTCTAGATAATCGTAAAAATAAATTATCCTTTAGTAGAGTGATTCCTATAGTGTTGTAGGTTGCATTACTACATTGTCTTTCATGACTTGCATATATTTAGAAAGAGTATCCATGAATGATTGGATCATGATGTGGATTCTAGTGCGCTATAAAATATGTTTCTCCATCAAGTCTGTGGTCACTTTAGTGGTTGATTCAATGACTATTCACAGATGATTAGTGTTGTCTTGAAATTTTTCCACCAACTCCTCCATGGCTAGGTTCTACTCAAGTTCATCTAATGGAGGAAATTGACATCCTTTAATTAATTCTTGAGTGACCTTGTGTAGTTTTGAGCATATTTCCATTGATTTGGTAGTTTATTTATCATCTCTTTTCCAATCCTTTCGACAATTTTATAATTAATAGATATATGTTTTCCTCTACATTTTAGAGGTGCAATAAATCTCGGCTGGTGCATCAAGATTTCCCGCGATCCATTGGACTATGTAACCGATCCACTGGACTATGTAACCCATCCTTACTCAAATTTTGTTAAATATTGTTTGATTTGATTGTAATTGACCATGTTGATCTATAATAGTGGTGGTCACTTACTAGAAGAGATGAAGATATGCATACATATCTATGATGGGTTATTCCATCTCTATCCTCACTTTCTCAGTTCTTTCCCTAGACATTGCTCTAAACTACCTTCATTTACAGGAGTTTTTGTTCTAGTTCCTTGATCCTAGCTTCATTCTCCTAGTTCTTCTAGCATAACCTTTGAATATTATCTTGATCAGTGGTCATGAACGCGGTGATAGATGAGGCTATGTCTATTGGATTTTATCTTACATATCCTATTATGGAAACCTTCATAAGGAATGAGATCGACATTCCAAGGGTTTTTGACACTTTATTAACTTTCTCTTACATGATATTTCTAGTCTTTCTATGATAAGTGAAACTCCGCAAATTGGGGACCTCGCTTGGTTGAAACTGAGCCCAAAGCCCCAGTCCTAAACAATTGGATGGTGTTTGTGTGATGGTGCCTGTTATGGATACCTCTTGGGTGTCAATATCCATTGGTTGAGTGTCAGCATTCCTAGTCTCGAGATATTTCTTTTATCTCTCTTCTTCAGATACCTTATCAATTTTTTCCTTGGCTACCTTTTCTACTACTTCTCTTTCTTTCGCTACAAATTTTTCTTTTGTTTCTTTCTATTCAGCTTCCCTTTGTGCTATGACCTTTGCTTCTTATTTTGGTAAGGAAACTGATTTATCTTTGGATTTATCCTTTTCTATTTTTATCTTCCTCTTGTTTTTGTCAGCATCGTTATTTTTCTTGTATACTTTCTCCTTATATATCCTTTTCTTATCGCCTGAAATTTCTTATTTTTCTACCAATCCTGAGTGCACAGAGACGAAGAAGAGAGATGATATTTATATTTTTTCCTCTTATGTCTTCTTTTGATCTTCTTATCTTGCTCTTTCTTCATCTGTTATCCTTCCTATGGGTTGACCTCGCCTCTGGAATAAAATGTCATCATAGGTCCATGCATTTCGATTTACTTCATCCTCATGCCAAATCTCTGTCATGTATTCCCAGTGGATCTCTACTTTGTTGAAGTGGTATTTTATGACATTATTAGGGTCATTCCTTCGAAACAAATCTTCTCCAAAATGGTAAGACAAGAGAGTGTTTATATAATTTTTATATTTCTTGGTGTTTTCAAAGAATTAGGTGCCTACATACAATAGTAGTGGTCATGATATTGATTTCTCACCCTGGTAAAATATCCCCCCTACTCCATGGATTATAGTTTGATACACTATTTCTTGGAGCACTAATTTATCTGGCATGAACTGGGGAAGAAGATGAGGGGGATTCATAGTGTCAAACACCCTTATATAGGTACCATGTTCCATGATATGTCAATTCTTGATTCTTCTTATGACTTCTATCTCCTTATCGGTCATGCATGGGGCCATTGCGAAAAATATGAATTCGTATAGTGGAGCCAAGAAATATTCATATATATTCTAATATTTAGTTCGATAATTGTGATCCCATATCACTTTTCAATATATGTGGATTTCTCGTTGTGAGGGCTACTATTTCCATCCCATCCTTGTGTATTGATGGGCTACACACATAATGTATAGGAGGTACGAGGACATATGAAAAATTCAGAAGGTGTGAGGATGGGATTCTACGATGGAGGTGAGAGCCACTGTTAGATTTCCCAATAAAATTTCATCCCAATTGAATGACAGTTCATCTTCTGCACAATAATATATTAAAGGAATGTATGATAGGGATAATTGATATTCACATGGTTCATCGTACAACTGACACAACATAGAAACCATAAATATTTAGGGTCTCCTCAAAGAAATTTTAGGGTAGCATCCCTTGGGCATGTGATTGAATTGTTTATCAAGTTTGTACCACTTGGGACATAGTTCTTTGACTATGTGTTGGAAATAGTTAAAAAACATATTGTCTATGTTTCTTGTTCCTTTGTCAAGGTGATAACATTTTTCTAGGTCCTCGGGGTGAAGTGCTACTGTGGGTTCCCCTTTGGTATTGTGAATCATCTAATTCCCAGATAAATATGTTTTATGATCCAATTGATGTCATCATCCTAATTGAAGAAAAAAAAGTAGGTTGCAACTTTGAATATCCTAGATCTTGGGATATTTTCAAATATTTTCAGCTCATCTTGGTCTTTGGCCTCGGTGGGGAAACTTGATTTCTTAAACACGTAGTACACATTACCCCACTTGATTGTCTATGCCTCATTTTACAAGATTATGGAGGTGTCATCGTATGTGGATCAAACTATATATGGTTCATCTTTGGTATGTGGACCACTTCTAGAGGCCTCAATGATAGATGCCTTGCTTGCTACTTTTTTGGGAGCCATATCTTGACCTGCAAGGAAAAGGTGGAATTAGTTCAAAGATTAAAATCACAACTAATGTGAAATTTAGTCTAACTAAGAATATTGAAAAACTAGAGGAGTTGATTGAGTTGATTTTTGGTGGGAGATCATTTCTAAACTTGATAGAATGATAACAAGCATGGTTAGAAGTCTGGTGAAAATCAGAGAATAAAATGTCTTGAAAAGTTCTTAGAAGTTAGCAATAGAATGATTTAATGTCAACTTATTCGATGAAAATTGGAGAAGTTAATGACAAGTGCTCCAATGACTATTGACATAGTTAATTTTAAAGTCTTCGATGACTATCAACATAGTTGATGTTAAGAGCTATGATATGTGATGGTTAACGAGAAATGGGGAGACCATGCTTAAGTCCTTTGATCACAACAGAGGAGTTTATGAAAACTCCTTTGATATTATCATAGGAGTTAAGGGAAGAGTCTTTTATAAGCTTATGAGAAATGGATAGGTTGGGGTCAACTTCCCCGCAGTTGATTGGAGAGGTTAAGGCTAAGTTTTCAACAAGTTCACGCTAAGTCTTATCCGAGTTTGAACTTGAAATTTTTTTTTGGGGGGAATCCATCCCGAATGTAATATTTTAATGAAGGTTGAAGTCATTAAATTCAATGGAAAGGAACCATAGTTAGGTGATATTTGTCTTAGGGCCAAGGGTGGGAAAGTCGAATGATGATAGTGTTCTTTTTTGGCATCGATGGACTATGGAAGGGTAGAAGTAATAGGTTCGGGTTGGAAGGATTTGAGATAACACCCAATGTTTGGAAATGTAATATCCATCCTGAAGGAGTAGGTTTGTAGTGGAGGAAGAAGTGAAGAGATTTTTCATGATAATATTGGGAATATCTTAGGGTAGAAGATAAACAAAGTGAAATTAATCCTAACATGAATCACCCTAGCCATAGGAAGATGAAAATAAAGGGGAATTGAGGGATTACCTATAATTTATAGACATGTAGAATATGACAATTGATTGAGAATGAATAGGTTAGGGATCGATGTTGTATTGTTTGGAAACTATCCTTCTCTCATTTATGCTCATTGAGATAATGAGAATCAATGAAAATGTTTATTTATAAGTCAAGTGATTTCAACATTAAATGTAGGTAGGTAGCATCACTAAAATCAACACAGTTTCTAATAAGTCATCCAAAGTACATCAAGGAACTTAGAATGAAGTGTGACATATTCGTTGGGAGATATGGGAACAACTTCTCCGATGAAATCAAAGGAGTTGACAATAACTCCTTCGATTTCATTGGAGGAGTTGCGTGCAAGTTGGTCGATGGGAGAGGCAAATCAGGGAAACAAATGAACTTGTCATAGCTTATCAGTGGAGTTAGGGGGAAATCCTCCAAACTCATTAGAGGATTTAAGGTTAACTCCTTCGATGCATATGGGAGGAGTTTCAATTAAATTTTCCAAAAATCCAAAAATGTCACAATATTGAAAATTTCTATGTGCTTTAGATTTGAGGGATGTGAACAGAGGAAGGGTGAGACTTGAGGAAAAAATTTAGTGCAAGATGAAAAAAATTATGGGGTATCTTTTCAAAGTTGAAAATTACAAGGGAACCCATTTTCTTGAGATAATTTTGTACATAGATTACAAGAAAATGGAGGGTTGTAATGTCTGGCACAACATGAGGCCATCAAGGTTTGTGAGGACAACCTTTTATAGGCTCAAGTTGTTCAAGTCTCCACTCCTTATACACTAACCTCATTAGGGACATGCATATAGAAAAAAATATAGATAAATCTTCTCTCATACCACTGATTCAAATCTATCAGGGAATGAAATGAAACACAAAATATGATAGAAACATAGAGATACAATAATACTCATTTTTTATTAATGAATGGAATGTATATGAACTGTAAAAATGTAGAATGAAATGAAATCGCTAGAGTGTTGGTATCTTATATGTGATAATATATGTGATGGTTATGCACATTCACAAGAATATGATTACAATGAGGCTAAAAATTCCTTTTTAACATAAAGCATCGATTAGAAAACCCTAAACATCGAAAACCCTAACCTTAGAATATGAAACACTAAAAGGTTTGTGGGCCCCAATGTGGTTAGTTGAAATTTCAACTTCTTGGGGGGAGGGGCCTTTTGCATACAATTTGTGTTTTGGGTTCACGATATCTCATTGTAGAGGTCTAGCCGAGGAGTACACATTTTGTTTATCTTAGCATATTAATTCGACTACATTCTAGGCACTACCATGCCAAAAAAAATTGTTTAGGGCCTTAAAGCGGCCTTGGAAGTTTGGGACCCAAAAACCCATAGAAAAATTGCCAAGAGGGAAAACTCTGTTGGAGCTAGTGGAAAAGGTAGGTGGCCACCAATTTCCACATGGATAAGGAGAATTCTCTTTGGGTGAGAAAAATTTTGGGAATAGGTTTCCGTGTGTGTTGGCCTAGTGGGTGCCATAACTCTTTTAGAGAAGCGTTGTCTTCCAAGTTCCATAGAACTATGAGACTTATTTTCTATCATGTTTCTGAATCCGTATAATGGAAGTGAGACAACCAAAGGATTGTTGATAAGAGAAGGGGTACACTTTCTGGGGTGAGACAGACTATGGGGAATGAGAGGTTGTGAACTGGAACTACTATTAGAGTTGGTGCCATTATCCTTGTATTGTTTTTTTTAATTGTTGTATGACCTTATTTTGGATTAGGTAGCATTTTCCCTGGTGGATTCATAGCCCCGTATCATGGGTGACCTATTGTTGAGAGTGCATGAATAATAGAGTCTACGGATGGGAGGAACATCTTAGGTCTGTGACGAGTTGGTGATTTTAATTAAAATACAAGTGTTCTTTTGTGTATATTATTCTGTTAAATAATGTGCATGTTTATGTTAATATTTGTATGCTTTAATTGTATATATTTATTCATGTATTAGAAGATGCTAGAACTGCATAATTATTACATATGCATGGCATTGTAATTAATAAATGATATCAAAGAAAACATTTTGTTTAGTATGGCTTGACATTGAGGTTGGGGAAGTTACAAATATAATTTTCCATTACGCATTTGTTTTGAATTATGTTGAAAACATGACCTCCAACTTTCACACTTTAGTCTCTCACCTATGCATTATCCTTTCTTGTTCATGATCTTCATGGCCTAAATGAAATTTCCACTACACAACTACTTCAATAGATTATTTGAATTAGACTACATCATGACTCATTTTGTACCTTATGAGTTCTCATTTTCAACATGAACCTACGCTATTTTGTTCAGCCATTTCATGTTCTATTTCAAAATATCTCCAAGTATGCCAAAAACAATTCTCCTTATGAAGTTGACCCAACCAGTAAAAGGACTATGTTGATTTGAATTTCCCTACACACCCATCAAACCATATAAATCATTCTACATATTCTATCTCATTCTTTTTTAATGATCTATAGATCAACCAAAATAAATATTTATCAAAAAACGTGTCATGCCCAGGATCATCACTGACACAAAAATGGTATTCCTTAATCACATCACATGATTGTAGACCATTATTTATACCATTGGTTCTCACATGTGCATGTCTATACAATACATGCATGAATATAGAAACTGTCACATACAAGTAATCCATCAGTATAACTTTAGTTTTAGTACACAACACCATATAAAATCAAAATAAAATATATGCAAAATCTATCGATAGAAAAATTGAAAAAATAATGCATTGTCAGAATGATAGTACTCTCACTATATCTCTCTCTAGGGAGAAAACATGTAATTCTTGGTGAATTCTAACAATGATGAGTTTTTGTTTGGATCAAATAGCTTGTGATAGTATCTAAATTGCAAATATTTTTATATAGACCTATGAGAGTGTTTTATATATTTATAAATATGGCTTTGAAACATCACCATGAATTTTGAAACAAGGATCTTGTCCTCAAGCAAGTCAATCCCGTTAGAGGCCATACTTTAATAAGAGGAAAAATTCATAGTAACAGATTTATATATCCTCTATGTTATCATGACATATGACAATGCAGGGTGTATGGGATCCATAGGAAAATTCCTATGGAATAGTTTCGTATTACCACATTTAGGGCATCTTGTTCCACCTACACATGTTTTATTGGAAAACAAATCTTTATATTCATATGTTTTATTGGAAAAAAAATATTTATATTCATTCTACATAATATCATTGAAACAAAAGCACGCACTATGGGAGGAGGGGGGTCACCTTTCTATTGTTTTTTTCATAAATATACAAATGTATCATAATAGAGATTGAATTCAGCATGGTATCAATAAGAACAAGTGTCATGAATTTTAATGGCCCTAATATATGATGGTTTCAATTTACCAAATATGATAATGGAGATCTTGGCACCAATATTAATTTGTTGAAATTCCTTAAATAGTCAACTTATTTTATCTTCATAATATACTTACAATGATCATAATACATGCCTCTAGAGAAACATTGCTACAAAAAATGCTTATATTCTAGAAGTGCATGAGAATGGGTTCCCAAAAACTCTACAACCATGCCTTTAATGCCTTTTGAAGCACTATATAAGTGGGGATGCTTGGAAAAAATAGCACAATAAGAAGCTTCATCATTTTCAACTATATAGGCCCTCAATTAAGTATGCCATTGCAATGTTTTCTTTAAACACAGAAGAATTTTGACATCACTATCACTATTCGACTTCTTGAAGTCCCTAATGCCACAACAATAGTTGTATTTCCTAGTGAGAAACTTTGATATTAGGATTTCTTGATTCTCCAAATGAATAGAATGTTTTTAATACATTTTACGATATATTCTCATGTTCCTTTGCATGTTTAATGCCTTGAAAACCAAACAACTTTGTTTCCTATTTTAATTTTTTGTGTTTAATCAATTATGTAGGATTTGAGATTGGGTAATCTCACAATATTTCTTAAAAAACAACTTAATTATGTTACTGACATGTTTTCTAATTATTTCATCAAAGATCTAGTCCCCAAATTCTTCTCTTGTATTTGCATCCAAACTTTCTAAAAAAACATTTACCCCTTTCAAAACCATTACAAGTCCTAGTTATTCTTGAAAATCTAGAGAAAATAAGCTCTTGTTGTGGTTGATTAGATTTTATCCTTCCATAGTGAAATACATTTTGTGTGAATATGTGTAACATATAAAACATAATATAAATAATAACAAAAAGTATAAATCAAAACAATGATTATGATATATAAATCAGGGTATTGTTGTTAAAAAGTATTGATATTTCCTTCAATTGGATGCCATGAGGACTCTCCAATTATATGCATTGAAGGTTAGGCAATGGGTGGACCTATATTTTCTTTCAAATGTTCTTTGAATTTTTCTCATCTTTTTCCCATCCTTTCTCTACCCTTCTCTCACACTTTATTTTTGTCCACCCATTGGCAATCATATTTCCTTTTGTAGTTTTTCATGTTTCCCATCATGATTACTAAATAAAATGTGGGATAATATTATCTTGACAAAATTTCCTTTCTTTTTTATTCACAATGATTAAACAATAAGGTGAGTTGGGAGTTGTCTCAAGCAATGGTTTGTTTTTCTTTTAATGTGAAAATTTGTTAACCTTTTGCACTTTTTGTTACAGTACCTCAATCAATCTAATTCCTTTATTGAGAATTATATGTTGACCCCAAAAAACCTTATAAATAATTTGATACACCCATGATTAAGGTATTTTGAAAATTTACTTTAAGCACATGACGAAGATTTGAAATAACCTTCAATCAAGGGTTTAGAATCCAGAAACCTTGCCTCCTTTCAATAGGATTTTCTACAAATCCAACTTCAAGGAAGTGAAACCCTTTCAATTCTATCATCTCAAGTGGTGGATTTGATGTCAATGCCTTCATAATTGAATCCTCTATCCCATGTTTCTTATTTTTCACACGTTTGATTTCATATTATACTTTTGAATTTTTTTCTTGTAAAACTTATGCTTAACATATTTTCCATAATTATGATGGAACCAAGGAAAAATCAATAGCATAAAAACTGCACAACTAAAATATTATAAAAAAATGTGTATACTTTGTACACTTTTCTTCTTCAAAAGGATATTTTTCATTTTTCATTTTATGTAAACAAGAGAAAAAAAAAATTTGGGGAAAACACAAAGGTGTTTACAATGCAGATATTAATTTTTGAGTTTCAAATAATTATATATATATATATATATATATATATAATTTTCCAAAAATAATAATAATAAGTGAAATACTAAATTCTATGCATATCGTTCTTGTGCAATTATTTTTGAGAATTATACATTAAGCACTAAAGTAAGTGTTGGGAACAAAAATAGTTGAAATTTTTTCTTGAAATTTCTAAGGAAAAGTGTTTAACTAAATGCAAATTTGACACATTATATTACATTAATATATTTTTCAAATTATAGTAAAAAAGAAAACACAATTCCCTACAAATTGTTTCTTTACCACATGTTGAAATTTAGAAAGTCTATATTAGTTTTGAGGATTTTTAATTTAAGAAATATATAAAAACTAAAATTTCCATTGTCTATAACATGTCGTAGTACTCAAAATGATATTTGAATTCTCTCTGCAACTTTAAGTAATAGTAGGAAACATGCTAAATTACTCATGCATAGGACAACAATTATAAAACGTGAATGCAATTGTTCAAGAAAAACAAAAAACACACAACATTCATATAAAACCACTTATACAATAGAAATAATATAATAGCATAAAAAACAAACTTATTTGTTTTTAAAATAACCAACTAGTTGCATATGAAGGATGTTCCTCCCATCCATAGGTTTGTTGTTTGTTTTCTCTCGACAAAAAGCCACCCCTTAGCTGAGGCTATGCATCCACAAGAAGTTTTGACCCTCTTGGTTTTCTAGTCTCCTCATTCAACAAACCAAAAACCATGTTCTACTCCAACAATAGTTCTAATCCACCATCTCTCTTCCCCACAACGTACACAACTCAAGGAATGTATTCCCCTTCACTGATCACAATCCCTCTGGCCTTTCCACTTCCCTCCAGAGCTCCAAGACACTCATATAGATAGGAATCTCCCAGCTAGGTACTCGAGGAACTCTCAACTACTCCAGGAGTGTTCACAATAGCCTTCACAAAGCTCTTGAACCATTTCCTCTGCAATAAAACACACTACAGGCTTACAACCCATTTTTTATAAGCACTTGATCCATAATTTCAACATAAACATAGTCCAATAATGGTTGTCTTCAAGAACAACATGGTTGGTTCTCTTCCCCTCTTGTTCCCCAAAATATTTTAGTAAAAAATATCATTTTTTCCATACGAATTTGCTTGTTCTCCCTTGTTTGCTTGAATCTAATTGTTCCCAAAGATGATTGCTTGACTCTCACTCTTTCCCCATGCTTGCAATAACTCTATGAGTTCAACTCAGAAACCAACCTTATTACATGTATTAAATGAAATGGGACTAACATTCAAGGAATGACTAAAAGGTAATGATACATTAGCTTTGGCCATGACATGTGTTTCCCCTTGGATCCCCCTTTATCCCCCTTTGTGGAATGATAACCCCCATCCTTACCATCCCTCTCGTATAAAAACACTCGATTATTATTTTTATTAATCATTTCAATATACAATTTACATATCTTGGTCCTTGTCCAGATTAACCAATACGCGCTCTTTGCCCCAAAACATATTGGCTCACAAGCCTAAAGCACATTTTCACAATTACATTATAATTTACAAGGATTAAAAATGGGGATGTTACATTGTCACATTTCACTAAAAGATAGAACACATATTTATGGATTCACTTTTAAATATTTCTGCACCATTGTTACATTCCCTTACTCTACACTATTCTTAAATGAAATTACTTCAAATAAACTTCTAGTAAGACCTCTTTCTTATAAAAGGTTGAAAATATTAACATCCTAGACTGGAATGGATGTTATGGATGTTTTTGTGTGTATATTTGTTCAAGGTTTAACTAAGAACACTCAAATAAATAATATGGATATTACTAATGCAGAAAACAAAGTGAGTCTGTGTATAATTAAAGTAATTTGAAATGTCATTCTAAATAAATATAATAAAAAACATTGATTGAAAATGTGGAAGCAAAGCCATGATGTAAGTTTTTCATAAATTGGCCTTGATGTGGAGCAAAGAAAGGTGAATCTCTATGAAGAGCCTCATGATATATCCTACTCATAATATCAACTATGATCCAACATTGTCAACATGGAGCAAAGAAAGGTGGCTCTCTATGAAGAGCGTCATAATATATCCTACACATAATAACAATTATGATCCAACATGGTTAACATCAAATAAACTTATAATACTAAATGGTTAGAATAATTATAAAATAAAAGACAAACACGCCATTTAAATATATGTTTGGTTAGGGGAAATAAAATCAACACTTATCTTTATAGTAAAAGAAGAATATATTACAAAACAATGAAAGATGTCACCTTGAGATGTTATAGATATAACCTCCATTCTCTCTATATGCGGTTGGGAGGGTTATTTTCTCATTAATAATATATTCCTTATATGGGAGTGATTATAAAGGATCTCTCTTCATGTGATTGACAATGAAGAAGAAATCTAAGCAACACCACTAATTAAAATAGAAGCATAATGAAGATGATTGTAGCATGGGCTTGAAATTTGACAATGAAGAAGAAATTTGAGCAACACCACCAATGAAAATAGAAGTATAATGAAGATGATTGTAGCATGGGCTTGAAATCTTTTGCTAAATATTAGTAACATAACCATGAATTCCTTTATTTCCATAGAGGATGTCTATATAGTATTTTCTAAAGGATTATATATAAAGTGGAGATGTTTTCAAACCTTTATCCATGGAATTGCAATACCTAAACCTAAACAATCCATCTTAACTACTAGACTCTTCCTAAATTGAGCATTCCTAGTTGCATGCTATACCAATGGATATTGCTAGATTACATAATTTAACACACTAATGGAATACATCAACACTACATGGGTATCAAAGGAGTACCCATGCGATTTTCAACGCCCGTGAACTTTCTCTATTTCCTAGTTAGAAGATTAAGGAATTTGGAAAGGAGTAATTCCAAAATACCAACCCTAAATCTCCCTAGAAATAGGTGTTGCAAACCGTAGAGATTTTCCTTTCCACAATTATGAAGGCACTAAAGAAAATCAGTAGTATAAAAACTACACATTTAAAAAATTATAGAAAATATGTGTACACTTTGTAGATGTTTCCTCTTTAAAACGATTTTTTTGGTTTCACATTTTATGTAAATAAGTGAAAAAAAAAATCCAAGAACACATCGGTGTATAAAATGTAGTTCAAACATTAACTCTTCATTATGTGTGTGTGTCTCACTTTATAGTGAAATGTTACAATCAAAATTTGACCTTTTACATATTTTTAAATTGAAGCCCTCAAAAATCATATACACCTTCTAAATTTTAATATGTGCTAAACAAACAATTTGTAGGGAATTGTGTTGTTTTTCTAACAATATTGAAAAAAATATATTAGTGTCGTACAATGTGTCATTTTTTCATTTAATTAAATGTTTGTCCTTGCAAATTTCAAGAAAACTAAAAAAATTACTTCTATTCCCGACACCTAATTTAATGTTTAATGTATAACAATTATACAAAAACGATCTACATAAAATTGAGTAGTACCATTTTTTTCATATATATATATATATATATCTTAACCATTCTTATTTTCCCCTACTATACACTATTCTTGTAGAAAAATACTTTAAATAAACTTAGTAAGACCTCCTTCCTCTAAAAGGTTGAAAATATCCAACATCCTAGACTACAACAGATGTTGTCGTGTGCATTTTTTTAAAAACTACTTCTTGTATGGCAGCGTAGTCCCTGCTAGGTTGGAATGAGAATAAATGCACTGTTACGATAGGACCGAGTACAAACACGTGGGAAGCAGGCTGAAGTACATGTGGTATCCACGCAGAGGATGACTTTATGGCAGCGTGTCATTGGTCAGCCACAAGACATTTGGCTTGTATATGACCCCCATGTTAATATGTGAACGAGGTTGTTTTTTCCTGAGGTGTGTATAGTTCAAACATGGTACTTAGAAAACTTCTGTCTAAATGATTTGCAATAAAGGTTCCTGGGAAAAAGAACTAGGAAGCATAGACAATAGAATACTAAACAAAGGTTTCTGGACACAAAAAATTTAGCATTTGCAATCTGTTCCATATTTCTGAAGCATACACATTAAACATTCAAATGCAATAGAATATTAATAATTTCTTGCAACAAAGGTTCCTGTTTTCTTTTAAATTTATCAAAAATTAATAATTGTTGTTGCATATTTCTGGAATTTGTTCCATATTTCTGAAGCATACACATTAACCATTCAAATACAATAGAATACTAATACTGAAAAATTATATTTCATTAGAATACATTATTTTTCTTTGAAATTATATTTATGAAGCATACACATTAAACATTCAAATGCAATAAAATATTAATAATGTCTTGCAACAAAGGTTCCTGTTTTCTTTGAAATTTATCAAAAAATAATAATGTTTGTTACATACTTCTGGAATATGTTCCATATTTCTGAAGCATACACATTAAGCATTCGAATACAATAGAATACTAATAATGACAAAAAATTTAGCATTCTCGAATTAGTTTTCTTTGAAATTTATCGAAACTACATATTTTTGTAATTTGTTCCATATTTCTAGAAATTTAAATGTGTTTGTCATATAGACTGGGATTGGGGCTCCCACGAACCACAAAAAATAAATAAGTACAAGAATTAGGACTGTAGAAATAAGAAGTGCACGACGGTAGAGAGGAAGACCTAAAAAAAAGAAATTGGAAGTTATGAGTGTTTGGCTAGAGATTTCTATTTAAAGAGGTAGAATAACTGAATTGGTAAAGAAAAAAAGATGACATCAGTATAGAATTACTATGAAGCTGATGTGTTTTTGTTGTTGTCGTTGACGGTCGCTAGAATCGTGCCAACTTCTTGTTTCCCTTCCTCGATGAGGTTGTCGATTCTCCGTTGGAACCATTCTTCAATGTAGCTTCTCATGGGGGCCACGTTGATTTCATCCTGGATTTCTATGTCAAAAAACTCGTTTTCTAATTTCCTTAGATCCATATAAATACTATGCAGACTCTATTCAATTTCTTCATTATGTGTCGAATATTCTAGTAGCCATCTCTCAAGCTCATCTACACGATATTCAAGGATGTCGTAAAACGTTTCAAAAGAAAACCCCTTTAAAATATCAAGCTGTTCATCGAAGGCTTCTTTGGTCATTGACAAGGATTTGAGAATTAAGTTTGGGTCTTAAACCTCATTGGTACTTCCGGCTAAGTCTATTTGGATTAGGTTTCTGAATAATTCTTCTTTTTCTGATATGGCTTGTTTACATGATTCGACAATGAGCTCCAGGTTCTTAACTTTCTTTTGCCAGCATGCTTTTAATTGTTTGGTCCGCTTTGGGGAGGGGATATTCTATTGTCTTGTTTTCAGATCCAAGTTGTTGATGGAATGGTTGGAAAAAGGGGCCAACACCTATTCACAGAAACATTGATCATTTTTTAAATTCGCCTGCAAATGTTCATGCAAATCATTTTCCCTCTTTTGAAAGGAAGCTATATTTTGTGATGTTTCCCAAGCTTCAATAACTAGCTCCATTATTTTCTTGATGTTATTCTCTACAAGGGATCTACATGATGTGAGGAGGCTGGAAGATACTTTTAACTTGGTTGCAGGGGTAGCAGGCACATTTTTTGCTAAAGGACTGGCAAAATCTGGGGTAGCAATGAAAGCCTCCTCAAATTTCTTGACACGGTATTTCAGTTTGGCATTCTTTGCTTCAATTCCTCCAATGGAATCATCAAGAGCATCATCGGTTACACAATGAAATAGGGAGATTTGGGATGGTCACATTTTCCTAAATTTAATCTTTGTATGAGATTTGTCTTTGCTATTTGTTACATCTCTCTTTTCAATAACCATATTTTTAGATTGGCTGTAAAAAAAACGCTCTGGAATACGAAGGATTCATCTTTATAAAAAATGTCAGTCTCAGATATTTCCATTGCAGACGGACCAACTTTTTTCATGTGCTCAGTTTCAATTTCAAGTTGCATCCATTCACTTTCAATTTCAAGTTTGTCCGCCTCCCCTGCAACGTTTTTTCTCTTCTTCGTCAGGGGAACTTTGTGAGAACTATCAATTTTTGTGCGAGGAGGGTTTTTATCTCCTCTCCATTTGAAGATTTATGGGTTGCTTTCTTACTAGGGTGGGTCGTTGAAGTGATTCTCTATGATGTCATGCTCTTGGGAGTGTTGGCGGGGGACTGGACACTCTTCTCACCTGATACTTTTCCCTATTGTTTGTACAATTTATTCGCGCTTCGAAATGTCTCTATGTAACAAGTGCCAGAAGTAGGATTGTTGTCTTCACTGTCCATGTCTTCGGTCAAGCGTCTATGGAGAAAAGTGCTGATAAATCCAACTGCTAGTAAATGTTCTCAAAAAATCCCATTAGGGTCGAACCCTTTTAGCCTTTCAACATATGTTAGGTTCAAGTTCTTGAAATGGCCTGGGAATTCACCAATATTGTTGACGTTTCTTCACACGAAGTCCCCAATTTTCCAGGGAAGAGGAATGAACTATTTTTTTTTTCTTGTCATGGAAAAAATGCAACCAGTGGTTGTATTTCCTTGCTATTTCTACAACAAGCATCTTGTCTGTGATGTGGCATGGAAGGAAAGCAGGATTTTCCTTGGAGCCAAAGACCATTAGTACACTGTGATTTTCCTTTTGTTCAAGTGTTCCCTTCGTGTTCAAAAACTTGGTTTCCTCGCCAGACATCCGCAGAGCATCCTCACCTAATAATAAAGATTTGAAAATTGAGACAAAGACATTAAAAACTTCATAAAAAAAAAGGGAGGCCTTGTGCCTCCACAGGGCCTGGTACCAGAATGTTACTAGGTCGAATCCATAGAATGTTACTGGGTCGAATCAAAAACTTGGTTGCCTCGCCAGACATTTGCAGAGCATCCTCACCTAATAATAAAGCTTTGAAAATTGAGACAAAGTCATTAAAAACTTCATAAAAAAAAAGGGAGGCCTTGTGCCTCCACAGGGCCTGGTACCAGAATGTTACTGGGTCGAATCCATAGTTTATTTTCTTAGAAAGAGATAGTTTTGGAAATGGACAACAATGC
Source organism: Picea engelmannii (assembly GCA_009831015.1). Classification (NCBI taxonomy): domain Eukaryota; kingdom Viridiplantae; phylum Streptophyta; class Pinopsida; order Pinales; family Pinaceae; genus Picea; species Picea engelmannii. Next base: position 1,032,260 of record ML777907.1, on the reverse strand, counting down.
ACTATTGCGAAAATCAAGTAGGATGACATATAAAATTTATTCGATTCTTTGAATCATGACAACTGGGAATAGATTTCAATGGAAATTAGCTTCCCCCAATCGAAAATGAATTGTTCCTTGACTGTGAAGTACACAATATAAATAACTATATGGGAAATGCTTGTCATGGATGCCTGTCCCGTTATTCTTGTAAACATCCAAGCAATTTCTCGGAATGGATTTCTAAAGGAACTTACCTGGAACTTTGTGATATCTTAAGGAACTATTGTCAGGTCTTCGAGGAACTCGACTAAGATGTCCAACCCGTTATCATGTTTTTCTAGAAACTGCTTGCAGTCTTATCCTCTGAAGGTCAATGTAGGATACGAAAATTTTAACATCTTGCAAAAGACCTGAGGTGACAAAGAAATAGGAGAATGGTCACGCAGTCGAATAATTCTTTGGCTTGAAATATATTTTTCAGCGCACCAAGAGACCACCACCTTACGGTCAAAAACCTCAGGGATGCATCCTACACGAGCGATTCCAAAGGTCCAAATCTCTTCTTTCTGGGCAGAATGGGATGAATAGTAAAAGTATGCCCTAGACCACTTGAAGTTCTGGTCCTCATGTATGAAGATATTCACTGTATCTCCACAAAATTGTTGTCGACTTGCTACCATAAGTTTACAAGAACGTTTGTTTTCTACAGATGATGATTGAAATAAAAAGTTGGAAGGGATAATATAATGATGTGCAAATCTTGGTTCAATGTATGTGAATGGGATATCTCCTCGAGACTTTTCCTCATTAATTACAATTTCGACGTTTGTTGCAGGATGCGTTGTTAACATTAAAGACTAGTAATTGCACACATAGAAGTGTGAACATGGAGGATACGAAAATGAGCGACTAAGCATTGGATATTTCTTGAACGGGCCAATGCGACAACCCATGTTTGAGATGAACAATCGGAAGTGAAAATATAACTCTCTACAGATCTTGGTTTAATGCATATTAATGGGAGATCTCCTCGAGCGTTTCACTCATTAATGAAAATGTTGACGGTTCATGCATGGTGAGATGTTAGCATGAAATGTTTCTAATTTCATATTAAGAAATAAGTAAGGAGGTCACGGGGATGGGAAAGAACAATTAAGGAGTGTCTAATTATCGAAAGCGGATGGACGGGCTTCAAAATGGGGCTACAAGGTACAATTGTTGGAGGTGAGGGCACGAGGGTCAAATTGTATGTCTCAGAAATTTTTGAGTACAATATGCATAACACTGAAGAGGGTATGATAGGACAGTCCAGAGGAAACATTGTTTATCGCATAAGTTTGAGTAATGTTTGCAGGACATGAAACAATGGAGGTGCAAACATGAGCCCGCCTATCTGGGAACCCGCAATCGAAAAAGTGGCTTAAGTATGGAATAAAGAAACGGATGGGCAGATTCGTTTTCGCTAATATATTGAAGCTTGTAATATATATCCCATTACATGGAAAGATATTTTCTTCATGTCTCTGGGAAGAAATGACAAAATAAGAGAAGATAAATTAATTTAAATTCGACGAGTCAATCTTTGGTTAAATTTCATTGTCTCGTCTATGCTTTTTCTTTTTAATGGCGGTCAGTATAGTTGTTGCATGATGAACTATTAGTAGTAAACCTTGGTTAGGAACATTAAACAGTGCCTAAGAATTGGATATTTCATGAACCCACCAACCCAAGGAACCGCGAAAGAGATTCCATGAAATGGGAAAGTATGGAAAGTCGTCGGACAGGCTTCAGAATTAGGGTGACAATGGTTCTTGAGGAGATGTGACTTTAATGCAAAATGTGTACCACAAAAGAGAGGATGGTCATTAATGACATGTTTAAGGTTCATGCACAATGAAGTGCTAGCATTAAATATTACCAATTTCATTCCCAAAGAGAAGTAGAAAGGTGGTGGGGACATAGAACAACAAGTAAGGAATGGCTAATTATCGAAAGCGGTTGGTGACGCTTTGAAATAGGGCTACAAGATACATCCAGCAGAGGTGAGGGCCCGAGGGTCAAACTGTATCTCTCGGGCATGATGATGCATTCTTGTGGACAAACTCTATATCACAGAACTCCGAGTACTTCTTGCTTGTCATGGAACATTGGAAACACAATCCTAAGCCTGCTAGTCCGGGAAACTGCAATAGAAAAAATTTCTAAGTATGAAACATGGAAACAAAAGGGTGGACTCAATACAAAGTAAATGTACAACTTCATGGAAATAAAACCAACTTGGGGCTAAGTATTGAAAGGAATGACAGACGGTTGGGCTCGTGATAGGGCATTCCATTGGACAAATTGTATATCACAGAACTTCAGGCACTTTTTGCAAGTTGCGGAAGATTCCAAACACAATTTTGAGGCCGTCAATCTGGGAAATTGCAATCGAAAAAGTGTCCAAGTATGGAATAGGAAAATGCTAGCCCAGAATTGTTTTCGCTAATATAATCAAATTTGTAATATCTTTTCCATTACCTGGCAAGATCTCCTTTGCATGTTTCTTGACAAGTTTTGTAGGGATGGTTAGTCCTCGAGAAGTTGGATTACTAATAACAATCCTTACGGTTGTTGCATGATGGTTTTTTAGTATTAAACCTTTGGTGTTGCATATTTGGAAAGAAGTACGAGGATGGCCGGAACAAGAAACAGTGACTAAGAATTGGATATTTCATGAACCCGTCAACATGAGGATCCAAAATAAGGTGACAAGGTCTCCCCAGAAGACGTGAGGCCCCAACGGTCAAATTTTATCGCTCAGAACATTTGAATGCATAATCTGTAACATGGAAGAGGGGACGATGTCAGAATCTAGTAGTCAATTTGTATATGGCAGAGGACCGGATGCCAATTGTTTTGTACCAGTGGGTTTAGTTGTGACTAGTAAGAGAATAATTAATGTATATTAGGAAGGACGGGAAGTTTGTGGGGATGGAAGGAAGTGACAGATACTTTGAAACATTTGTGAACTGTGGTAGAGTGAATCTTTTGAGTTCGAGGAGTCTGCGGTGGAATTGTAGATCATAGAAGTTTTGAGTGCAATATGTATATCAAGGAACAAGAAGCAACAGAGTTTGAAAGTGCCAACTCGACAACCGCGGCCATAAAATTGGCTAAGTATGGAAAGGAACAACGGTCGGTTGGATTTGTCATGTGAGGATATATATGGAGATGAATATATGTCATCCCGCCAATGCTGGAACCCACAATCATAGAAAGGTGACTAAGTATATAACCAGAAAGCGATAATACACGGAAAGAAGAAAAGGGAAAAAGGGATAAAGAGTCCACGGAAGAATTGTAGATCACGAAAGTTTTGAGTGAAAGATGTATATCACAGAACAAGAAGCATCAGAGTTCGAAAGCGCTAACCCGGCAACCACGGCCATAAAATTGGCTAAGTATGGAAACGAACAGTGGTCGGTTGGATTCGTCATGTGAGGATATAGATGGAGATGAAGATATATCAACCCGCCAACGCCGGAACCCGCGATCATAGAAGGGCGACTAAGTATATAAACAGAAAGAAATAATACATGGGAAGAAGAAAAGGGAAAAAGGACTAAGTATCTCATTGAAGAACATCTATTGTTCATTTATTTATGCCAATCTTTTCAAACCCCTGGTGAGTTCTCACTAGTAAAAACAGAAATTGCAGATCACGAAAGTTCTTTGGGTTCAAGATGTATATGACAGAACAAGGGACATAACTATTGGATACCGCAAACCTGGAACCTAGACATCAGATAATTGGCTAAGTATTGAAAGGGACCATGATCGGTCGGGATCATGGTGTGAAGATATAGATAAAGTGTTGCCAATTTTTGAATCCAGGAGGTCATGATCATATATATGTGAATAAATATAGAACTACAAAGGGATAATAGAGGGGGAGAAAAGAGAAAGTGTTTATATTTAATGCAATAGTATTCATATTAATATATATTAATAGATTATTGTTGGTCCAAATGCATATCATCTTCCAATTTGCAGGATCCTGTTTGGTTCACAAATTTCGTTGAAATCCATAAGAAATAGGAAGGAAAAAAATGATGGACGATTGGGCTCGTGACGGGGCATTCCAATGGATAAATTGTATATTGAGGAAATCCGGGCACTGTTGGAAACTTGCGGATGATTTAAAACACAATTTTGAGGCTATGAATCTGAGAACTCGCAATCAAAAAAGTGTCCAAGTATGGAACAGGGAAACACTAGCCCGGACTTGTTTTCGTTAATATATTGAAATTTGTAATAGCTTTGCCATTACCTGACAAGATATTCTTTGCATGTTTTTGGACAAGTTATGTAGGGATGGTTGGTTCTTAAGACTTTTTCTTATTAATAACGATCTTCATGGTTTTTTCATGATGGTGTTTTAGTATTAAACGATTGGTGTTGCATATCTGGAAAGAAGTACGAGGATGGGAAGACTAGGAAACAATGACTAGGAGTTGGATATTTCATGAACCCGCCAACACAAGGATCGAAAATATGGTGACAAGGTCTACCCAGAAGACGCAAGGCCCCAATGGCCAAATTGTATAGCCCAAAACATTTGAATTCATAATCTGTAACATGGAAGAGGGGATGATGTTGAAGTCCGGTAATCAATTTGTATATGGTGGAGGACTGGGTGCCAATTATTTTGTACTAGTGTGTTCAGTTGTCACTAGTAAGAGAATAGTTAATGTATATTAGGAAGGATGTGAAGTTAGTGGGGATGGAAGGTATCAATAGATACTTTGAGCGAAGTTAATGTATTTGAGGAGTCTGCGGTGGAATTGTCGATCACATAACTTTTGAGTGAAAGATGTATATCATGGAACAATAAGTAGTCGAGTTCGTAAGAGCCAACCCGACAACCACGACCATAAAATTGGCTAAGTATGGAAAGGAACAATGGTCAGTCGGATTCGTCATGTGAGGATATATATGGAGATGAAGATATGTCATCCTTCCAACCCTCGAACCGACGATCATAGAAAGGCGACTAAGTATATAACCAAAAAGTGATAATGAATGGGAAGAAGAAAAGGTGAGTTCGTATGCGCCAACCTGACAACCACGGCCATAAAATTGGCTAAGTATGGAAAGGAACAATGGTCAATCGGATTCGTCATGTGAGGATATATATGGAGATGAGGATATGTCAGCCCGCCAACCCTGGAACCTGCAATCATAGAAAGGCGACTAAGTATATAACTAGAAAGCAATAATGGATGGGAAGAAGAAAAGGGGAAAAGGGATAAGTATCTCACAGTAGAAAATCCATCTTTCGTTTATTAATGGCAATCTTTTCAAACCCATGCTGAGTTCTCACTAGTAAAAGCATAAATTGCATATCACAATAGTTCTTTGGATGAAATATGTATATAACGGAACATGGGACATAGATGTTGGATTCCGCGAACCTGGGACCTGGTGGCCAGATAATTGGCTAAGTATTGGCCAAGATAACTTTTTGATATTTATTTCAATAGTATTCATATTAATATATATTAATAGATTATTTTTGGCTCAAATGTAAATCATCTCCCAATTTGCAGGATGTTGTTCGGTTCGCAAATTTCATTGAAACCATGAAATTTTTGAGTGCAAGATGTATATAATGTAACAAGAAGCATTATATTTTGGAAGCGCCAACCTGGAAAACGTGGCCATAAAATTGGCTAAGTATGGAAAGGAACAACATTCGGTCGGATTCGTCATGTGAGGATATACATGGAGATGAAAATATGTCATCCTTCCAACCCTGGAACCCATGATCATTGAAAGGAGACGAAGTATATAACTAGAAAGAGATAATAGATGGGAAGAATAAAACGGGAAAAGGGTTAAGTATCTCAAAGAACAAAATATATTGTTCCTTTATTAATGCCAATATTTTCGAACCCCTGGTGATTTCTCACTAGTAAAAGAATAAATTGCAGATCACAAAATTTATTTGGCTACAATATCTATATGACAGAACATGGGACATAGTTGTTGGATACCGAAAACCTGGGACCCGATGGCCAGATAATCAGTAGAGTTTGGAAGTGCCAACCCAACAACTGCAGCCATAAAATTGGCTAAGTATGTAAAGGAACAATAGTCGGTTGGATTCGTCATGTGAGGATATAAATGGAGATGAATATATGTCAGCCCGCCAGCCCTAGAACCCACGATCATAGAAAGGAGACTAACTATATAACCAAAAAAAGATAATAGACGGGAAGAAGAAAAGGAGAAAAGGGCTAAGTATCTCACAGAAGAAAATCTATTGTTCCTTTATTAATGCTAATCTTTTCGAACCTCTGGTGAGTTCTCACTAGTAAAAGCATAAATTGTAGATCACAGAAGTTATTTGGATGCAAGATGTATATGACAGAACATGGGACATAGGTGTTGGATATCGCAAACCCGGGACCTGGTGGCAAGATAATTGGCTAAGTTTTGGCCAAGAGAAAGTTTTTATATTTATTCCAATAGTAATCATATTAGTGTATATGCACGGATATTATCAAATAGAAGAAGATGCAATATATGAAAGATATTGAACAGGAATATGATGTCAACACTTAAGTTGCCTTGTTGTAATAGTCATTAATTCATTCTATTTACCAGAATCGAAGAATGAAAGAAGGATGGGTCCTCCAATTTTTTTCTTCAAGTATAGGGCGGGAACCACATAAGTATGGCCTATGACAAATTATTCTTCCATGTAAAATGTAAGGAACGAAAAGAGTACCCTTTATTTAAATTGAAGTACTAGGTAGCAGAAAGAAAAGCGTGTCATCCATGTTTAATGACATAAATAAAAAAGGTACAAAATAAAATGAAAAGCAATACCAGAGATTGGAAAACACCATTAAAAAAAAACCGCAAATATTCTATGTTCAAATAAGATGGGTTACAAAATACAGTTGAGATTATTTGCCACAATGACTGCGATTTAGCCTGTCGCCGACCAAAAAAAAAATGTACAAGAATAAATCTTGTTGACAGTCTTCTTGACGATCAAATGCTTGATTCGTAAAAACCAACGAGTTGAATATCAATTTCGTGTCTTGGACTTCATCGGTGCTGCAAACTAGATCTATCTCAGTTTTTTGAATAACTTGTCTCTTTTAGATATGGTCTGCCTGCATTGGTTGGTTATTCAACATTTCATTCTTTGTTAAGTGTTAATTTCCCTCTGTCGTCGAAAATTTGGGGTTTAAGGTGCCTTCCTTGTAATGTTCCTGACCATTGACATCTGAGACAACTTAGAAATGCGATTCAGGCCCAATTCAAAGTCGAGGGAGTCATTTTATGTACGTCGGTTCTGGGGGAAACAAATCCTATTAGGAAACAAAAGATGAGACAAAAAAAAAGTCAAGTATGTTGTGACTGCTATTCTCCCTGTATTCGATCATCTGTTTGGTTGAAAATCTTGCCTGAATATTTGTATGTTGAACTTCTATGTTTTATTACAGTAAATTGCAAGGAATGTCCAAGCCAACTGCAAAATGTTCCTCTATTGAAGTACATGACTTCTTCTAGTAGCACAGGTCTGGAAAGTGTATCAAATGTTGTAGATCGCATCAGAATATATATTTCGTCGTAGGGGTGGAAGACATGGCGACCCACAAAAAGGTATGGAATTTTTGGAAGTGACGCCAAATATTACTCCATGCCCGAATACACTCAGTAGGAAATTATAAAATTGGATAGAAACAAACGTGAGAAACTGTATGCGCGTTTGAATCAACATTCTAAAATCATAGAACATTTAATGCCAAAGTTGTAACAGAATTGACAGACAGCCATTTTCTATGTCAAATAGTGTTGAGCGAGCTCTGGATGCAGCAACAGACTCGAAATAATACTAATACTAATCTCAAGTGTAATAAGTCGTGATCCCAGGTTCCAGGTAGTTTCACCTTCAGGCATCCACATAGGCAGTGACCCCAGGCTCCAGATAGCTTAAGCATCGAACATTAAAATTGGCGGTGGAAATGGGAACAATGCTACTGACTGCAGTGCGAAAATGCAGTGATTGAGAAGGGATGTCATTGTCAAAGAACCTAAACTATAGGAGTGTCAGACCTACAAAGAACATCGACTTAAGTGTTTCTTTCTCACGAAATATAAAATCTTGCTTTGAGTCCATAAATATTTGGACATTGGGTGTTCTGTGCGATAATGACCTTGACATTAGGCATATGCCAGACATCTATAATCTAACATTGCAGTTTTAATGCAATTTCCATAGTGGACGACGTGAACCCCAAACAACGCCTAAAAATTTTTGAACAACCGTCTGTTCAAAAAATACATTGTTCTGTATTTAAAAACAATAAATTGTATGATTTGAACATTTTTTTTTTCAAATATCGCATCAACTGCAACAAAAGAAATGCATTTTCCCTATCCAAAGCAAGGGAAACAACAATAAGATTGACATTAGGTGGAAACAGATATGTAAACACACCACTACATTAAGGTCTCTTCTAAAGAATGAAATAAGATGATTACATGAAGGTAGTAGTAAAAGGTGATTTTCAGAAACCAAATCATTACTTGAACACGCGAAACTTCTTGCAGAAGGTGGCAGTATAAAGTAACCCTCAGAAAGTTTTGAAAAGTCCATAATCTAGTTATATGTGTAGGAGTAGTAAAATAAAAAATGTGCAATAGTGATATAAAGTTGATTGTCTGTGGAGTCTGTAACTACATCCAAAGGACAATGAATAAACTTATATGGATTTATGTCAAGTTTGTTACCACACCCAGAAGTAGCTTAGCAAACTTTGAAATAGAAACTTCTATAATTTTAGTATGTCATTCTATCCACCCATATAGTTTATCTTACCCGCGACGATCCAAATCTATAATTTCCTTCTGAGTACATTCGCGAATGGAGTAATATTTCATGTCATTTCCAAATATTACAGACCATTTTGCAAGCCACTATAAGTGTGACTCCTCTAATGAAGACAAATTATTGTGTGCTCTGTAGAATTTGATACACTTGCCAAATCTGTGTTGTTGTAAGAGACTATATTCTTCAACGAAGGAGCATTTTGCAGCTGACCTGAAAATCCCTTCCAACTCCCAGCAAGAAAACAAATAAGATCAACAAACAAATCTCCAAGAAGGCCTTTCAACCAACCAAAGCATCGAATACAAGGATAACACCAATCAAAAGATACCTTTTTTTTTTCCCCTATCTGACTTTCTGTTGGATAACATATTTTTTTTTTGGCTCAAAGCTCATGTCACATATAACCATTCTCTCTTCTTTCATTTGGGTCTCAATGGCATCTCTAAGTTGTCTTACATGTCCATGACCAGGAACAATAGAATGAAGGCACCCTAAAGCCAAACTCTTTGATGATAGAGAGAAATGGGAATAAGTATTTAAAAGAAACACTAGAGGAATATAGTATAATATTCCGTAGATTTTAGTTTAATTTGTCTTAATGGCAGATGCCCTCGATCTTTTCACTTATTAATGCCAATATTTTCAAATATGTGCATTGAACAGTGACTAATAGCACGCAATAAAATTCCCATATCCAAGTAGATTCTCAAATATGACATGTAACATAGCCACAATATTAAAGAGGGAAATGACATCAACACCTCTGTGGATGACACATTCATTTATGGCAGTGTGGTAGTACAATATTGCACTGTTACTAAGATGATTCCTTTAAAAAACTAAAATAACCAATATTTCTTTTTGCAAATTTTAAAATGCTGGAAAATAAATTACCAGATCCCATAATATTCAGCTGTTTATTCATTTTAATGGGAGATGTTCTCGAGATTTCTGCTTATTAAAGCCAATATTTTCGAACATGTCTGGTTGGTTGTCATTTTTGAAAGAATAATTAATGTGAAATGGGAAGGACAGAAGGTGGTGGGGATGGAGGGGAGCGATAAAATGATTTTAAACTTTTCTGAGCCCGGGAACATGTGAACCCGCGAAAATTTGAAGACTTGACTAAGTATGTAAAGGTAGGTCAGATAGACAGACTCATCGTAGGTAGAGGCAGTGTTGCGAGTTCGAGGAGTGAGGGGTCGAATTGTGGAGCACAAAAGTTATGGTTTCAAGATGTATACCCCAAACACGAGTTACCATAGTTCGATTGTAGAGCACATAAGTTCTGGATGCAAGATGTATACCCCAAACGCGAGTTACCATAGTTTGATAACACCTATCCGTGAGCCCGCATTCATAAAATTGGATAAGTATGCAACCGAACGTCGGTCGCTTGAACTCATGATGTGAAGATATAGATGGATATGACAATTTTTCAAATCGCCACATTGAGAACCCACGAGAAAAAAAAAACATGAGAAAGTATAGAACCAAAAATGCATAATAGAGGGTAAGAACAAAAGGGAAAAACGAGCAATTTTAGAAGAAATTGGATAAATATGAAAACGAACGGTGGTCGGTCGGACTCGTGATGTGAAGATATAGATGGAGATGATGATTTGTCAATTGGCCACCCCGGGAACCCTCGACTACAGAAAAGTGGCAAAGTATAGAACTAGAAACACATAATAGAGCGGAAGAACAAAAGGTAAAAACGGGAAAATTTACAAGAGGAAAAAAAAGGGAGAGAAGAAATTTATCGTTCAAACAACAACACTTACTCTCATAACTATGAAACCATAGTAATACATTAACCATGGGAAAAACATCGTCATCTATGTAATATAGTTGGAGTCCGACAAACCCTGGTTGAAGCTGTAAGAGATGCAATTTACATCTATTGCAAAATTTTGCATGTTATTTTATCTTAACAGTATTTTCTGGGGAGCCAATGGAAAAACAATGTAACAATAGATCCAACTACAGATCGAACACCCCAACATCACAAATCTTAAGAAAACAAGAGAAAGCAACAAATAACAACCTAGTTAAGAAGCACCAAAAGTCCCAACTACGGCCGCAGGAACCAAACCCTGCAAAGTTGAATCAAACAAAAATAAGCAGCATCGAGTGAACAAAGAAGAAAGAAACAACCAGTCGACTAAGAATGCCGGTGAAGAACAATATTGGCCAAGTTCACTGCACAAAAGATTGTATCAAAAAATTCGGATGAAAATGTATTGCAACACATCTATTAACCAAATAGTTCAGGCTGTGAGACCTGTCAGGTAAAATTCAAAGTTGGGAGGACCATACAAAGGCCAATGTTTGACACATAACCTACCTTCGTCACAGAAAAAGTGACGCATCGCAAAAGGATATTGTATTTTCTCCTCACATACAAGGATTTTATGCAAGAGGATTTCGACTCAGGCATCCCCAGTAGTCAAATTTCCCACCTGCAAACTGCAAACATCAAGCGAAAATAAACAGGACACCCAAACTTGCCCATCAATGGGGAATGACAGAAGGGAAGTTCCAATAGCGGTTGCAGAACCCCAAGCATGCAAACTACAATAAGACCAATAGACAAACAAGAAAAACAACAACAAACAAATAAGAAATCAGTGAGCATGTAAGAAGCAAGTGTTGGGCCCGTGATATGACCAATTTTATGACGTTAATTAGATCCTTTTTGTTGAATGTGTATATGCATTTCTATGTTTTGAAGAATTTTTTGAAGAGATTTTGTGTCAAATCACTATGATCCACACCATGTATGCATAATTCATGTTTTGCGATGATGTTTAGTTTAAATCAATATGTTTTTATTATCCCAGGAGACTAATTCAAGTTTTTTATGTCACATCGCAAAATTGCAGCTTGTTTTTTCTTCTGGCACTCAGTCTGGTACTCCATCTGTCACTTCGTCCTACACAAAAACAATGGTGATTTGGCAGTTATGGTATTGGCGGTCAGTGATGGGTGAATCATAGACATGGGTTTTTCTCGTGCTCGTGGCCTCCAACTACTTAACTCTTGACAACTTGATTTGGGTTGTTATGTTGGGCAATTATTGGCTCGCCTCATTTCGGTAGTTAGGGCATCTTACATGAAATTTATTGTTTTTAGAAGAGGATCGACCCTCCAGTGGTTGACCTCTTAGCCTGTAAATCTTATAAATGCCACCTCGGTGGTCAAACAATAGTTAAGAAGTTCAGGAATAGAGAGTTAGAGAGAAAGACAATTTTTATTGTTATTTTGCCAGAATTGTGTAAAACTTGTGCTTTTAGTTTTAATGGTGAAATCGCTTTGTTGAAGTTTGTGGTGTGCATTTGAAGAGTGACCACGACTTGCTGGGGGGGGGCACCAATAGTTTGGGTAACTATTCTATGAGTTTGTTTGTGAATTGCATAGCATAAATGTCTTTTTGTTTCATTTTTTGTATATGAAATGTTATTTTGCTTCTTTATTATATAAATTGTTGTTTATGATTTAATTGGTTTAATTTAGTTTTGCAAGTTAATATGAAGGATCTTGTTAATATGAAATGACTTGTAGTTAGTAGAAGAAAGCTTGCAATATTAGACACTAACCCCATGTGTGTAGCTAGATGATAAATTAAGTTTTGTTTTATGCTGAAATAGATGATAAAAACAGAATTTTTAATTCATGCTTTCTTTGACAGGGTTTGGTGGATGGATAGTCATTAGCCTTTAGTTTTCAATTTTAATTTGTCGTTCGAGTTTCCATTGAGCTTTATTTATTTAATTCATCATTTTTTTTCTCATTTGCTTTCTTGTCATATGCTGAAATAATGTTTAGATTATGTTTATGAGTATTTCCTCTTTTTGCAATTTGAATTGTTAAGATAGGACTAGTTTAGTTTCCTTCATGTAATTTATTTCTTAGATCTAGGTTGCAATTTTAATTCATAGTTAGTTATTGAGTTTAGTGTAGTATGAATTTGCTTAATTAATATAGAGTGCAATTGAATTTACTAGGAAAGTATCTTTATAGTGTTGATGATTAATGTATGATTGAATAATCACATGTATATGCAGGATAATTGATGTTGTCTCCGTAATGGCTAAGTTCTCACTAGATTGCCTAGTTCACACTTTTCACTTATCTATTGAAGTCAATATCGAATTTATTCCTCTTGAATTATCATTCATTTTTAAGTGCCATCATGATATTATAAGACACCAGAGACATTCACATAACCATCAACACTACATTTGAGTTTTCTTGCTTTCATAGATTAGAAGATAGTTTTCTTATTGTTGTAAGATAGATAGTCTTCTTGCTTTGTTAGATTAAAGGATAGTTTTCTTGTCATAGGTTAAAGATTAGTTGTTAATTTATTTTATCATCATAATGCTTTCAATTCAGTGTATTTCCTTTTGTAAATTAGAAATAGTTGTGAAGTTTAATTTAAGAATAGAGTTCACTTGTTTCTTAGCTTAATTAGTTGCTTATTGAGTAATCTTAATTAGTTTACTTGTTGTAGAAGTTATCCTAGGTTAGTTAGTTGTTTACTTTCTTTAATAGGTTAGTTGCTTGCTTGTCTATTTTTCTTTGATAGGGTAGTTGCTTGTTCATTTTCTCACTTTGATAGGGTAGTTGCTTATTGAATTTGAGTGGGTTAATTAAAATATTTTGTTGTCACTATTGCTTATTCGGTGGATAGTTTGCTTTTGCTTATTGTTATGATTGAACTAGTTTGATTTAAGTAGGTTTTTCATTTGATTTCTTAGAACTATCCATCGATCATTCATTCAAAGGTTACCCTGGGTACATAGTTTGAGTTCCTTAGTAGGGTTTGATCATTAGTATTCTTTGCTTGAATAGAATATCTCTTAGATAGCCACTTCCTTAGTTAGACTATACTACCTCCAGTCCTTCTACCTTGGCATATATATTGCTACAACTCTAAGTTTACTTACCTCGGGTTGACAATTTAATTGAGGGTTTTTAGTGTGTTTTTAGTGCATATAGAACACCCATAATTTTTCGTGTTGTTGTCGGGGAGTTGTCTCAAGGTAGGAACTAGATCATTTCTAAACCTTAGCATTAGTTTGGTGGTAGGGGAACTTTAAGATGAGAGGTAAGAACCTACGCATCTGCTATAGCAGGTTCCCCCAAACCCAATGGGAGTTTTTCTTTTTGTTTTTGTTTACTTTCAAGAATAGACCTAGGGACCCAAAAGGTAGTTACATTAAATCTAAATCAAACCTTTCAACCAAGGTTCCTTCCAACCTTTTTGGGGGAAGGAACATTCCACTCATAAACTCCGCAGACTGATACCGAAAAACAGGACCTAGCTCAACCCAAAGAGTTAAAGAAGTCTTTGAAGAGACTAAAATAGGGAGCACTATAGAACAAAAGTTGAAGCATCAGTAATAGTGGAACATGAGGCGAAACCACTCGAGCCCTTTCCAGAACCAACTAACACATCCTTTGTTTTCTTACCACCACCAGAAGAATGAATTCGAAGGTGACCATTAGTTTGGAAGAACTCTCTCAAATCCTAGCAACAGTTGGGGATCTCTTCTTCTCAGGAAGAACACATATTGACAATAGCAATGAAATTGAATACCTCTCTAGAAATATTAGAAGAATCAAGGTCCTATGAGATAGAAAATTATTTTCCTTTCCAAAATGCAAAGGAATATGAAACATTATGGACTACATCCAGTGGAGGGAAATCATTAAGGCCTGATATTGAGGAGTTCTCAACATCCATCTCAGCAGATCCTTTATGTACTTCAAAAATCAATTATCCAGAAGAAGAGCATCTGCATAGCATGATGAAGGAGAGAATATAAATTATTGTTGATGAACATCAAGATTACATTGAAATTTGGTTTAAAGAGGTCATCAGGCCAAAATACTATTCTCTTCTTCAACACCTTCTGATTCCAAAACAAGTACATTGGTTTGTTCTTCATATCCAGGTAATCATTGTGGTAACTTTTTCACATGCGAATATGAGTATGTTTCTTATCTTGATTCGCACATGGTCACATTGGAAAAGTTCTTATACTTGAATAAATATTTTCCTTTCTTTTTAGGTAGGGTAGGATAGTAAATAAAAACTACACATTGTTATTTTATCTTAAAGTCTAATGCAGTCTCATTTTACATTTTCTTTTTAATAAAATAACTATGAGATACATGTTCTCGTGACTTGATCTCATTGATCGTATTAGTTTTTGATATTTTAGAGTGTGGTTTTTGACAAATAGTCCTAGAAATTTCTGCAGGTATTTATTTCACCAGGAGTAGACAAGTTCAAGGAGATATAAATGAAGAATTTGTCTTCAAAACATTGCTATACTTGAACCTTGTTGTCTACTAAGTATCAAATGAACAATGACTTGTTGTATTTAGCCATGTTTTTGCAAAAGATTTTCATCTTCATTTTTTCAAGGTATCTTAAGAAGAAGTTCCTCTTGAAAACCTTCACCACTATATAAGGAAGTGATACCATAACCATCAATCTTAGAGGTATCTCATATAGTTTCCCCAAGAAACATGCGTAAGTAAGTAAAGTATGTTTCTTAAATAGTAACAAGGAGGTCTGATTAGCAGTTAGTCATGGAAACATCACAATAACTTACAAAACCAGAAATTGAGTTGAGCCTAGAGATACATTTATGTTCTTTCTCAATGGTACCATCCACTACACACTAAATAGCTTGATTATATCATATCTTTAGATAATCCACGTCTGCTTAAGTACCTCTTACATTAGGACAATCGCTAAGGAATATAATGGAAAGTCGTCCTCTAACATAAATACCATCCCAATTGAAAAAAGAAAGAAAAAGTTGTTTTCAGAGGTGTCTCCCCATCCTCTTGCATAAAGAAATCTTATACTAAAACATTAAAAGATGGAGGGCCAATATCTAAGGGTGTAAGAGGCTAAACCACTGGGATACTGAACAGGTTTGCTGGCAGCGGGTACCGGCCTATGTTATGACTAGGTAAACCTGTCGGAGTACTAAATAGGCTTGCTGGAAGCAAGGCATTCTACCTAGCGAGGATGGTAATCTGAAAAAAATAAATATTAAATTTAAACTTGTCCTGATGTACGACATTACTTGTAGACAAAGATGACATGAAGTATGTATGGTTAAGTAAGGTTAATGAACTCATAAACTTTCCATTGGGAGCGAACTCTGAGACTATCTTGAAACTCTCTTGCCTACCTCTTATTATCTATATATAGGATCTGTTATCCTATAGGTGGGGCCATCTTTTAACTGTCTCATCAGACCAATCTATGAAATTTATCTCTACACTTAACAAGATATAAATCTTCATCTATTGGGATAACTGACTAGTGTAACATCCCGCTCTGGCGCACTGGGAAAACTTATTATTTGAGGACACTTTCTCGCAAGTGATCTGGACTTTTATGATGTTAGACTATTTATACTTGATTATGATGTGATTGACAGATGACATGATGTGTTACTATTTGATGTAGACATGTGCTATTGACTCAATTTTATTGAGTGTGCAGGGTTTTTGACCTTGAGGACGCAGAGGCGTCGGTAGAACCCCCTTGGACTCTGGACTGAGTCAGGGAGTGTGCTTTTGGGTTGATATGGTTACTATGATGTTTCATTTCATTTGATGATGTGATGTTGATATTTCTGACATGATTTTTGATGATGCAGGCTGATGATAGCTTGTCGACCAGACTCACATATGGATTAAAGGGGCCACACACGATTTGCAGAGAGGTTGAGGGAGAGGGGTGGACAGCAGCCCTGCCACCGCCTACTAGCACTCCCGCCGTGGCTCGAACTGTAGGTTAACGATTACCTAGTTCGAGAGGATCCACGATGTCGTGAGGGAAAACTGCGACAGTCGTTCACGATGATTCTAAGGGGCGCACAATAAGGCGGGGGCCTTATTCCTTAGAACCCTTAGTCTCCTACAAGTTCACCTGGCGGAGTGTTGACTCCAGGGGTTATAGATGTCTACCAATCAGTCCAGTTGGCGAGTGGAACCCTTGGAGCACGTGGTGCATCCTGAAGGGCACGTCGCACAAAAGAAACATGAGAAGCAAGTGGAACCCCTAGAGCACGTGGTGCATCATGAAGGCACGTCGCGTAAAGGAAATGAATGAGGCGAGTGGCACCCTTGGAGCACGTGGTGCGTCCTGAAGGGAACGTCGCCTTGATGGGGATGAAGGAAACAAACCTATTAGCCCTAAGACCTTAACGCTTTAAGAGATTCCTAAACAACTTCCCTAACTCAGTGACGCCCAGTTCAGAATCTAGTACAAGTCTAAAAACTGTTAGGGTAAAATTT
>ML777907.1:949403-1002298 GCA_009831015.1 Picea engelmannii | reverse complement strand
CAAATTTAAAGTGATTTTGGTGAAGGAATATTCTATCACAATAAAAATATTTTATTATAATAAGAATATCTAAAGTGTTATATTTGACTTTCATCTAAACTCAAAATTTGTAATAATTTAGTTTTCCTCTATTTTAATAATGTCCTACTCCTTCTAATTATATAATAAATTCTTTTCTTGACTTTTATCATCAGGATCCTTAAGTTCACCTTATCATTTTATTATACTACCAGGATATTTATTTAACTTAGACGATAACGCATAAGAAAGGAGAGAGGTTGTGTCATGATGATTTTAGGATTTTGCGCTAAGTTTTGATTGTAAATATGGCCCGGTGGCATTAATTGATAGCCCATAATTATCTCTCGTTGATGTGTCAAATCAGATTATTGCATTAATGTTCTGATGGATTTTTAAGGAATGTGTCGAACGACCTTAGAATATTGCGTAAATTGATTTAGGTTGCAGACTAAGTGACAGTCACTGCGTTAAATGATTTTAGGAAACTACAAGGTTTGCGAGTATAACGATTAACTATATTGTTAAATGCTAAAACCAGTCAAGGTCGGACTTGCACCTTAAGGTCCTTCACTGTAGAATTAGAGGGTACCTTGATGAAAACTTATGATCTAAGGTAGCGTGATGAAATGGCCTTAGAAATCTTGTAGATTTTAGTCTCTTGGTCAAATTAATTTTGTGTTGGGTCGTAAGCTTTGTGTGTTGGTCTGCTTGCGTCGGGTGGGAAGTAGACACCTCCATGTTCCTCTGAACAGTCGCCAGCCCTGAGACCTTAAATGGTTAAATCGGTGGGAACCTGGGCTTGAGCGTTGCTCATGTGTCTTGGAGGTCCTAACTTTTGCAGGGTAGGACGGATGAGAGTTTGTCAGTTCTACTTATCGTCGTGTGATCATCGTTTATGCTTGCGGTTACCTCTCGCGTGTTCTTGTCAGTTTTATGTTCACCATGGTTGTGTCTTATTCGTCATTAGGTGGCGACGCAGAGTCGAATGCGTTGATTGTTTCCTGGTACACGCGCGCACACACTTTTTAACCACACAAAAAAAAAATTGCACTAGTTACTAGAGTTGAGTCGTCGTAACGAGGAGGATGTTACAACTAGTTTCCTATATTTTTTTATCATGAGGTGTCACAATACTTAGGTGTGGATGAGGGGTTCATGAGTTGACAAATGATCAAATTTCCTAGAAGAAGTAAATCTTTGTAAAAATTTATGTGTGTTGTTTTCATAATACAGGCTATTATATCATCAATTATTTTATTTTTGAAATGCTAATTCCATGTGTGTTATAAACTACTGTACATTTCCTTAACAGACTACTTAACTGGTTTATTTTCGTTATAAACTATTCATTACAGAGTTATGATTACATGCCTTATAAACGGCGAGATAGAGGAATGGATTGTGTGAGCATGATGGAAAAAATAATAATAATGGAACACTCTTATCTTTCTCTACTCCTATTTACTATATTCATGATCTCTGAGGAATCAATTGGCTCGGCCACAAATCTTCCAAGAATTGGAGACTGTTGGTTTAAACACCACCAGTTGCCAAGCGCAAGTTATAACAGGGTTTTCAAACCTGAATTTCAGAACATCTCTGAAGCTAAGGGATACTCCAAAGAGTGGATAAAAGAGGATCTAATCAACCCTCTCATAGTCATCACCACATTCATTACATGTGAAGGTAGATATTCTATCTTTAAATTCTGTCACTTTCGATTATTAGCTCACTTTCAGTTCAGTAAGCCATTGAATTTTCTCTTTTACTTCTTAAAGAGTCTTGAGAAGATGTCTTCCCAAGTGAGGAAGAATGTAACCAATCCCCATAACAACCTATTTCACCATGGCCTTATCAAACTACTTGTCTTAGCCGAGTTAGAAAAACAGGGGAAAATGTAGGATGAGTTCATTTACCAATTTGCAAACCCTCATATTACAATCAAGACTAGCAAGAAGAATCTTGATCTAGGGAATGTTACTCCACCCAAACCCTCATTCTCAAACTATTCCTTTACCGGGCCAAAAGTCCAAGAAACTTGTTGATACCCCTGTAGCCTCATCGAGAAAAAAGACCAAGAAGCCTATTGCTAACCCCCCTCTAAAAACAGTGAAGACAAAGAAACCTATTTCGAATTCATGGCACGGGGACATTGGGAGAACTTGGGGGAACCTGCTATAGCAGATGCACAGGTTCTTACCTCTCTTCCTAAAGTTCCCCATCCACCAAACTAATGCTAAGTTTTAGAAATGATATAATTCCTACCTTGAGACAACTCTCTGGCAACGTCACCAAAAATTATGGGTGTTTTATATGCACTAAAAACCCTCAATTAAATTGTCAACCCGAGGTAAGTAAACTTAGAGTTGTAGAAATATATATTCCAAGGTAGAAGTATTAGACGTAGTATAGTCTAACTAAGGAAGTGGCTATCTGAGAGCTATTATATTCAAGAAAAGGCTACTAATGATCAAACCCTACTAAGAAACTCAAACTATGTACTCTAAGTAACCTTTGAACGAAGGATTGATGGATAGTTCTAAGAAAGAAAATGAAAACCCTACTTAAATCAAACTAGTTCAATCATAACAATAAGCAAAATCAAACTATCTACCTAATAAGAAATAGCGACAACAAACTACTTTAATTAACCTACACAAATTCAATAAGAAACTACCCTATCAAAGTGAGAAAATGAACAAGCAACTACCCTATCAAAGAAAAATAGGCAAGCAAGAAACTAACCTATTAAAGCAAGTAAACAACTAACTAACCTAGGATATCTTCTACAGCAAGTAAACTAATTAAGATTACTCAATAAGAAACTAATTAAGCTAAGAAACAAGTGAACTCTATTTTTAAATTAAACTTCACAACTATTTCTAATTTACAAAAAAAAATCTACTGAATTGAAAGCATTATGATGATAAAAAAAATTAACAACTAATCTTTAACCTATGACAAGCAAACTATCATTTACTCTACCAAAGTAAGAAGACTATCTATCTTACAACAACAAGAAAACTATCTTCTAATCTATGAAAGCAACAAAACTCAAATGTAGTGTTGATAGTTATATGAATATCTCTGGTGTTTTATAATATCACGATGGCACTTAACAATGAACGATAATTCAAGAGGAATAAATTCAATATTGACCTCAATAGAAAAGTGGACAATGTGAATTAGGCAATCCAGTGAGAACTTAGCCACTATGTAGACAACATCAATTATCCTGCATATCCATGTGATTATTCAATCATACATTAATCATCAACAATATAAAGATACTTTCCTAGTAAATTCAATTGCACTCTATATTAATTAAGAAAATTCGTACTACACTAAACTCAATAAATAACTATGAATTAAAATTGCAACCTAGATCTAAGAAATAAATTCCATGAAGGAAACTAAACTAGTCCTATCTTAACAATTCAAAATGCAAAAAGAAGAAATACTCATAAACATAATTTAAACATTATTTCAGCATATGGCAAGAAAGAAAATGAGAAACAAAATGACGAATTAAATAAATAAAGCTAAATGGCAACTAGAACGGCAAATTAAAATTGAAAACTAAAGGCTAATGACTATCCATCCACCGAAGCCTGTCAAACAAAGCATGAATTAAAAATTATGTTTTAAAACTATGTTTTTATCATCTATTTCAGCATAAAAGAAAACTTCATTTATCATCTAGCTACACACATGGGGTTAGTGTCTAATCTTGCAAGCTTGCTTCTACTAATTAAAAAGTCATTTCATATTAACAAGATCCTTCATATTAACCTACAAAACTAAATTAAACCAATTAAATCATAAACATCAATTTATATAATAAAGAAGCAAAATAACAATTCATATATAGAAAATGAACTAAAAAGACAAGTATGCTATGTAATTCACAAACATACTCATAGAATAGTTACCCAGATTGTTGGTGGGCCCCCCAGCAAGTCGTGATCACTCTTCAAATGCACACCATGAACTTCAACAAAGCGATTTCACCATTAAAACTAAAAACGCAGGTTTTACACAATTCTGGCAAAATAACAATAAAAATTGTGTTTCTCTCTAACTCTCTATTCTTGAACTTCTTAACTATTGTTTGACCACCGAGGTGGTGTTTATAAGCTTTGCAGGCTGAGAGGTCGATCACTAGAGGGTCGATCCTCTTCTAAAAACAGTAAATTGCATTTAATATGCCCTAACTGCCGAAATGAGGCGAGCCAATAATTGCCCAACATAACAACCCAAATCAAGTTTTCAAGCGTTCAGTAGTTGGAGGCCACGAGCACGAGAAAAACCCATATCTCGGATTCACCCATCCCTGGTCGTCAATACCATAACTGCCAAATCTTCCATCGTTTTTATGTAGGACGGAGTGTCAGATGGAGTACCGGACTGAGTACCAGATGGAGTACCAGACTGAGTGCCAGAAGCAAAAACAAGATGTGATTTTTCCCTGTGACATACAAAACATGAATCAGTCTCCTGGGATCATAAAAACATACTGATTTAAACTCAAAATCATCACAAAATATTAACTATGCATACCTGGTGTGGATCATAGCGATTTGACAAAAAATCTCTTCAAAAACTTCTTCAAAACATGAAAATGCATATACACATTCAGCAAAAAGGATCTAATTAACGTCATAAAATTGGTCATATCATGGGCCCAATGTTACCCCCACACCTAAGATTTTTCAGGTCCCACTGCAAACAAAAATGAATCACACAACATGACTAGACTTGTGAAGGAGGGGGTGGATTAGCTTTAGAAGCTTCTCCCTCTTGCTCGGGGGATTTTGTCTTGGGAATTTTGTGATGTTTCAATTGCATCCATAGGCTATTATTGGTGGAATTCATATCATCAACCCAACGTTGTAGAGAATTCATCTTGGCTTGTAGGACAACGTTATCATGGCGTAAATGACGACTCAATGTTTCATGCTCTCTAAGTTTGAACTAGAGGGTTTGGAGTTTTTGGAGGCTTCTCATGACATGTGAGGAAACATTGAGATGTATATTATACTCTTGATCCTTTAAACCATGAAAAACAACAATTTTGCCTCTGCAAAATTAGTTCCAAAAGTGACTTCCCATAAGCGCAACAATTCTAGCATGGCGAACTTGTGAAAAATAGGTATCAAAGTGACAAATGTAAATACAAGACAGTAAATTGTGTGTAAAACCTGAGAGAGATTTTTGTTTTTTAATATGTCCTTGAAAACAACCTCTCTTGGTTTTCAAAACTTCACTTCCATTTGTTAGGAAAACACGACAAAAAAAATGACTAAAACAGGAAAAGCATAGTGTTTTATTTTCTAAAACACTAGGCCTCTAAGAGAATTGAATATATCCCAAACCATAATGTATATTCATAAAATGAGAGAGGTTATTGTGTTTTGGTATGTTATGAACAAAAACCTCCTCCAGGTTTAAAAATTACTTTCCCATTTGTTCATAATCCCATCTTGAATATGGTTACTAAAACATTGCAAAAGTGTTGCGTACTCTTAGCAGAAGCGCATTATGGTGTCTGACAGGGATTTTGGAGGCCTTTACAGAGGATTTTTGGGCTGAATGTGGTATGGTTTGAAATTGTATTATGTATTATACACAATGGAACCATCAAGCACTACAAATTCCTTCTCCAAACCTCTGAAAAAACTGACTTGAAGTCAAGCTGTCCAAATGTGCAGAAACCCTCCTATAGTGACTGTATTTGGGGAATTTCTCTCAAATAATAACACCTGTGCATAAAATGAAGGAAATTTTTTTGTCTTGTTTTATTATTGACAAAAATATCTTTCACTTTTGTCAAATTCATCTTCCTTAATTCAAAAACCAATTTTGAAGTAGAACTTTGACCAAGACAATTATTTGAAAATTTATGACAAGGACTGATGACATGACCATGATGAAAATTTATGACCTTGGATGAGTGGAGGGAGTAGTAATGACACCTAGACACACAAATGACCATTTTATAACCAAGAGATGCCAAATTTTATTTGATACTTTTATTTTGAAAATATAGCAATTTGACCTAATAACCCTATCAATCACATGAAAGAGTAAATTTGATCACTAGTGACTGACAGAACTAAAAAATACTAACGAAAGGATTGGTTTGTACTAGTAGTCATGGAAAACAAGAGAATTTTTATTTCCTTTCATCGATCTGTAATAATCCAAACAACTGTAACTCTTTTCATAAGCTTGTAATACAGATGGGAATAAGTATTTAGCAGTTATTATCACTTTGTATTTGTCACAAAGAATAGTTAAGTATAGACAGTCTTCTATAGCATAAAAATAAAAATGCATAGCAATCTTATAACACACACAATGATTTCAGCAATATAGAATTTAGCATACCAATACAAACAATTGTTGATATAATATCCCAAGACATTGTAAAAAGACAGTATGACAGAATTTTGACAAAAATCCTACTTCCTCTTCTCATGGGTTTTCTATACAAATGGGCAGTGCTTAGTGTTTTTTTCAGCTCAGGAAACTCCGCTCCTATTCATTGTATTCATGATCTCTGAGGAATGAATTGCCTCGGCCACAAAGCTCCCAAGAATTGGAGACCGCTGGTTTAAATACCACCAGTTGCCAAGAGCAAGCTATAACAGGGTTTTCAAACCCGAATTTCAGAACATCTCTGGAGCTAAGGGATACTCCAAAGAGTGGATAAAAGAGGAGATAATCAACCCTCTCATATTCATCACCATATTTATTACATGTGAAGGTATATATTCTTTCTTTAAAGCCTATCACTTTCGATCAATAGCTCACTTTTAGTTCAATAATCCATTGAATTTTCCCTTTTACTTATTAAAGAGTCTTGAGAAAACGTCTTCGCAAGTGAGGAAGAATGTAACCAATCCCCATAACATCCTATTTCACCATGTCCTTATAAAAATACTTGTCTTAGCTGAGTTGGAAAAACAGGGGAAAACGTGGTCATTTACCAATTTGCAAACCCTCATCTTACAATAAAAACTAGCAAGAAGACTCTTGATCTAGGGAATGTTACTCCACCCAAACCCTCATGCTCAAGCTATTCCTTTAGCGGACCAAAAGTCCAAGAAAATTGTTGATACCCCTGCGGCCTCATCGGGAAAGAAGACTAAGAAGCCTATTGTTAACCCCCCTCTAAAAATAGTAAGTACCAATAAGCCTATTTCTAATTCATGGCACAAGGACGTTGGGGAAACCTGCTATAGCAGATGCGTAGGTTCTTACCTCTCATCTTAAAGTTCCCCCGCCACCAAACTAATGCTAAGGATTAGGAGAGATCTAATTCCTACCTTGATACAACTCCCCAACAACGACGCCAAAAATGATGGGTGTTCTATATGCAGTAAAAACACACTAAAAACCCTCAATTAAATTTTCAACCCGGGGTAAGTAAACTTATATTTGTAGCAATATATATGCCAAGGTAGAAGGACTGGAGGTAGTATAGTCTAACTAAGGAAGTGGCTATCTAAGAGCTATTTTATTCAAGCAAATACTACTAATGATCAAACCCTACTAAGAAACTCAAACTATGTACCCTAAGTAACCTTTGAATGAAGGATTGATGGATAGTTCATTTACCAATTTGCAAACCCTCATATTACAATCAAGACTAGCAAGAAGAATCTTGATCTAGGGAATGTTACTCCACCCAAACCCTCATGCTCAAGCTAGTCCTTTACTGGACCAAAAGTCCAAGAAACTTGTTGATACCCCTGCAGCCTCATCGGGCAAGAAGACCAAGAAGTCTATTGCCAACCCCCCTCTAAAAACAGTAAAGACCAAGAAGCCTATTTCTAATTCATGGCACGAGGACGTTCGGGGAACCTGGGGGAACCTGCTATAGCAGATGCACAGTTTCTTACCTCTTGTCTTAAATTTACCCCACCACCAAACTAATGCTAAGGTTTATAAATGATCTAATTCCTACCTTGAGACAACTCCCCATAACAACCTATTTCACCATGGCCTTATCAAACTATTTGTCTTAGCTGAGTTGGAAAAACAGGGAAAACGCGGGATGAGTTCATTTACGAATTTGCAAATCCTCATCTTACAATCAAGACTAGCAAGAAGACTCTTGATCTAGGGAATGTTACTCCACCCAAACCTTCATGCTCAAGCTATTCCTTTACCAAACCAAAAGTCCAAGAAACATGTTGATACCCCTGCAGCCTCATCGGGAAAGAATACCAAGAATCCTATTGCACTCCAAAGAGTGGATAAAAGAGGAGATAATCAACCCTCTCATAGTCATCACTAGATTGATTACATGTGAAGGTAGATATTATGTCTTTAAAGACCGTCACTTTCGATTATTAGCTCACTTTCAGTTCAATAAGCCATTGAATTTTCCCTTTTACTTCTTAAAGAGTCTTGAGAAGTTGTCTTCCCAAGTGAGGAAGAATGTAACCAATCCCCATAACAACCTATTTCACCACGACCTTATCAAACTACTTGTCTTAGCCGAGTTGGAAAAATAGGGGAAAACGTGGGATGAGTTCATTTACCAATTTGCAAATCCTCATCTTACAATCAAGACTAGAAAGAAGACTCTTGATCTAGGGAATGTTACTCCACCCAAACCCTCATGCTCAAACTATTCCTTTACCAAACCAAAAGTCCAAGAAACTTGTTGATACCCCTGCAGCCTCATTGGGCAAGAAGACCAAGAAGCCTATTGCTAACCCCGCTCTAAACAAAGTAAAGACCAAGAATCCTATTTCTAATTCATGGCACGAGGACGTGTCATATATTCGGTCTCGGGGGAGTTTCCTGAGCTAAAAAAAACACTAAGCACTTCCCATTTGTATAGCAAACCCATGAGAAGAGGAAGTAGGATTTCTATCAAAATTATGTCATACTGCCTTTTTACAATGTCTTGGGATATTATATCAACAGTTATTTGTATAGGTATGATAAATTCAATATTGCTGACATCATTGTGTGTGTTATAATCTTTCTTTTCATTTTTATGTTTATGCTATAGAAGACTGCTTATACTTAACTATTCTTTGTGACAAATACAGAGTGATAATAACTGCTAAATACTTACTGCCATCTATATTACAAGCTTATGAAAAGAGGAACACTTGTTTGAATTGTTACAAATTGATGAAAGGAAATAAAAATTCTCTTGTTCACAATACCTACCAGTACAAACCAATCCTTTCGTTAGTATTTTTCAATTCTATTAGTGACTAGTGATCAATTTTACTTGTTCATGTGATTGATAGGGTTATTAAGTCAAATTGTTATGTTTTCAAAATAAAAGTATCAAATAAAATTTGACATCTCTTTGTTGTAAAATGGTCATTGGTGTGTCTAGGTGTTATTACTACTCCCTCCACTCATCCAAGGTCATAAATTTTCATCATGGTCATGTCATCATTCCTTGTCATAAATTTTCAAATAATTGTCTTAGTCAAAGTTCTACTTAAAAATTGGTTTTGGAATTAAGGAAGATCAATTTGACACAAGTGAAAGAGGTTTTTGTCAATAATATACCAAGACACAAAAAACTCCTTCATTTTATGCACAGGTGTTATTATTTGAGAGAAATTCCTCAAATACAGTCACTATAGGAGGGTTTCTACACATTTGGACAACTTCACTTCAAGTCAGTTTTTCAAAGGTTTTGAGAAGGAATTTGTAGTGTTTGATGGTTCCATTGTGTATAATACATCATACAATTTCCAACCATACCACTTTAATCCCACAAATCCTCCGTGAAGGCCTCTGAAATCCCTCTCAAAGGCCACATTGTGCTTCTGCTAAGAGCACACTACGCTTCTGCAATGTTTGAGTAACCATATTCAAGATGGGATTCTGAACAAATGGGAAAGTAATTTTGAAACTTGGAGGAGGTTTTTGTTCATAACATAACAAAACAAAATAACCTCTCCCATTTTATGAATATACGTTATGGTTTGGGATATATTCAATTCTCTTAGAGGCCTAGTTATTTAGAAAATAAAACACTTTGTTTTTCCTGTTTTCTTGTCGTGTTTTCCTTAATAATGGAAGTGAAGTTTTAAAAACCAAGAGAGGTTCTTGTCAAGGAAATATTTAAAAAAAAAAAAAACTCTCTCAGTATTTACATAGGAGTTACTTTCTTTTAGTTACATCTGTCACTTTGATACCTATTTTTCAGAAGTTTGCCATGCTAGAATTGTTGCGCTTATGGGAAGTCACTTTTTGAACTAATTTTGCAGAGGTAAAATTGTTGTTTTGCATGTTTTAAAGAATCAACTCTATAATATAAATATGAAGGCTTCCTCACATGTCATCAAAAGCCTCCAAAAACTCCAAACCCTTCAGTTCAAACTTAGAGAGCATGAAACATTGATTCGTCATTTATGCCATGATAACATTGTCCTACAAGCCAAGATGAATTCTCTACGGTGTTGGGTTGATGGTATGACTTCCACCAATAATAGTATCTAGATGCAATTGAAACATCACAAAAGGCCCAAGACAAAATCCCCGATCAAGAGGGAGAAGCTTCTAATGCTAATCCATGCCCTCCTTCGCAAGTCTAGTCATGTTGGGTGATTCATTTTTGTTTGGAGTGGGACCTGCAAAATCTTAGGTGTGGGTTTAATGTTGGGCCCGTGATATCACCAATTTTATGACATTAATTAGATCATTTTTTCCGAATGTGTATATGTGTTTTCATGTTTTGAATAAATTTTTGAAGATATTTTGTGTCAAATCGCTATGATCCACACCAGGTATGCATAATTCATGTTTTGCGATGATTTTGAGTTTAAATCATTATGTTTTTATGATCCTAGCAGACTAATTCATGTTTTTTATGTCACAAGGAAAAATCACAACCTGTTTTTTCTTCCGTCACTTAGTCCGGTACTCCATCCGGCACTCAGTCTGGTACCCCATCCAACACTTCGTCCTTCACAAAAACGATGGGCGATTTTGCGGTTATGGTATTGGTGGTCAGTTATAGGCGAATCAGAGACATGGGTTTTTCTCGTGCTCGTGGCCTCCAACTACTGAACTCTTGACAACTCAATTTGGGTTGTTATGTTGGGCAATTATTGGCTCGCCTCATTTCAACAGTTAGGGCATCTTAAATGCAATTTATTGTTTTTAGAAGAGGATCGACCCTCCAATGGTCGGCCTCTTAGCCTGTAAAGATTATAAATACCACCTCAGTGGTTAGACAATAGTTAATAAGTTCAGGAATAGAGAGTTAGAGAGAAAGACAATTTTTACTGTTATTTTGCCAGAATTGTGTAAAACCTGTGTTTTTAGTTTTAATGGTGAAATCGCTTTGTTGAACTTCGTGGTGTTCATTTGAAGAGTGACCACGACTTGTTGGGAGGCCCACCAACAAGCTGGGTAACTATTCTAAGAGTTTGTTTGTGAATTACATAGCATAAATGTCTTTTTATTTCATTTTATGTGTATGAATTGTTATTTTGCTTCTTTATTATATAAATTATTGTTTATGATTTGATTGGTTTAAATTTTTTTTGCAGGTTAATATGAAGGATCTTGTTAATATGAAATGAATTTGTAGTTAGTAGAAGCAAGCTTCCAAGATTAGACACTAACCCCATGTCTGTAGCTAAATGATAAATTAAGTTTTCTTTTATGCTGAAATAGATGATAAAAACAGAGTTTTAAAACAAAATTTGTAATTCATGCTTTCTTTGACAGGGTTCGGTGGATGGATAGTCATTAGCCTTTAGTTTTCAATTTTAATTTTCCGATCTAGTTGCCATTTAGCTTTATTTATTTAATTCGTCCTTTTTTTGCTCATTTGCTTTCTTGTCATATGCTGAAATAATGTTTAAATTATGTTTATGAGTATTTCCTCTTTTTGCAATTTAAATTGTTAAGATAAGACTAGTTTAGTTTCCTTCATGCAATTTCTTTCTTAGATCTAGGTTGCAATTTTAATTCATAGTTAGTTATTGAGTTTAGTGTAGTATGAATTTGCTTAATTAATATAGAGTGCAATTGAATTTACTAGGAAAGTATATTTATACTGTTGATGATTAATGTATGATTGAATAATCACATGGATATGCAAGATAATTGATGTTGTCTCCATAATGGCTAAGTTCTCACTGGATTGGCTATTTCACACTTTCCACTTTGTTATTGAACTCAATATTGAATTTATTCCTCTTGAATTATCGTTCATGGTTAAGTGTCATCATGATAATATAAGACATCAGAGACATTCACATAACCATCAACACTACATTTGAGTTTTCTTTCTTTCATAGATTAGAAGATAGTTTTCTTGTTGTTGTAAGATAGATAGTATGAATAATTCATGTTTTGCGATAATGATCCTAGAAGACTAATTCATGTTTTGTATGTCACAAGGAAAAATCACAACCTGTTTTTGCTTCCGTCACTTAGTCTAGCACTCCATCCAGCACTCAGTCTGGTACCCCATCCAACACTTCGTCCTTCACAAAAACGATGGGCGATTTGGCGGTTATGGTATTGGTGGTCAGTTATAGGTGAATCAGAGACATGGGTTTTTCTCGTGCTCGTGGCCTCCAACTACTGAACTCTTGACAACTCGATTTGGGTTGTTATGTTGGGCAATTATTGGCTCGCCTCATTTCAACAGTTAGGGCATCTTAAATGCAATTTATTGTTTTTAGAAGAGGATCGACCCTCCAATGGTCAGCCTCTCAGCCTGTAAAGATTATAAATACCACCTCAGTGGTTAGACAATAGTTAATAAGTTCAGGAATAGAGAGTTAGAGAGAAAGACACTTTTTACTGTTATTTTGCCAGAATTGTGTAAAACCTGCGTTTTTAGTTTTAATGGTGAAATCGCTTTGTTGAACTTCGTGGTGTGCATTTGAAGAGTGACCACGACTTGTTGGGGGGGGCACCAACAGGCTGGGTAACTATTCTAAGAGTTTGTTTGTGAATTACATAGCATAAATGTCTTTTCATTTCATTTTATGTGTATGAATTGTTATTTTGCTTCTTTATTATATAAATTAGTGTTTATGATTTAATTGGTTTAATTTTGTTTTGCAGGTTAATATGAAGGATCTTGTTAATATGAAATGAATTTGTAGTTAGTAGAAGCAAGCTTCCAAGATTAGACACTAACCCCATGTCTGTAGCTAAATGATAAATTAAGTTTTCTTTTATGCTGAAATAGATGATAAAAACAGAGTTTTAAAACAAAAATTTTAATTCATGCTTTCTTTGACAGGGTTCGGTGGATTGATAGTCATTAGCCTTTAGTTTTCAATTTTAATTTTCCGATCTAGTTTCCATTTAGATTTATTTATTTAATTCGTCCTTTTTTTGCTCATTTGCTTTCTTGTCATATGCTGAAATAATGTTTAAATTATGTTTATGAGTATTTCCTCTTTTTGCAATTTAAATTGTTAATATAAGACTAGTTTAGTTTCCTTCATGCAATTTCTTTCTTAGATCTAGGTTGCAATTTTAATTCATAGTTAGTTATTGAGTTTAGTGTAGTATGAATTTTCTTAATTAATATAGAGTGCAATTGAATTTACTAGGAAAGTATATTTATATTGTTGATGATTAATGTATGATTGAATAATCACATGGATATGCAAGATAATTGATGTTGTCTCCATAATGGCTAAGTTCTCACTGGATTGGTTATTTCACACTTTCCACTTTGTTATTGAACTCAATATTGAATTTATTCCTCTTGAATTATCGTTCATGGGTAAGTGTCATCATGATAATATAAGACATCAGAGACATTCACATAACCATCAACACTACATTTGAGTTTTCTTGCTTTCATAGATTAGAAGATAGTTTTCTTGTTGTTGTAAGATAGATAGTCTTCTTGCTTTGGTATATTAAATGATAGTTTGTTTGTCATAGGTTAAAGATTAGTTGTTAATTTCTTTTATCATCATAATGCTTTCAATTCAGTAGATTTCCTTTTGTAAATTAGAAATAGTTGTGAAGTTTAATTTAAGAATAGAGTTCACTTGTTTCTTAGATTAATTAGTTGTTTATTGAGTAATATTAATTAGTTTACTTGTTGTAGAAGTTATCCTAGGTTAGTCAGTTGTTTACTTGCTTTAATAGGTTAGTTGCTTGCTTGTCTATTTTGCTTTGATAGTGTAGTTGCTTGTTCATTTTCTCGCTTTGATAGGGTAGTTGCTTATTGAATTTGAGTAGGTTAATTAAAGTAATTTCTTGTCACTATTTATTATTAGGTAGATAGTTTTCTTTTTCTTATTGTTATGATTGAACTAGTTTGATTTAAGTGGGGTTTTCATTTGCTTTCTTAGAACTATCCATCGATCCTTCGTTCAAAGGTTACTTAGGGTACATAGTTTGAGTTTCTTAGTAGGGTTTTATCATTAGTAGTCTTTGCTTGAATAGAATAGCTCTTAGATAGCCACTTACTTAGTTATACTATACTACCTCCAATCCTTCTACCTTGGCATATATATTGCTACAACTCTAAGTTTACTTACCTCGAGTTGACAATTTAATTGAGGGTTTTTAGCGTGTTTTTAGTGCATATAGAACACCCATCAACAAGCATGAACCAGTGAACCAACAATGTCGTTGAAGAACAATATTGCCCATATTAACTCCAGAGAACATTACATATAAAAAAAAAAAACGAAAGAAAATGTATTGTAACAGGCCTACCAAGTAAACATTTAACGTTGTGAATCCTGTTAGGTAAACATTTAAGTCTGTCAGAACTTCTTTGTAAACATTTAAGAAAGAATGCAGTGTGGCAGGTCTCTTACATACAAAAAAAGCATTTATTATATTATTTTATAATATAACAACTCAGAGAGACCGTATATGATCCAAAAAAATTGGATATGATAGCATATCAAACATTGGGATAAATTTAGCTAGCAGAAAATGCTAGGACAAACATTCAAACTAATGCTAGCATTAATCCACCTTCGAGCAATGCATAAGAAAATATATGATTCAAAAAGACCATATATGATCAAAAACTTTGGATATGCTAACATATAAAACATTGGGAATAGTGAAGACGACAATAAGACCTCCAATCTGTTATACAATCAGATCATGACATATATGGTACTTTTTATTATATAAAAATCAATGTTTTTAGTTCCCTAGTTCCAACAATAGATATTATGCAAATATTTGTGGTCAAAGGACAAACTAATATGAAGTCAACGAATTATCGATCACTATTGTCCCTCTATGCCTTCGTCGGGGACTAATAAGACAGATATTACTAACGTAGAGAAAAAAAGTGAGGGATGTTTATAATTAAAGTAAATTGATTGCTATCCAAAGTAAATATAATAAAAAAATTAGTTGAAAATGAGGAAGCAAAACCATGATGTGAGCTTTGTCATGAATTGGCCTTGAGGCATAGGAATGAAAGGTGGATCTCAATGAAGAAGCCGCATGATATATCCTACACATAATAACAACTATGATCCATCATTGTAAATATCAAATAAGGTTATAAGACTACATGGTTAGAATAATTGTAAATTAAAAGACAAGCACACCATTTCAATAGATGTTTTGATTGGGGAAAATAAAATGAATACTTCATGTTTTTATATGTAAATTAAAAGACAAGCACACCATTTAAATAGATGTTTTGATTGGGAAAATAAAATGAATATTTCATGTTTGTATTAAAAAAAAATAGATTACAAACAATGAAACATATCACCAGATTACCTCCAATCTTTCTATTTTGGAGGGAAGGGTTATTTTCTCATTGAGAACCTCTTCCTGATATCAGAGTGATTATAAAATATTTATCTTCATGTGAGTAACAATGAAGAACAATTCAGAGCAACACCGCCACTCTAGAATCATAATGGATATGATTAAGGCATGGGTTTGCAATCCTTGGCAAGACTCTAGTAGCATAACCTTGAAATTCCTTTAATTCCATGGAGGATGTCCATAATTATAGTATTTCCTAGAGGAATATATATAAAGTGGAGATGTTTCCCAACCTTTTTTTATGCAATTGCAATACATAGCCCCAACTACTCCATCTTAACGATGAGAATCTACCTAAATTAGGTATTATCAAATTGAAAGTTGCATGGAATACCAATGAATTTTGCTAGATTACATATTTTAGCGCACTAATGGCATACAAAAACACTGCATGGGTATCAAAGGAGTATCCATGTGATTTGTATGGGTCCAGGAACTCATGTGTTGTAGAATTATCTATTTGGTCATGTTTTTAGTTTCCCTATGATCCTCCATATATAAATATCCATTTCTTCTTCATGGTTTTGTGATTCATGGTTGTGGATTGTGTTTTTTTTGGTGTAATCCCTTTCATCCGCCCTTCGAAGATGAAAATGGCATGGTAAAAAACCTTTGTTCAATGTCTTTATGGATCCTAACTATTTATTTGAACCAAAAAGTTGAAAAAAATTAAGTTTTTCAAATACAAATTTTAAAAGGATGTAAGAACTTAAATAATCTTTCTAAGGGAAGGTTAATCACATTTAATGGAAACCAGAACATGTGATAACTATTGGGTTAGTTCTAGAACTTCAAAAAATTCACAATCTTTTGCATAGCCTCTATCACGGAAGCTTCCATGGCTAGTGCTTAAAAAACAAATCTTATGGTGAGATTGTTTTTACTAAAGATTAGAGACTTGAATTATCATATTTTCATTGTTTATTACATATATATATGGGCAAGTTGATCATTCAAAGGATCATCGATGTTATTTTTCATACCTACCCATCCTCCAACATCCTAAGTGGATTTTGGGATATCGATGGAATGATTATATATAGTGTGCAATCCATACATATATGAGGATTATTGCATTCGTAAATTTGCATACGAGTGTCAACAAGATCCACTGTTACACCAATGTACCTCACTATGTTATACACAATCCTTGGATATTAGGAGCATGATCTAAATAAACCATCCAAATTCAATCAATGATGGAAACCTTAATCTTTGATAAATTTATGGTTTCATTATCTCCTTAGCAACAAAATATGCAAGCGAGACATCTACCTCGCATTTTTATATGAAATTGGCATGCCCTATATCACCACATTCCATAATCATAATATCATTCAGTGAGGCGGAATAGTATGGCTTTAATGTTGTCCTAAAATATGTTTTTTATTATAAATTTATGGTTTCATTATCTCCTTAGCAACAAAATATGCAAGCGAGACATCTACCTCGCATTTTTATATGAAATTGGCATGCCCTATATCACCACATTCCATAATTTTTATATGAAATTGGCATGCCCTATATCACCACATTCCATAATCATAATATCATTCAGTGAGGCGGAATAGTATGGCTTTAATGTTGTCCTAAAATATGTTTTTTTATTAGAAGTCTATTTTAATCTTAAATGGAATAAATGCTCAACCAATCTAGTAGAGTAACATTATTGATTAGCTTGTTGAGGTTGTGGTGTTACGTTGAACTATGTAGGAATGATCAATTTGTTGGGATAGTTGTTGTGTAAGAAAAAAAGCGTATTAGATTACGAAGAACATGGTACACTATCCTTATAATATCTAGAGGTTGTAGTTTCATAAGGAAAACCTCGTAGTGAAACATAAAGGAAATGAGATCCACTATTTGCACCACATGAGTCAATATTTTATGCACAATATCTTGGAAATTAGAAGTGTGGTCTAGATAAAACATCTAAATAAAATTAACAATGGAATCCCTAATCCTTAAGATATTTATGGTTTCATGATCTCTAAGCTTAAGACTACACAAAATATCTAGTTGGGATTCTTGAAATGACATTAGCATGACTTAACTCATCACATTCCATGATCATAATATTCTTGAATTTGACAAGGCATAGTGATATGGCTTTGATGTTAGCTAGACTCTTTCTTTGATTCGGTGTCTAGTTTTCATCTTAGATGACATAAATGCTCATCCATTCTAGTAGAGTAACATTGTCAACTAGTTTGTTAAGGTTGTGGTGTCACATTTAACCATATAGGTATGATCAATCGAGCTAAATACTTCATCTGTTGGGATATTTATTTTCCATGAAGAAATTATAAAATATTAGGGACAACATGTTGCACAATTCTTGTGATACTTAGAGGTTGTAGTCCTTCTTGTACTTCCTTCCCAAGGAAAACCTCTGGGGGAAACCCAAGGGATTCTTCCCACATTCATGGATGACATCCCTAGTAAACTCATCAATGTGTAATATTGTACCTCACCCAAGGGGATTTGAACTAGGCACCTACTCGAATGAAAGTAGCCAATTGCCCAATAACATTGTTGAGAATAAATTGAGCTAATCCCCTAGACTAGTCCTTCTTGTATTAAGTGAACATTTACTAAGTTCACAGAATGAATAATTTTGAGAATGATTTCATGTATTATATACAAAAATAATGAGTGTTAGGGTCTTTGGTCGATGTTTGAAAATATCTCTAAGAAAACATTCATTAGATAGTTGGTTCTTCTTGCATCACTAGCAATATATATCATTCTATCTCTTCATCAACTAGTGTTGAGTATGCCCAACTTCTTGATATTATGTCTGAATAAGTTGTTCCAACATGATTGTTTGGAGGTTTAGCTGTGCAAAGAGTACATCAATTACTTCCAAGAATGATGAAAGTTTTTGTAAGGCATCTTAAAGGTTTTTGGGTTGGGCATACCTTGTAGTCATATAGTTATGATGTGTACCCAGGACTTGTAAGTCAAAGTGGTTGGTTGAGAATATTATTTGAGAGCATTAGTGTGGATTTTAGATGGTTTTCACATGGAGGTAATTACCCCTCTTGGTTAGGTGATTGTCACAAGCTCACATTGTAAATTTTTAACATATAAACGAAAGCTTCTTCTACACAGTTTAAAAATGAAATGAAATATACATTGAATTAAATAAGAGTTTAGTATTTATCTTGGGTATCTCCTTATATTGTGTCTTAGTTGCATTCCTCATTAAAAGAGTTATTAGAAAATAGTAGAATCCATTGAACCCATTATTGATCATTCTAATATTTACTATATTGAGAAGATTTATCTAGTCACTTAATCAAAATCATTACATGATTCTCAATATTAGCATTTCATATTCATCAAATGAGAATTTGAGTGGTAGGCTATATCATTTCCCAAGATGAACCAAAGATTTATCCTTTGAATCTTGGAATGTGAACATTATGGTGACTATCTCTCCCACCTTTTAAGAAGGATATCTTCTAGGGGTGAATTTTTGCCAATTGACTATTTTTTGGCCTTTTTCAAAAACTAAATTCGATAATTGGCCATTTTCGCTTTAAAAATTCACTTATTTTTTACATAAAATATTCTTATATAAAAACCATTCACAAAATTTTACAAGTTTTCCTAATAAATCTCATGTTCTTCATTGAATATTTGCCTACTTATTTATATGCATGATTTTTTCAATCCAAAAAAATTCCTTAGAATATTATACTCGAGTACAATATTTGAATCCTTAAAAAATACCCTGCTTTGAACTGCACAATCCACACCGGATGCCAATGAAAGTTGTATATATTTATGTCATATTATCAAATAGAGTGACAAAATGGTTCTCCATAGAAAACCTATGTTATTTTCCATTAATAAAACCATGAAAGGGGTACTTAAAGAAGATGCATTGTTTGTTGGGGTGGTTGTGCCAATAGGGATGGAATGATTGTGTTAAAGATGGCAATATTAGATTTCACATAAATCATATAAGTTGCATGTGCTAAGATCGAGCTAAACAATGAAGGGATCATAAAAAAACGCATACAAGAGAAAGTGAAATTAGTATTTGTGATTCAATTACATTCCTCCTTCAATCTTTTTGGGCATAAAGTGAAATTGGTATTTTTATTCAAATACATTCCTTACAATATTCTTAAGGTTTAGAAGAAAAGGAGAAGGTGGTAGTAATAAAGATCAACTTCTTACTAAAGTGGAAGTACAAAGACAACAAACTAAAATATACCGATTCTATAAACTTTTGACCATGAATGGGAGACTTTGAGAGCAAATAAAACACTTCCCATTTTTTATATTTGGCTCCATTGGCCACGATGTGACTCATTGTACCTAGGATTATGCTTCCTAGGGAAGATACATGGTCATGGAAGATAGTGAACGCACTTTCAAGTACTTTTATAGACCTTAACACACCAATATGGTTATTTATACAAAGGGTGGTTAGTTCCATAACCATATATTATCCTAAGACTGTGTATTGAAACTGACAGAACATGATAAAATGGCCAATCAGGTTCATATCCCTAGTGTCTCTCTCATATAAGGATGGTAGGTAAGACCATTTGTTTTTTTTGTTCATGTGACCGTTGAACGTCTGTACCAAGAAAATTCCACTACACTCAACCGTCCATTTTGAAAACGATGTTTCATTGAAAGTTGTAAAAAGTCGAAAATTCTGGCGTGCTCTTCCGTCTCTGTATTATTCAACACGCTCATATAATAAAGAGATTCGCTTCGACCAAAATCTGCATAGACTTTTGCTCAGTCTTTTTCTAAAAGGTCCGCGTGGTTTTGCACAAGATGCCGTGGGTTAAATGCTAATCAAAAAATATAGCTGCTAATTAAAAAAATTAGTTTTTGGTTGTTTTTCGGCAATTATTTTTGTTTGATTTCGTTTAAAATTTGGTGATGAATGATTGGATTTGTAGATTTGAGTTGTTAAGTTTGTATAATTTGAATGCCCTATAAGTTTTTTAAAATAAAACCCTAAAATAAAACGTTTAACCAACCCTATTTTTTATTAATATTTTCCTATTCTAATCTAATCTGTCTAATTTCATTTTAAAAACCATTTAAGTAGCAATTTCAGTGATTCATAGCAGTAATATAAAAAAAAAAATGATATCTTGGAATCCAATCAAAAAGACAATTCGATCAACAAATTCTTCCTAAAAAAACAAATTCCATGAAAAGTGAGACAATTTAGGTAGTGTTTAGAAAATATCAGGCTCTATTTAATTCTGACAGGTAAATTTCATGGCAATCCCTTAAAAAAACTGGATAAATATGACCGTGAAGTGAGGTAAACATTATGTGCGCCATGTTGTACAAATTGGAATATACATTTGTCTTATCTGAAATATTTCTATTTCAGGAGTAGTTTACGTTCAATAATGTATCTTTCATATTAATTAATATATCTAATATATTACTTGTTTTGTGTAGTACTCAACGCTTATGAATAGTAATGAAAATGAAATATTTTTCAATAATAAAATTTAGATTAGATAATCATTTAATTTGAAATAGTCCAAATTCAAAATGTTAGGCAAATATGCAAATATATGTTGTAAACATTTGGTAAACAATGAAACTTAAAATAATAATTTTAAGTAGATGTATAGAAAATAATTTTTTTATTATTAAAAAATAATGAATTGTTTTTGTGAAAAGATAATTCATTTAATAAATAAAATAAGGTTGTTGTTTATGTTAGTAAGAACATTAAACATAAAACTTTATAAAAATAAACAAATTAGTCAATGTGGAATAAAACTTTGTAAAAAAAGTGAAATAATTAATGAGGAAGTTAGTTTATGGATTAAATAATGTAAAATGTTTCTAGTATAAAACAAGATGTTGTTGGGTGTCATGTTAGTGAGAGGTTTGCATATGCAAGAAGTTATGTAAAGTGTTTGTACTATAAATATTTAGCATAAAACTTTATAAAAATAAGCAATGTAAAATATTTACAGATATATCTTTGCAAAAAAGGTAGTCTAATAATTATCAATGTTATTAACAATTATGCATAACAAAACACTTTTTGTATGTCTATATATATATATATATATATATATATATATATATATATATATATATATATGTTTATTATTAACTTAAAAATAAATGTTTATTATTAACTTAATGAAATTTAATTATAAATGTTATTAATGAGATAACCAATGTAATGTCTTTGGAATTTACTATAAGAAGTAGCAACTACAAAAGTTGGAACAAGTTTGAGATGCTATGGGTGTGTACGGGGAATAACTAAGGAGTTCAAAAGTTTCATATTTTTCTTAAGAGAAGGAAAAACATATTTTCTAAATGGATTATGAATGATTTATTGTTTTTTAAAATCAATTGTAAAAATTTACATGGCTTTTAACTTATTGTTTTATTTTTTAATACAAAAGTTAGTAACACATAGCCTAAGCAAGTATGTAAAGGAGAGCATCTATATAATTTCTAATAAATAAAAATAGATAAATTTTTAATATGAAAATATTAGTAATCAAATTTACCTATAAATTATAATGTGCATAATGAATAGGCATTGTGGATAATTGTTTTATTGAAACACCATCAAAAAATTAATTTTATTTATTGATTGTTTTAAGTGAACATTCTTTCCTTGATTAAAAATATAAGCCCATTCTTTGAAATTGGATCCTGGTACAAGAGTTCAATAAGTACTCTGCTAGCCAAGAAATGTACGACAACTACCAATTATAAAATAATTGCAATAAGTTTAATCATGAGCAATGTAACGATGTTCATTAAGTTGATCTTAAAACATTGCAAACAAGAGAATCGAAAAAAAATAATAGGATAACCAAGTGTTTGGTTTGATTCTTTCTATTGTGCGGAAGCAAATGTGTCTGGATATGAAGTAGAGAGATAGAATTGTGGATGCTTAGCAGATAAGAACTAGTCAAAAGTGTGTGGAAGTTAGCATGTGTGACAAGCAAAGGAACTCAAGTTTCATGCATAGAATACCAGATCTAGCATTGGACTATGTAGATATAAAAAATTAAAAAAAGACACATCAAATTGAAGCAAATGTTCACTTTGACTCTTTCTATTGTGCGGAAGTGAATTTTTGTTCGAATATAAATGAGAGAAATGGATAAGATGTGTGGAAATCAATGAAAATTATGCAGAGAGCAATGTAAAGTGTGTATATGTTGGCATGTGTGAGAAGCATAGTATGTAAAGTTCTTTGTACAAAATACGATATTTGGCATCTTACTAGGTAAACTTAGTAGAAAGAAGTATGTGCAGACAAACATGTGACATAAGCAATGTGAAGTGTGTTGATGGAAGGATTTGCTTAAAGCTATGTACCTATAATTTTCAGCAGAAGACATGGTATTTAGCATAGACCTATCTAGAAAACATCTATCACAAAACTTTGTAAATATGTTTCAAAGATGAAGATGCAAAGAAGTGATGGGGACTACAGCCAGTGCAGGATGTGCTAGAAGCAATGTTGGGTTCACAAAAACCATGATGATCACGTGACCGTGCAATCTATACATATCTTAGGATATGTGGGAATCATATGCAATTGAGTTATGTGTCCAACATATGTTGCTTGTATAAACTATATGCAAAGGAAAATATGTGCAAGAAAAATATAAAGTGTGCTAATACTACCACAGGCCTAAAGCAATGTAAAATTTGTGGAGGATACAATATGCATGTCTACAAGAAGGAAAGGGTGTGTACTTCTGAGCACAAGACATGGAAATTAGCATACAACTATGTAAAAACATCAAACATTAAACTTTGTAAAGATATTGTGGAGATGAAGATGCATAGAATCAACACAAAGTGCAGTGAGCCAAGTATGTGCGCGAGACAATGCAAATTGTCTACATATTATGATATGTGAAAAACAAAGGTGATTAACTTATGTTTACAATATATATTACTTATACATACATTGAAATTGTGAGCAACACTTCAAGTAATTGTTTGCTGGTATGAATTTTTTTTCCTCGAAGTTGACAAAAGATAATGTGCATATTACGAAAGACATGAAATAGAGTCCAAAACTAGAAATATTTTCAAAGTTACAGCTTAATAGGAAGCGTCATTTTTCAACCAAACACCAAAAAACACATTACACAGAAATCCTAATAGGTCAAATATAGTGCAGAATCAAAGGAATTGTCAATGTTTTGGCTTCTAGGAAAACTTATTTTGTGAATAAAACAAAAGAGAAACAAAATTTCGATGCAATGAACAATGTTGAATGGAGTAGGCCAGATGCCTATGCAGTTTACATGTGATTTAAATGTGCAATATAAATTGTCACAAGGGTGTATTCTATTCAGTATTTACAATGTGCAATAAAATTTGCAAATGATAGAATAAAGGTCAAAATGGATTTTTTGCAAAATGAAAGTAAATATCCACATATATAGAGAACTGAACATGAAATTTCATTGAAAAATTGTACATAGTCAAGATAGAAGTGACTATTCAGCTAGAAACCCAAAAGGTTGAAAACTATTGGGAACCTATGCGAAAACAATTCTTTGGCAAGGATAAAAAAATATGCAATTTTGTTTTTACATAAAGCTTGTGAAAAATGTGTATAAGTCAAAATAGGATTTCCCAAAATACAAGTAAAGTAGCACATATGCAAAGAACTTAAAATGATGTTCGATTGAAAAATCATAATGAGTGAAAGAAGAGTTGAAAACTCAGTTTTAAAGTAGGAGCCTGGAAAATAGTAGCCATCTATGCTAAAAAGTTCTTCGAAAACTTCAAAAAATATATTATTGTCTTTTAAATAAAGTCTTTAATAAGTAAATGTGTTTTTCCAAATGGAAAAGTATTAGGGCTCCCATGGACGAGTAAATAGAAGAAAGACCTAGAAAAATTACAGAAAGATAGTTAGAAGGAAATGTTAAATCTACAGAGGACATTAAAAAAATAATTATGACCAATTACCAACTAAACAAAAGAAAAGGACAGGAGAAGTAGTTGGAAACAATAGACTAGATATCAAGAAATGGTTGAAGAAACTCTTTGTGGCCACTATTTTAGGTTAGTAATCTATTACAATGTGTTATTGATAAAGTTATAAATATCGCTTTTGATTGGTGGAATGGTGATTTATTTCTTAACTTGAAGGGATCAAATATTGTCCTCCATTTCTTTGTGTTCCAGTTGTAGGTGTTCAATGGATGAAAAGTGTTCTTCATTTTCATTGACAAATGTAAAAAGTCCTTGTTTCAGTTCTTCTTCAAGAAAATCCACAAGGTTGTCGATGTCACTAGCTAATGATGTCTTCATTGAGGCCAAGTCATCATTAAGCTCATACATCATTATCACCACTGAATTTCCGAAAAGTTGTGGACCCTCCATTTCTTTAACAATATCAAATTCTTTTAAAATAACATCGTCTCTTATTTCATCGATTGTTTTCAAGAAGCAATTGCATCTTGCATTATTTTTATTCATTTTTCTCAACCTGCCTTTATTTGTCTTATTCTACTGCTATTGGGGAGTTCGTTCTGATTTCTTAGATGGTCATTGATACTAGTCACCCATGCAACAAAAATGTTTATCTCACTTTTGCAATAGACTTCATCATGTTGCAGGTCTCTTTCGAAATATCCAGTAAAACTTAAAGTCCTTTGTGAAAGATCTTGTAGACTTGCACCGAATTCCCACACCTGTTTGATTATATCAAGTCTTTTGTTAATGTTGTTTTTTGTAAGTTAGCTTTGATATTACCTTCAAAAAACAAAGTTCAAAATACATAGTCTGTGACCTGGTGCAAGACATGCCATGACTGGAAACCAAAGTCCCCACCAGTTCTCATAATGTCATAATATTATTCCTCGGAGGGATAATAAAAGTATGGTTATGGCATTATAACTACATAAAAAAACAAAGGCCAAAACATGCATGTTTATTGTTGAAACCAAAAACCACTAAGGATTAAAAGTTATCCTATTAACTACTGAAACTAAAAGTGTTCTATAGACTAAAATCATGATAGAAAATGAAAACTAAACACCAAACCGACTGCTTCCACCATCGCCTCTACGAGGAAGATGCCTAGTAGAATCAAATGCACAGTGACAATGAAAAACTGGACATGACTGGTAAGAGGTCTAGCATCAGAGTAAATCCCAAAGGTCGGAGAGCTTGTGGTCCATTTGCTCATAGTGAAATTTTTTCTCCTTTATGTCTCTGCGAAGCTAAAAAATTAGTTGTAACTGCTCATCTAAGAAGTGTCTTGGAGAGGGCAACTCCATTTCTATGTTGGAATTGCGCTTCAATAATTGTGAGTTTCTAGCAGTGGCATGGTGGCTATGTGGATCAAGAGGAACCATGTCAACTGTCTTTTCTTCTACAGACAAAGGGTTGGGTGGTGAATTGTCTTGTAATTTCTCAGAGGGAATTTATTCCTCTACACGGGTGGCCCATAAGCCCAGATATCCTCTTCTTATCATCTCGGTGTTGAAGAGGAGGAAAGAGGAGAGGAATCTGCTAGGATAGATGAGGAGAGAGGAGAAGGAAGACGAAAAAATAAGGCACAGTAAAATATCGAGCCATGGTTGGGTCTTCATCTTTCTAGAGGCATTGCAAAGGTGAGGGGGATGAAGAACCGGAGATGAAGAGAAGAATTAATTGGGATGAACAGGGGGAAGGAGGAAAAGGTGTAGAGGGTGATAACCACAGTGGAACGTTTCCCAGTGAG
This sequence comes from Picea engelmannii, assembly GCA_009831015.1. NCBI lineage: Eukaryota > Viridiplantae > Streptophyta > Pinopsida > Pinales > Pinaceae > Picea > Picea engelmannii. The sequence goes on along the minus strand of ML777907.1, from coordinate 975,756 downwards.
AAGGCAGATGAAAAAGGAAATTAACCGGATCCAAATTGAAATGGCCATGGTGGAATTAAATGCCATTAAAGCCTTTTTTTGCATCCATAAATGTCCTTCGTCGGTCATGTACCAATCCCAAGATTGACCACCTGCAACAAGACCAATTCCTTAACTCTTTGCATGAGAACCAAAGTGCATGAGGGAGAGTTGTGTTAATGAATCTCCTTGGGTAGGAGGTTGGGAGTGTGAATAGAACGTCGAGGGCCAAGTGCCACTCTAGAATTTATGGCTAGGTGTCACTCCATTTAGGGTATCATAGTCGGTTTGAGTCAGCTCAAATCAGTCTTGAAGTTGTGGGGGTATGGGGTATTGTGCGTTTCTAAAACAAATTTCCTTCTCTCCAATGGTGACTCCAATGTTGGATATCTTGTCTGCAACTCTATTGGATTCTCACTGACATGGGAGGGGACAAGATCCATATAAGGAGACAACACATATTTTATGGTTTCCAAGGTATTGAGGAGATTCCATCTTGGAGAAATATTTGTTGGGGTTGAGCCATGAAGAATCTTGGAAAAGAGAGAGATGACAATTTTTAAATCCCCTTCCATGGTGAGTTGATTCAAGTCGATTTGAATTTCATATTGAATTACCTATAATAGGCCCCAAATTTATATCAAATTATTGGTGTCTTGACCTATACTTCTTGTTATCATATGGGTTATGGTTCCATTAGTGTCCTGCTAGACCACCCCATAAACTTCCTTTCCATGGTTTTTCTTGGAGGCACCATGAAAATTCATTTTAATCAAACCTCCTTGTGGCCTCTGCTACATGGATAGAATGTTAAAATTACGAGTACGAGTGGTAGAGGTGGTTTGGCAATGGGTGAGATTGAGCTTCCATTGTTCGAGAAGGGCTATTTTCGAGGGCTTACATGACATGTCTTCTACATTCCATTTTTTCAGTTATTATGGTCTCTCGAATATTCTCACATATCTTGCTCCACACTTAGGTTTTCAGAGAGTGTTTGGAATGGAAGATTCTTTGATTCCCTTCCTTATATATTTTCCATACTATAAAACCCAAGAGAAATTTCCAAACTCTATTTAGAATTGGGTTTTTGAAGGTTGCTTACCTCCAACTCTCAATGGACTGAATTATGCTATCATACCTATTGTATGTGGTCCTCATAGCTTGGGAATCAAAATATCAAATGTTACTACTAAAATTGCATTGATTGAGAATGTGTTCCATGGTATCCTCTTAAGTGGAATAGAGGGGACAAGTTGAGGGGCCTATGAAGAAATGATTTTGAATATTATCCCAAGTTATTATGCTATTTTGGAAAAGAAACCAAAGAAAGGTGTACACTTTGGGATAGATATGTGCTTTCCATATATTCTGCCAAATTTTAACACTGGGATGGATATGAGACTTAGCAATGATTCTATAGACTTCTTTCGAAGTGAATGTGCCCAAAGTGGAGTGTTCCCAATGAAGGATGTTCGGTCCATGGAGAATTCAAATATTTCTTAAGGTCGTTGTAATTTGACAAGGAGTCAAGTTGCAATCTAGGGGAAGTTTAAGGTCCATAGAGTCTAGTTTCCATTTTCTCCAATGAAGAGAGGCAACGTCATCTTTCAAGTGTTCAACAACCTTTGTGTGTGCCACATTATGTATTTTTAAATATATTTCCTGCATGTGATCCTAAGAGAGAAGCAAGGGCATTTTCTGTGAGGAATCTATCCAAAATAAGGCATTATTACCATCACATATCTACCAAAAGGCGTGATCCTGAATGACATTACTGTTTTGTCGAGTTGCATTCCATATAAGGGAACATGATCGATGCTTAGTCCACCTTATGATTTTTGGATCCTCAATGTGTGGGGCATAAGTTTTCCTCCACAAGCTAGACAAGAGATCCTATGGACTTTTCAGCCATTTCCACTAGATTTCCACACTAGGACTTTGTTGAATAGATGAGGGTCCCATAGCCCAAGTGAACCTAACATTTTAGATTTGAGGGGATTTATCTGGCTCACCAGGGCCCACTTGTGATCCTATTTAGTGTCATGCCATAGGAATTTACTTTGTATTCCTCGAGTGATGTTTAGAACAGACTTGGGAGATACCAAAGTGGAAAAGAGGTAAGTAGGAACAAATTGTAGGAATGACTTTAGGAGGACCAAAAAAATATCTAGGTTCAGGGATCTGAAGGTCCAAGATGCCAAGCATTTGGTAAGGGATTGAATGAGAGACTCCCGGGAGTTGTTGCGCTATGAATTGTCAATTAGTGGGATACCCAAGTATTTAGATGGAAGTGAACTCCGATGAAATCCGAGAATGTTAGATACATCAATATGGATGGAAGGGGGGGTATTGAAGAATAATTTTTGAGACTTTTCGACATTTATAGAAGTCCCTAATGCTTCATTTAAATAATGGAGAATGTCTCATATGTTTCATGCTTCCTTAGAAGTAGGGGATCCCATCGTCATGGTGTCATAAAAAAATTGGCTATGGGAAGCCACCGACTAGATTCCACACAGGGGAAGGCCTTTGAGTGAACCATTTAGAATGGAGGATTTGATGTAACGATTGAGCCCTTTATCCATGATAACAAAGAGGAAGAGGGAAAGGGGATCCCCTTGATGGATACCTATGGAGGGGGGGGAAGTTTTAGAAGGGTTGTCATTGACTAAGATTGAGAAGAAAGTAGTATATGTTATATTGAGGATCCAGTTGACCCATTCATTGTATAAATATAGTCCTAGGAGGAGGGAGTGCATGTACTTCCAGCTGAGATTATCAAAGGCCTTGGAAACATCAAGCTTGAGGATCATTCCAGGGGTTCAGATGGATTTTAAGGAATGGATGACCTCATGTGCTAGGATGAAACTGTCCATTATTTTCTTGCCCACTACATAACCTGATTTATATTTTGAAATAATGAAAGGAAGGAGGGGTTTTAATTGGAGAGCAATTTCCTTGGCTATTATCTTGTATATGAAATTGCAAAGAGCGATCGATCGAAACTACTTGGGATGAGAGACTTGGTCCTCCTTTGGAAGAAGAGTGAGGAAGGTGGCATTGAAATCCTTAAGGATACCTCCAGAGATGTGACAATATTCAATTGTTTTCCACACCTCTTCAGGGACTATCAACCAATAGTGGTGAAAGAAGTCGGTTGTGAACCCATCAAGACCTTGAGCTTTTCTGAATGGCATTTATTTAATGGGTTGATCAACTTATTCAATGGTTATTTGCCTAAGTAGTGTCTCATTGTTCTCCTGAGTGATTAGACATGGAATGTGTCAAATGATCCTATCAATGTCCTGTGTGCGATCTGGGAAGGGTTTTGTTAGGAGATATTGATAATAATTGACTAGCTCATCTTCAATGCTTTCATGGTCCACCAATTGTTGGCCCCAGTCATTTTTCAATATTGTGATATGGTTATTTTAAGGCATGGCATGTCATCTATGTATCCTGGATCAATAAAATAATTTGGTGTTCTTTTCCCCCTCTTTTAGCCATTGTATCATATATTTTTGACTCCATTATATTTCTTCTTTCCAGTTCCTCTCTTCAAGTTGTTTCTTGAGTTTTTTTTCTTCTTCTAGCAAAGAGTCATTGTTTCTCCGGTTCATAAGATATGTTTGGATTTCCTCTATATGTTTTTCTAGAGATACCTAGGCCTGAAATATGTTTCTAAAGAATTCTTTGTTCCATCACTGCGAGAATCTTGCTATGTCAAAAAAGAGTGGGATTAGTCAGTGCTTCGAGCCCAAGCGTGAGATAATGTTAGCCTCCATAAGAGGACCTTCTAACTTCAAGGATTCTAAGACTAATAAGTGATCCAGTCGACATTCTACTTGATGGGGGTGTGAGCATTGATTGGACTACGTGAAGATGTTGTTGCATGGGTTTAGGTCAATCAGCTGAAGGTCCTCTATTCTTTTATGTAATCCTTCATAATTATTGTCTAGTATCCTGATATCAACTCGTTTTTCCTCCAGGGATAAGATGATATTGAAATCCCCCCATATTTTTCAACTCCTATGACCGACTAAGAAACCCAATTTGGAGATATTTTATCAGAATCCAGTCTTATCCAATGGGGAATTAGGACCATAAATGTTTTTGATAACCCCCTCTATGTTAGATCCTATCTCTATGTAATTTGTGGTGATGGTCCATCACGTGGAACACAAATTGTCCATTATGATTTTTGTGGGACTCCATAATATCGACATGCCCCCTGCAGTGCCAATAGAGTCATTGAATGTGTATCTACATTAATGAAAACATCCTGAAAGGGCTCTTTCTACATTGGCACCAACACTTTTTGTTTCCTGTAAGAGAAAAATATTTGGATTTTATAACATGATATTATTTTGAGGAACTCTTTGTTTAATTATTTCATTTAGGCCTCTAATATTCCATGATAGAGTCTTCATGGGGAACTAGAGTGTGGAGAGTTGAAGAATCCCTATGAGATCTTCTAAATCTATCCAAAGTTGATAATTAAAACTATGAATTTCTTGAATGAGTTGTTGCATTGATTTATTTCCATGCCTTTTCCCCTCTTTTGGAATCATGTAATTTTCCTTTTGTGTTTCTAAATGAATTGAAATACTCCCACTGGATCTGGACATTACTCCTGCTGTCGATTTTAAGTAAAATTTATGTACCTTGTGAAGTTTTTCTGGGGGGAGGGATTGCAGATCATGTTTTTCATATGGCTCTTCAAGACTTTCTAAATTTATCTCCTCGAGCTCCTTGTCATAAAGTTTCATTGGTATGTCATCATCCTCTTTTGTTTGATGATGTTCATTAGGAGGAACCGTGTTGGAGAGAGTGGCTAATTTATCCAATATCAGTTCCACAAATTCTTTTTTTTCCCTTTATTGTTGCGTCTATATGCATATTGGTGGGGGTTTTCCAGATCCTGAGTGTCTAAGAGCTAGTTGAGAGCATGATAGGATTTTCTTGTAGATGGATTATGGTGATTTCTTGTTGGTTTTTTTTTTCAATGTTTCTCCTTCTACCTTGTACCTGTGTGAAACCGTCTTTGGGATTCTCATTTTTTTCTTCAGTGTTGTTGGATTTCGAATTTTAATGGAAATGTCTGAATAAGTGACCATGCTCGTGACACTTTCGGCATCTAAAGGGGATGTGTTTTTAATAAATGCTTTGAACCCATTCTTTATCTTCATATTCTAAGGTATGTGAGTGAGGTAATGGTTTGTTTATATTCATGTAGACTTATATTCAATCATAGGAAGTGTATCTTCTATTACGGGTTTCTTCAAAGGATCTGACATAGGCTCCCTAGGTATTTCCAATGCCCTCCAATATTTCCCCAAGCAAGAACTCCTAGGGTAGAGAGTATAGCCCGATCCAAACTAAAGCAAAAGAGAAGTCTTCCTTTTATGGACTAAAACGATCTGTCTCGAACATTTGGTAAAGTCCAATAGATTTGAAAAAATAGGGGCCATTTTCAAATATTTTATCCTTATCTTCAAGGTTATCAAATATGGAAATGAAGAAACCTTTTGATCCCAACTGAAGCTCATAATGGCCCTTGGGCTTCCACTAGGCATTGATCCATTTGACTAAGTCCCACTTTGATGGATAGAGGCCCATAAATTCACCAATTAAAGTGTGATATTTCATAAATTGGGTATATTCCCCTACCCTGGTTTAGTTTACCACATACCTTGGTGTTGTAGTAGCTTGAGGATTGTGCTTACCTGATTTCTAGAACTGAGTCACTTTTGCATGGGAGGATTCAACTTCTACCTCCATATTCCTTTCCATTTGTAGTTTGTTCTGAATGAGTTAGTCCAGAACTTGAGGCGGAGACTCAAAAGGAGGTCAATTTTATGCTACATTACTATAAGAGGGGGATTTCACGCCCTCCACCGTTGCCATTGAAGCAATATTAATGGAGTGCAGTTTTCCGGACACGACATGTTCAAACGTGGAAGTTGTGAGTATAAGAGAACCTTATATCATTTTGTTAATGTTATCGAAAACATAAATACTAATTTGAGGGCCTTCGTGATTTGTCTTGGGATTATTGGTGTACTCAGAGGAGTTTGTTCTATTAAAAGTATAACTAGTGGATGTGAAAACATTGGTCTTTTACTCAGGTCCTATTCAAGTTTACTTATTCTTTTATTAAATTTAATGGCTTGCAATTTATGTTCATAAATTGAAACTACAAGAGCATCCCCTATGGAGAAATGTAGTTGCATGAGTTTAGAGGCTGCAACTCCTGGTACATCGATCACTGACCTAAACTATGAGCCACATTTTTTTGTTTGACACTAAAAATTCCTATTTTTATCTTTTTTGTGTGCCTCTTATATTGAGTGTTGTGCAGTGCTGATGATTGGATATCAAAGAACATTGGTTTCTCTGTTGCAAGTTGTTGTGTAATTTATTGGCTTTCAACAATTCTGCGAGCTACCTAGTCAAGTAGATTTGTTCTCTCGACTTCTATTATCCATATCCTCAACATTTTCTAGACTATTTTGTATCTTGGGAACTGTCCCTATTTGGAGTTTGTTTCCTTTTTTGATTATATACTTTATATTCATGTTCAATATTTGTACTAGGTGGTTTCTCACCATTGTCATCCCCACCAAATTCGTTGTTATTATCTTGTTTTTGTATCTTGTGTTGTTTTGTTCTTTGCATAGGGGATCATCCCTTATGTGGCTGGCGATTAGAGGAGGTATGTACATTAGGATTGGTTTCCCCCCTTTCCCTTGGTTTACCTGGGATTTTGGTATTTGACTTTATTTATGTTAAGAAGTCATCACTTCATCCATTTTTTTACTTTGTTTATAGGTTCTTAGGGATTTATTCATCAAATCTTGTAAAAATAATGGCGTACCTTATTGATTCTAAATGTCGGGAGAACGAATCGTCTATATCAAAACCCCCCAGGGGATTTAAATGTTTTAGATTAAACAGATTAAGTGTCTCTGAGACTCATTTCATATGGACTAGATTATTGATCATTGTATCCCCAACTCAATGTGGAAATGTAATGAATTTGTTTTCTCTTTTTTTTCAAATATAATACATGTCGGGGCAAGGGAAGACCCAGGGTTCAAAGCTTCATCAACGCACCAACAAAATCCTAACTACCGACCCTTTCAGCAACACCTGTGAAGAAAATGAAATCTCACCTGAGGTAGAGGCAGGGGTGGTTGCAGGACTCAAGTGTCTGCAACCTAGATGGGACACAGATATGTGATTACAATACCTAACAGAGCACTTAGCAGTTAACATTCATTAGTATTTAACCCTTAGTCACATCGCAGGAGAAGACCCTAATCATAGAACAACGTAGTATTCAACAAGATCTAACACCTCCAAGAACTTAGCATATAGAAATAGATCATATCTAGCATTCATTCCCATTACTAAGCACTAAGATACTATTATATCAGGTGCATCTAACATATATCACTACACTAAGCATAAATCACATCAATAACAGAACAACTATAATGCACAAAGAAACCACAACACAAAATATGCGTGGTTCACCCCAGTGTGGGGCTACGTCCACCAACTCTTCTCTTCTTTATTGTCTTTTTTCAATCTTCTACAAGCACAGAGCCTCAAGAACCCACTATGCATAGGACAAGAGATATGCGTGCACCTCACCAGATCCCCCTTCTCGAGCTAGGTTACAACACAAAGCCTCTTTACAATCACTTGCACTTAGCTCTGCAAGTTCTCATGCACACAGTATGCACAAAGATAACTCAATTACATAGATCCAACTACTTACATCACTTGCACTAGCACAATATAGCACTTAGCACCACTTCTCTCTTAGATCTAGTGTGTTTCTTACATCATCCAGATATCTATTTATACATTATAGAAGGGGCCAAGGCATGGGTAAACCCATGGGCTGACATCCCATACCCGTTACATAAACCTTAAACCCAAAAATTCCCTAAGAAGGGGCCAAGATCCCGTGATCTCAGCTTCACCTTGCACTTTGTCTTCGACCATCCTGTCGAAGTCCCAAAACTGGTCAAATGTGACCAACGTTCTCTAAAACTTGGTCAAGGGCCAATAGGCCCCCAACACTCACTTGTGACTCATCCCGAGTCACTCTGATCTAGGTAACTCTGCCTCAAATGACTCGATCTTGGCTCGAGCTGCTTCGATCTGTTGCTTCACCAGAGCCTCCTGCTCAACAAACTCTTGAATAACCTTCTCCATCACAGGTCCTTCCAAGAGTTGTTCCACTATGGTGACCACTTGTTCCAATTCTACACCTCCTCCTTCAATCTCCTCAAAAATTATGCAAGTTGCATCCTGCACTGGCTGGAGTCACTGAGTCACTTCCATGACTTTACTCTATATGGCATGGAATTTTTTCTAAACTGTGTGCTTTTCTTGGGATCGTTTCATCCTCTTGACCGTTGATAGTGGCTTCAACTATGCTTGCACTGTTGTTTCTTGTTGCTTGGCCTGCTGAAGATGTGACTCCAGTGTCCTTAGTTCAGGGTCCTTTGCAAGGCTCTCGTAAGTGTGTGCACTTCGACTGCGAAGCTATTTACATTCTAAGGCCAATGCCTTGATTCTCTAGACTGTGCTTCGGGCAGTTTATTCTCTCTTGTCTCACACTTCCTGCTGAGTGCTTGGCACTACTTGTAACTCTAGTTCTGTTACCCTCTATTGGAGTTGTTGAATGGATTCAACAAGCTTCCCTACTTGGATTTCCATTGGGTCTTCTTCCATCTATTCTAAGATCGTCACAAAGAAAATTTCTCTAGTGACTACTTCTTTAACTCCAATATGCTCTGCGAGAAACTGTTCCTTCTCCTTCTGGATATACGCTCTATCCTCTGCAAACTTGGCTTGGATGTCATATTTTTCCTATTGCACAACCCAGCGTTTCTCTATGGCTTCATCTATTTATTTCTTTAAGGCCTCTGTGGCATGTTCTTTTTCTTCCCGAACACGATGAAGGTGAGATTTGGTCGCATCTGCTATTCGGAATAGCTGGGAAGGCTCATCTCCCAACTTTGTTCCTTCTGATGGCAGGGGCATTGTAGACACTGCACGACTGGAGTAGAGGGCTTGTTGTACCCCTTTCAAATTTTCTTCAATTCTTTCATACATGGTCTCTTGTTTGGCTTCACTATGTTGTAAGATATCTTCTGAGGTATCTAAGACAACGACGATGATGAAATCTATGTCATCCATCGTGAGCACAGTCTGCATCTGTGGTTTACTAGCTTTGGACTTCTTCCGCGACATAGGTTTCGTGGGGGAAACCGTTCTTTTCTTGGAGGTCTCAACTTCATCAAGAGGATCCCTAGGCTTGTTGTACCTCCTCGTCTAGGTGAGTCTGAAGAAATCTCTTCTAAGGCATTGTTCAGCTCCTATACCTCTTCCTTTTTCTTCCTTCTGCTACTGTTGGGTGCATCATACTCTTCACGAGTAACCACAGGAGTTCCGATGAGGTTGGGGTCGAACATTTTTTCCTGGTCGACTGGTATAAGGAGATCTACAGGCCACTCCTTAGTTATTTCTTCCATGTCCTCCTCAGTGAGCTTATAATAAGATTGGATCTCTTCTTTATGTTCGTCTCCACGCGTAGTGATATAAATAAAATGTCTATCTGCGTGGAAATTCACAAATGGTCTGAAACTGTGCAAGAGGTTTGGCTTCAGACGAGGGAAAGACTCAATATCCCTCTTCAACTGCAGGTAGTAGGTGTGGAACACCACGTTTGAATGCCATTGTTTTTCCATGTCGCTCGAATACCAGAGCATGGTGAACTTCGCAGCTAGGGGTTTAGATGGCTCAATCTCAAGGAAGATCGCTCATTCTGGCATCTCCCACTCAATGAAGGCGATGAGGATCAGTAGCCAACTAAAATGAAACTCATAGCCCTGATCCTGAGCTTCGTGACAATCTTGTTCTAACTGGTTGACGAGGTAACTTGCCCAGTTCATTTGTAGTCCTTCAATGCATTTTCCCACGAGGCCAACAATGAACCCCATGACCTGCGTGGGTCTGTTCTTCCTTATTATCTTACTAGTGATCAACTAGCAGGCTAGGTGCACTGCGCCATTATGAATGGAGGCTACCTTGTATCCTCGCTTTCCCTTTTCCACATTGTCATAGGTATATTTAAATTTATGCGCCAGGGTGTGATCTGCAGCCTTCCCTAGATACAATTCTTGTGGATTTGGTCCTTGCATGATTAATCCAGTGATCCAATGGATCAGCGCCAGATCTACAGTGATGCATCTATCCAACCACAGACAACCTCCATGGAAGCAATACAACAGGATTTTAACGCACACGTTAACCTCCTGATGCCTTCCAAAGTGTAGTATCTTCATCACGTTTAGGATAGTGGAGCTCGTGATGTCCATAGTCCATGGTTGGGGGATGATCTTCGACTTCTTCCCCTTTGTCTTGGTCAAATACTTGTGTGGGGTGAGCATGCCATAGTTATTGTGGTCTCCCAAGTTGAATTCATTGATATTCAACATCGTGATTTGTCCTAACTATGGTCCTACTACGCGTATCCCCTTCGGGAGGTACGCAGTAATCAAGGTGTAGTTGAAGTCCCTTGGGACACTGTCACGGCTCACCGTGCCAACCAGAGATGGGATATATTCCGGCAGGATATATGGGATGAGCTTCGCATTAACCAAGTCATCACGATGCTTGGTTGTTTCTCGTTCGCATCTCGGGATGGTGCAGATCCACGAGAATTCGACGGGGATGCTTGCACTCCTCTCATCGACAAGGCTTGGACTCCATTGGAAATGACCTTCTCAGCCATGAGGTCTATGAGTATCTCTTCGAAAGATTTATCTATTGCGTTGAAGTCACCTGACATGCACACTCGAGATCAGGTATTTCAGGTCGGTGAACAAACAATCTTGGTAACAGAATGGGTGGTGAGCTCTCAATAGGCATTGTGCGAAAGCAACTAGTTCTCTATGGGCTCTGATAATCACAATTGGAAAAAGTGTTCTCGGTGCAACACTTGACGGGATAAATAGACAACATCGTAATAGACTCCTCCAATGGGCAGGAATGCCTCAATCAATGCAATTCCATCATTTATGGGATTGTCCCAACGGTCCAATGGCGATCTTTTTGGCCATAAATGTGGTTCAAGACATTCTGGAGCGTCGGGATAACGGTCGAGATGCCTCCAATGGTAATATTTATTCACCATGGTGAAGTGCCAATATTCATTGTTCTGTTATTTTGGCGAATTTCAAGTGTTGCAAACCTCCCTTCTGCGAAGTTCTCTCTGGAACTTCCTGAAATTTCTCTAACTTTGCTTTCTTCTTATTAAGTTTTCTGGATTTCTTTCCTGCGAGTTGAGTCACTGGGTTCCTCTTTCCATTTTTGTTCTTATCTCCTCTGGGTATAGTAACTTCTCACTATTGCAGTTCATTCAAGGGTTCTGAGAGTAATACTTCTTCTTTTTTAGGAGTAGGTGCTCTACTCTCTTGTATTGACAGGTGTTTCAAGTCTTCTTGTGTTCTTTCGACTTTGACGTCCAGATATCTGGTCCTCAGTAGCTTTGACTAGTCCTCTTGTTCTTCCAGTAAGTGTGTTATTCTCCTACCCATGAAATCCCTTAGTTCTTTCTTTTTCTGTTCTAGGTCCTCCTCTTCTTGTTTCCTTCGTATCTGATCTTTCTCAATCAGAGTTTTTCCTAGCAAAATGGCAAATGGGGTGCTATTCTCAATGAACTCAATGATCTCAAATTATTCTTATGTCGAAGTTCCATGAGAACTCATAGATATTTGAGTAAGTCTTCCACATAGGGTTATCATCTTCCCTTTAAAAAATCCTATTCCTCCCAATGAAGGAACCATAGCAGGCTTTCCCAAAATTTCCCAAGTTCTTTCTATCATGATATTCACCTGTGTTTCCTCATCCAGAACACAGTCTATGTCGAAGTCTCCTATTCTTATTTATATGCACTCCTTCTCTTTTAAGACCTCTGATAAGTTGATATCTATGTGATCATTCAGGGTTTCTTTCATCTATAGTAATACAGTCTCTGATTCTTTCTAGGGTTCTATCATATCCTTAGTTTCTTGGCCTATCTCATGGTTTTCTTGTCTCATGTTCATATTTTCAACTTTAGCAATCATTATAGGGCAATCCAAAACTTCATGGTCCATAGCTTTACAGCAAAGACAACTAGGACCTCTACCAACACATTCCTTAGCAATATGTCCCAGTCTTTTGCAACTATAACAAAGAGTTTATCCTCTCTTTCTTTTAAATGACCCCCAACCTTTCTTGTACTGCACACTGGGATCATAGTAACTAACCTGCAAAAATTCTTTCTAGGATCCTGCATCCATTTATTAGTCCAAACATTCTTTCTATGCATGGGAATAACATATCTTTCACTATTCTTATCAGATCTACTCATATCCAATCTTGTTTCTTCTATTTGTGCCCTAGTTTTCAGACTAGGACAAAATCTATTAGATAGACCTAGATCCATTCATTCGAAACGAAAGATTTCCTTATCTTACATTTCTTAGAGAACAAAGATATAAGATCTTACCTCTTTTCTTTAGATCGGATTCCTTTCTTAGCACAGAGCTTCACAGTCAAGTAGAATATTGTGCACTAAAGAAACATATCTACGCACATAGATTTATTTTCTTCAGTTCCCAGCAATCACAGTTTCAAGTCCCGACAACGGAACCATTTTTTGGGGTAGGTGCAGACCCAGGGTTCAAAGCTTCAACAACGCACCAACAAAACCCTAACTACCAACCCTTTTAGCAACACCTGTAAAGAAGATGAAGTCTCACCCGAGGTAAAGGAAAGGGTAGTTGCAGGACTCAAGTGTCTGCAACCTAACTGGGACACAGACCTGTGATTACAATACCTAACATAGCACTTAGCAATTAACATTCATCAATATTTAACCCTTAGTCACATCGCAGGAGAAGACCCTAATTACAGAATAATGCAGTATTCAACAAGATCTAACACCTCCAAGCACTTATCATATAGAAATATATCCGATCTAGCATTCATTCCCATTACTAAGCACTAAGCTACTATTATATCAGGTGCATCTAACATATATCACTGCACTAAGCATAAATCACATCAATAACATAACAACTATAATGCACAAAGAAACCACAACAAAAAAATACATGGTTCACCCCAGTGTGGGGCTATGTCCACCAACTCTTCTCTTCTTTATTTTCTTCTATAAATCTTCTACAAGAACAGAGCCTCAAGAACCCACTCTGCATAGGACAAGATACCTATGCACACCTCACCAGATCCTCCTTCCCCGAGCTAGGTTACATCACAAATCCTCTTTACAGTTACTTTCACTTAGCTCTGCAAGTTCTCATGCACACAGTATGCACAAATATAACTCAATTACATAGATCCAACTACTTACATCACTTTCACTTAGCACAATATAGCACTTAGCACCACTTCTCTCTTAGATCTAGTGTGTTTCTTACATCATCTAGATATCTATTTATACATTACTGAAGGGACCAAGGCATGGGTAAACCCATGGGTCGACATCCCATACCCGTTACATAAACCCTAAACCCAAAAATTCCCTAATAAGGGGCCGAGATCCCGCGATCTTCGCTTTGCCTTGCGCTCTGCCTTCGACCATCCTGTCGAAGTCCCAAAACTCGTCAAACGTGACCAAGGTTCTCCAAAAATTGGTCAAGGGCCAACAATACACTAATATTTACACTGGCGACAAACTTTTGCAACAAAATATCTATCACAAAAAAACATATGGAGTAGAAGTGGGTTTTCTTGATTGCCATACAAGTGAATGTAAGTGTGTCTTTGTTCTTGAATGAAAATGCCATTTCCATTAAGAAAATATTCATCTTCTTGGGTTATTCTCTTAGGCTCTGCCACAACCAATATATGTCATAATTATCTAACAAACTTATCTTGAACAATGCAAAAATTGAATGATGCTTTATGTTTATATAGAACTGGGTGCCATAATTGAACTAGTTCATTGTGCATATTGACAATTTCAATGACAGGGAGACTGTCAAGGAAATTGTAAATACCAAATACGTAGCCATGAAAAATCTTTGATTGTTTAAATAGTTACTTAACTAAAAACAAATTTCATTTGATATGACCTATACCTAATAAAATAGGGAATCCTTACGGAACGAAAATGATAATGCATATAGAGCTTACTTGCGTATGTGTGAATTTGACTCACAACCAATGACACAGGTGAAAAAAAAATGAAAAGTATCGATATGGTTCTTGTAACAAGGTTATATAGATTGTGGAAAGTTCGATCGAGATGTTTGCAGAAGGTTCATAAAGTCTTTCAACACAATGGAGCTGCATGCCTGGGAAGCTAGGAAGACATTTGCATCTGCAATATGAAGTGTTTTATTTGTAGAGGGAAGACAAAGCATTTTATTGAACACTCTAGGAGTAAGAATGAATGAATTCTTTGTTTTTGTTGTTACTTTAATTTTCCTTGTCCTTGATTCAAACCTTCATGCACACTAGGTCACAAGTTCTTTAAAGTGGAAGACTTAAGGAACACAACCAACATTGGCAAGACGTGTTGTCTAGATTCTATCGTTTTGATATTCTTTTGGTGTCTTGTGAAAGAACCACTAGTAGGAGGTAGACCAATGGAAATTATTGTCTTCCTTGGCTAGTGCATTAAAAGTATCTCCGCAAAAGGATTATTTCCTTCATCTATTTGTTGTAGTGTTTTTTTCTTAATGAAGCTTGGTTTAGGTGAACCTTGTAAATAATATATTAGTGAGGTGAAATTACTTTAAAGCAGGATGCATGGGTCATATTCACCATAAGTAAATTTCCGCACATATGAAATAAGTTTGAAACACAAACAATCATTAATAGGAACCATTATCTAGGATCCAGAAAAGTGGGGCATTTACTTTGCATGAAGTCAATTACCTACTTTCCCTTTTTTCTTTCCAAATCGAAGCAAATCACGATGCGATAAATTATTCAATTATTGTGCAAATTATGTGGCTTATCATAATCTATATTTTGAAACTATTTCATTTACGAACGACGATAATTGTGATAGGTATGGTTGTCATCCTTTTACTAGAATGTCTTTTCTACATGTAAATTTTGAGCCAATGAAAATTGAGCCATTATTAGTGATGGTTTTTTATGGGACACCGAACCTTGACAAAATATTATCTTTGAGAAACTTAATCAACTCTTCAGAATCAACTTTTTTTAATGCCACTACTTCTAACCACTTTGTAAAATAATATGTAGTGGTGAGAATATATATGTATATGTCCTTTTATTGAATTTGGATTTATTTGTTCAATGACATCGAGTCCCCATTGGGAAAATGGTTTTTCTACAGATATAGGTTGTAATGGCATTGCATATTTTTTCATTTTCCCTTAAAATTGTTGGCAGGATAGGCATTCCCTTATGGTAGCATATGAGTCTTTAAAACATGATGGCCAATAAAATCCACCTCTTATTATCTTATGAGCGTTGGCGGTAGGTGCAAAATGTCCACCACATATTCCTTCATGTAATTATTTCATCAATTCTTGAGCTTTCCTTTCATCAACAAATCTAAGTAGTATACCATCGTAGTTCCTCCTAAACAATATATCATCAAACAAAACATGTTAACTCAACTTCATCTTCAATGTTCTTCTCTCTTTAGGGTTCATGTTGATTGGAAATTGTCCAGAACTCAAGTAGAATACAATATCTCTATACCACTCTGAATCTTTCATGGGTTCTTGTTGTAGGAAAATTCCCCTGCGGACAGGTGAATATCCTTTGGGATTCTAGACCCCTATACCAAGACAGAAAACATGCCAACATTGGACACTAACATTCCTTTGAATCTAACTAAATAATCAGAAAGAGAAGGAGAAAGAAAAAAGTGGGATGCACCTTATTCTGATGTTTTTCCTCACTGCTCCAACTTAAGCTTGATCTCCGAGCTTCTTAGCATTGTTTGACACCTGCAATGCAATGGACAACAATACAAAGAACTCATACTCTACTCTATAATATTACTCCAATCAAATCCATCTATAAGACGAACATATGTACAAAGACTTAGGTTAGAAGGAAATAGGCCAAGCAATATATTAATGAGAACTCTTAAAGAAATACTTACAGACTGTATATGTAGTTGCAACAACTTCTCCAAGTCCTCCTCATCTAGCCCCTGCATAAATATCCCAAAATCATAGGTTTGATATTCTAAATATTTCTTCCAAGACCATAGGTTTGATACTTCAAATCTCCACTATCATGAGATCATAATTTTGGTATCTCTAAACTCCTATCTTCTCCTCTTCTCCATGGAAAGCCCTCAATATATAGGATTTAGAGGCTTAACCACCATGGAGAGGATCACTCATCAGATCCACAAAAAATGGATCTAAAATATATTTAGGGAGAAAATATTTCTTAAGGATTTTAGGGAGGAAATATCTCTCAAAGATTTTAAGGAGGAAATATTTCAACCATCCATGAGATCCTCCGCCTTCCCTAAAAAATAGGAAACCAAATGTGAGGTGGATTCTCACACTTAACTAATTTATTTTTCATGAATATTAATAATAATTCATGTGCACTTGGTATTTTGGCCTTCATGTAATATATCCATCCTCCACATTGACTAGGGATTGTGACAAGGGTTATTCCATGGTTTCAAGGTGTATGAGACACTTATATGACACTTACGACACTTAGGGTGAGGTACCTAGGTGTGCAAATTTCATGTGTAACATAATGCCCCCTAAAGTGTGAGGTCAGAAGAGAGAATGATGGCCGGAACACTTTACAAATGTTTAATTCAAGGGTGTGGAGTTGGAGAACCTGGAAGAAGATGCAAACAACCATTAAATAGTATTAAAAAAAGGTCACTACTAAATTTGAACGTTTTTGCGACGAAGTTTCGTCAGAATAGAGTCGTTATTGCGACCAAGATTATTTTTTTTTCGTCGGAATCAATTCCCTAGTCTAGCGACCACACATGGATCTTCGTCGGTCTAGCGACCGGGAAAATAATCCTATTCACATTATGTTAAAGTTACTATTCGTCAGTCCATCGACCAAGATTAGTCAGTCTAGCGACCAACTTTAGTGACAAGCCTTGCTAGCATCTCTAAGGAAAACATAACCTTGGTCACTCTAGCGACCATAATTAGTCGGTCTATCAATGAATGTTAGTCGGTCTAACGACTAATATTAGTCGCAAGAGAAACCAAGACAACCCTAGAAAACTTAGTCAATAAACCATGGTTAGTCGATAAAACGATGAAGATTAGTCACTAGACTGACCAACCATGAAGCTAAAAAGGTCAAACAAAAGATGAGCAGGTAATCTCTAGAGCGACAAAGTTACATACTTTGTGACCAAATGGTTATACAAGCAACAAAAATTTTCGTCGCTAGAGAGATGAATGTTGGGTTTTTTTTAAAAAACAAATATGTCATTCACACAGGAATAAGCCCAGACTAGCAAGCTACAGAAGCATACTTTCATTATGTACTTGGGAGCTGGCACTAGAGTCAACCCCCTAATGGTCAATTCCGATGATCCAATTTACATTTTCATTTCTATATGTAAGCACCATTGTGATGAGTCTCAATCCATGCTAGGGGATTTAATATTGAGCCTCAAATTGTGGAAGGTGAATCTAGAGCATTGGGTGGAGGAGATTTCACAGCAGCATACCTCCCTTACGAAGTATTTGGGCACTATTAAATTGAAGTAATTCATGTTATATGTGGAAAATCAATGCCTAAGAGAAAAATCCAAGGTACAAGAAGCTGAAATTTAGAAGCTACAACGACATGTAAAGAAGATGGAGCATGAGCAGTCACCTGGGTTGGCATTCTATAGGCACAAGTAAATTTAGAAGTCTTCAATGGGTTCCCTCCCAATAACAAATATGTCACTCAATGAGGACCAAAAAATGGAGCATCCACATTGTCAATAGGCTTAGAGGTCAAATACTACCCATCCACCAACTACTGGAAGCGTTGAAACTAGAGTGCAAGGCCATGGAAATTTTCATGTTTTTCTATAAATGATTTGTAGGGTAAAATTGTTTTGGTAGTAGGCCTTGCTAGTCCTTCTATTCAAGGTTAGTATCATTAAATTCATCCTTGCAGTGACGATGACATGTATAATAGGAATAATAATAGATGGCCTATCTCTCTTGACTATGGAATTTGGGAAAGGATAAAGACATAATAAATGAGAACCAATGCCCTTTTGAATGCCAATGAAACTTGTAGTGGAGAAATGCAAAGGCCATTTTCAAAGAAAGGATGAATATCAAAATATAGTGATCATTCCCAGTTCTTGGAGGACCAACTGCCATATGGAAAATTACAATCAAGTAGTGAACTATTGTGAATGATCTACTTTCTATGATATGCTAAAAATTTTCAACATGATCTTTCCAAATAAAATCAAGAATCGTCGTTCCCATAACTTGAAAACCAAATATGGACACACTAGTGAAATCAACTTCATAAATCCACATAATTAAAATATGGTCAAATCACATGTAATACTAAAATAAGGATAATTTCCAAAGTCCAGAGTCTAGTATGGATACCAAAAGAAGGTAGAGAGAGAACTCCAAGAGTTTTGGTAGTAGAGGACATAAATGAAGTGTTGACACAAAGGGTGGATATCTTTTATACACAAACAAAAGGAAACTAGGTCTTATATTTTAACATAATGGAGAAGGGACCACCAGTGTTGAACATGACACACCCTCCACTCAAAAAAACAAAGTGGAATACTTTTCACACTCAAAGATTGCAATTGTAGATATCCAATTCATGGATGCAAAGACGAATCATCCTCAAAATATATTTGTATTTATACTTACCCTGAAATTATAACAAAAGTGGATAACATAGTCGATGACACCAAAGGTAGACATAGACAGTGAAATAATAAGAAAACAATATCACCTTGGAGAGAATTGGTTAAAAAAAGAACACATTTATCATATGGACAAGGGGTTCTAGTATTAAAAGGGCATTCCTTCCACTCACAGGGCATGTGGAATGGAATAGGAACCTTGATACTGGATTTTTTTAAATATCATATTCATAGTCTGGACAAAGACAATATACACCTCATTACTAAACTCAATTGAATGATAAGAAGTTATTCCCATTGCTATAATTAATCACCACACAACACATAAATCTAAATTATGGCATCAACTAGGACTCAAATCCAAATTTAAGAAAAATATCATTTCCTTATTTATGATAAATGATTATAAGTTGCACTTAACTATAGGGAACATAATTACAATTGTGTGCTTGTCACAGGTTCAACTATATCACTAGATCAAGGAAATATTTAATAAACAAATGACCAAAAGAACAAACCCACAAAAACATGGTGACAACAACAATTGCAAGGTATACTTATATGGAACTTAGTATCTAAATCTAGTTAGAAGGAACATGATCCAAGTTATTGGCTTTAGTTAGTTAACTCCCTAGATGAAAAATACAGAGTAATTTTAGAGACAACCAAACATAGTTACAATGGTATGTTGTTCTATAAATTACAATAAATCAAATGATATATTCATCGCCCCAAAACTTCCAATAATGGGGGACTATTTTAGAGTGAATCTATATCTAGCATTAAAATGGTGGGACTGTCTTTGTACTAGTTATGTCAGTCCTAAATTGAGTGCCAAGTTAGTAGCTTTAGTACCTTTAGGGAGCTATAGAGATTAGGTCTAGATGTCTTGTGTTAGGCCACTAAGATTCCAGGATTGCTAGGCTTAGGATGTAGGTTAGGTTTAGGTATGTCAAGGTATGTAGGGGTAGCCTAGGTTAGGTTAGGAGGTTCGAACCTCCTAGGAGGAGAAAGAAGGATATGAAGAGGATGATGAACCTCAAGGTCACCACATTCAGTGTGTACTACATTGATTTAAGATAGAAATAGTGTTGGCTAGAGATACATACCTTGGGTATTGTGCCCACCGCCATGCATCCTTAACACTCGTGGAGTCAGCATAATTTTGTCTTCTTAAATTCAAATTTCCTAAAAAAAATCATTGATCTCCACATTCATTACGAAATATCATGATAGTCATAAATCAACCAAAAATCACCTTAAACCAGTCCTTAACAAGATCTGTACCTTTGAGTGATGGGGTGCCTCCAATGTTGCTCCTCTCCATCTTGCGATTCATCACATGACTTAATTATATTTTAGAATAGTAATTAAAGATGTAACAACCTCTACAAATTAATGACTAAAGACGAATACTTGAATGAGTTTCTCTTCGTTTTGAGAATAAATTATTCTCTACTGAACAGGACCAACCAGATGAAGGTGGAAGATCTTTTGGCCCCTCCCCCCCTCTCACATCACTCTCATTTCCCCATACCTAATCTATCTAGATTTTACAACTATAATTAGAAATGACAATAACATTAAATGTAAGCAAAAAAAATTCATCGCCATGTGCTAAAAAAAAAATATGAAAGAAAATAACATTCATGACATGTAGGAAAACAAAATACATTACATTGGACCAGAAATATATTGGATTTATATTAATAATAAAATGTCTGATCATTTTTTTTTCTTATTCTTCTTCTTCTTGGTCTCCATGAAAGCACAAATTAAGTCATCATCATAATTTAACTGATCCCCCACAGTTATTGGGTCTTCTTGAAGTGTTGCGTCATCGGTAATCAACACCTCACGCCATGATGAACTTCTAGTATTTCGGCGTGGAGGTTGAGGATGCGCATGGGCATCCACTGCTGCAAAAACAAAAAAAAATCAAGTGATATTGTTATTCACTATTCCTAGGGCAATTTAATTAATACATATTTAATTACAATGTTTTATACCTGGATTAGCCGGTGCAGTAGAAAAAATAGTTGGTGGCCTCATTGTTGTTTCTACGCTTATTGATATCCTCTCTCGATCGACATCTACACACTTTTACATATGAAACAATATAAGTATTTAGTACAGAATATACCCAAATTATTAATACTCATTGAAAAATGGAAAAACATTAAAAATGCACGCATACCACTATGTAATGGTCCTTCGGCAACAATGCTTGAATCAATATGGGGGTTGGGATGTGGTTCATCGGGTACATCAGGAGAATTGGTAGCATTGTTACTCTCCTGGGAATGTGGAAAAGACACACATTATTTTACATTTTAAATGAATAAAAAATGTATTTTACAGTACAAGTAATCAATGAGTAAAAACTAATCGACAACTTTTTAGTTTCATTTTATTTACCATGTCCTCCAGAGAGACACATGGCGATTTCCCCAAGCTTCTTCGCCGTGCCACCACGCCATCAAAAACCTGCATGAACCCAACCTTTAGATCTTCTTCTGTGGCTTCATCATTGAACAAATCCCCCTGCATTGAGCAATATCAAAATCATTAGTCACTAGTTGTAATGAATTACATATTTTGTTACGATGATAAAAAAAAAAAGTAAAATTTTTAGGCACTTACAACCCGTGCCTTCAATCTCTCGTAACCAGCTTGGCCCATTTTATGTTGGCCGTGTTTGTCTTGTCTTGCCTTTGTTGCCTTGGAAGTGTCTTGGAGTCTACGCAATATTTTGAAATATGTTAGATATTGATTGTTTTCCTCGTAAAGTAAACAAAAGACCATCATAGTAAATTGAAAACACCTCTTACCTTCCAGGGCCAGGTGGTTTCCTCCCTTGTGATTTCATCGCTAATTCTGTTGCATCGAGAATAATTTATTTCCACTCCCTCTCGGGGACAACCAAAGGGAGTTCACACTTGGGGTCCTGTACTAATTTATTCCTATACTCCTCTCTAACATGTTTCAAATGCTTGTTGGTCCTTTTTAGGACTTATGGATTATTGAATGAGTCACCAAACTCGCCAACCAATCTGGAGATAAGAAGGCTTTTCAGTTTGGAATTTTGTCAATTCCATCGTAGTCGAATGGTCGGCCCAAAAATTTATAATTCATAGTCATGCAAACTATTGTAGAACACATTGTTTCCTATAAAACATCATCATCAGTAGTAATTTAAATCTCACTGATATGTGATTGTTTAAACAATTATATAACAGGAATCTCAATATAGACATATATTAAATACCTGGTATCTGTACTATTTTTAGAGGAACCATGTCTTGGTCGACCAAAAATGATACCGCGGTTGTTCCTGTGCTTTGGATACGTGTAGCACTAGGGTAACAATAAATGGAAGAATGATCAGTTACATGATCATGTACACCACCTGCATGATATGGCGTGTGTTGTGGGGGCGTGGCATCACCCCTAGAAGGTATAGAATCGGTCTCAGGCATCACACTTGAGGTGGAAAATATCCTCATGGCCATGCAGGTTCATTGTTGCAGTCCTGTTGTTTCTACCAAGACATTCCCCTTCCCCTCTAATCAATCTCACAAAATTCTACAATGAGAAATATGTGCTAATTGCATATATCAAATTACAAAATTTAAAACCAAAATTTGATATTGTTAGATGACATGACTTACCCCATAATTTGTTATCTTAACGCATAATTTAACTATCCTTAGGAAATCCTCATCTGTTTTCGGCCCAGCAGCAACCAAATCCCAGAATTCCCTATTGTCCTTTCTTAGGGACAATTCTATTGTCTGCAAGAGGTCTCTAGAATCAAATATCTCTTCATCTCTTATATATTCATCGTTTTTGGTCGATTTGGTGTTATGAACGGGGCCTTTTCCCCGATCAATTCCTTTTCTACACTCAGGGCCTTTGCCCCGATCACGACTCTAGCAAAATTTCAAGAAGAATGTTAGTACGTGCAAGAAATATTGAAAAAACAATATATGAAATAATGGAATATTGGAAAATATTATCAAATGAAACATTCACACATACAAATTAGCAAATATTTGGAAATGAAACATCGAGCAAAAATTAGCAAATGGAACATTCATAAATAAAATAAATTTTGTCACAAATGAAACATTCAAATATTAAGTAATCCCTTTTTAAGTTTGGGTATAATGGGTTTTGTACCGTAGCAAAAGAAGACGTTCTGAGGTCGAATCGAATCAAATTGCAATCGACCAACAACTCTTCGCCTATCGTTCTTGTTTTCACCACACATACAAATATCCTATTACCTTCACGCTCCTCAAAAATGCAATTGGGTTCCTTTCTTGTCGTCCCTGGCCTTGTACTGTTTATAATACATGCAATATTCCCCGATGCCTTTGGCCTTCCATCAATATACATAGTCACTCCTTTATTTTTATTATTATCTTTCAGTTGTATATAATTTGTGGTGAGTGTGTATGTCCGCATACTAGGCATATATTGGACCAGCCTCAACCACACTCCATAAGTGTAACTAGGTCCAACATACTCAAACAAATCAACCAATATTCCATATTTTACCTTTATGTCATCCATGGATAATAAGCCAAGGCCATGGATGGATGACAGAGCAATGTGATCCATCCTCTCATTAACACAGAAGTCGGTGTCCAACTCTGGCAGTTCCTTGGGTACTCATTGTTTCATTAGGTGTTTGTAACTCAAGGGAACCTCGATGTCACCTATTCTCTCATCATCATAAGAGCATGATCCTCCTTCAACAAGAAATAATTTCATGCGCCTACCAAAATTTCTTCTGATCTTTTCACCTCTAGTTGATTTCACTTTGTTACATGTGTTGGATATTTTTTCCCTTGTCCCTCTCGAAATTTCATCGCTTGAGTTGGATGATAGGTCTGATAGATACATATTTGGTTGTACCTACACTCCATCGAGGGAGAAGGAAACATTAGGCCAATGATATTCATAATATAGTATAGTTAAAGATAAACATTGAAAAGATAAGGGAAATGTTGGGATATTTCTCACGATAACTATAACTAACTCACTGTTAACTATCTCACTGTTAGAAAGACATTAATTATATTGACTCCGTTCACCCTTTTCTGAGACTCTTTTTCCTTTTCCGACTTTTCATCTTCCTCATTAATTAATAAAGTGTTTTCCATTTGTGCTTTCCATTTTAACTCAAAAACAAAGTGATATTTGTGTGTCCTATCAAAGAGAGGGAAACAAAATGATTTAATGTAGGCTCAAAAGGGCACCTCTTGGTAAATATATAAAGAGGAGCCTAAGGCTCACTCTAGCACATGGTACACTTGTGCCTCTTCTCTATTCCATGGCTAGGTAAGAGAAGAAGTGCATAAAAGAGAGAGTAGTGTGAAGATCTTAGGAGAAGGCCTTCTAGGGTTTGACCTAGGGTTTTCTAGTAGGATAAAAGAAGTGCATACTCAGGAGGGCTAGGGTTTATCCTTGTGTTTCCTTTAGGGTTTGAGAGATGACCTTTGTACTTTGGTCTTCATATGCTTTGTGGTCATTCATCTTTGGAATTTTGGAAAAGTCATTCATCTTGAACATCATGGATACATTTTCTTAGAGAATATTCCCGGAAGTAAAAGGAAGACCATTGAACATGTTAGAACCTAGAACTAATGTCTATTTTTTTAATTAGTTGCTCATTTAGCTCACTTGCTATCCTTTTCTAGGTTTCTCCCATTTAGCCCTCATTTCAACCACGTGTTCACCTTCTATTTCATATGAAGTAAGGGGGAGATCCTCTTCACATCGATTTCAACCATGGGTTCACCTTATATTTCAAATGCCTTTGACATGTCTAGTTTGATAAGAATTCCATGACTTCTTCTAGATTTGAGGTTCTCTCATACGAAAATTGTTCCAAGTGTAAGTGAAATTTACTGTTTCAATATCTATCTATTAGAGATAATCTATTTCAATATCTATCTAGTTCTATTCCATTGAATGTTTCCATATGTTGAAACCGTAGGATACCCTATCACTCACGACCAACCCTATCACCTTACGTGCAACAAACCCTAAGCTAAGCCCTTAGGGTTCTCATGTTCTAGGGTTCACTCTCTCAACTATGCCAATTGTGCCAGAAAGGAATCTTTTACTGCAATGATGAAGAGAGTCTTGTCTCCTTGTCTCTAGGGTTTTGAAGAGAAGTGTGCAAAAGTTAGAAGGAGGTCCTTTAGGGTTTGAACCTTGTGAGAGAGAGAGGAGTGCGCAAGTTTGAGGAGGGATTGATTTAGGGTTTATCCTTGTGTTTCCTTTAGGGTTTGAGATATGACCTTTGTACTTTGGTCTCCATGCCTCTCTATCACTCACATGAATTACAATGGCTGTGAATTTGATGGATGGTTACCTTGCAAAGGTTTCATCGGATATCAATTTGAAGCTTCCCAAATTTTGTCGTTAGCAACATCAGTTGGTTCATTCAAGTTTAGTCATAGCTTCGAGAAGTTTCATGGGTTACACAATTTGGTTGGTTCATTCAAGTTGTGAACATGTTTGATCATTGGATAATGTTTCTTTATGAGTAGCTCAGACCCAATCTGGAGAAGTTTGACATTGGAAGATGACACTATATAGGTTGGAATAGGAAGAAACTAAGCAAGGGTTTTGGTTCTTCCAAAGAAAAAATGGGAACATGGGAAGAGAATAGAATAAATCTATATCTTCATACACTCATTCCAACTCATTTGTCTCTTCATGGTTTCCCAATACTAGATTGCAACATAAAGGACAATACATAGTTGTTGTCACATCATTTAATGACTAGAGAATTTAGTTGATGAATCATTTCCAATAAGAAGAAAAGAAGGAATTTAGTGATTCTTGGTCATAATCAAGTTCTCCTATCCAACGCTAACACTTCTAGCCCCCTATCCTACCTCTCTAACACCTCTCGGCCTACCCTTTTGAGACTATTTAGAATAGAATTAAACTAGCCCTATTACATATCTAATCTACCCTAAAGAGCATCCCCCTAAACCTTAGCTACTATACTACCAAACGTTGACCCTTAGGCCACCCTTTAGGCATGCTCCAAGACCTCACGGCCTACCATACTTTGACTGTCACAACAGTAGTGTGGCATCCCCTTGTCATCATATATTTGGCCTAACTATCCCTTAAACTAGTGTAGGACTACCCCTAGACTTAGGTCATCCACTCCTCATCATAAACAATTAATTTAGAATTAGAATTTGGGACTGATATTGACATTATATACTTTAGAAAATTGATTAACTCAGTCCTATATTTTGAAATTTCATTACTCCATATTTGATTTTGGAAACAACATAACATCATAACATCAATCTTTTGGAAAGAGGTATAGTGTTGTGTTTTGACATTGTCAGTGTGTCAAAGAGATCAAAATATCATGCC
>ML777907.1:918834-944411 GCA_009831015.1 Picea engelmannii | reverse complement strand
ATATATATATATATATATATATTCCTCTTCAAATCTCTCCTCCTGATTATACTTATAATAAAATTACAAACCAAAATTCATATGAAAATATGAAACAACAAAAATATTATATATGCATAGAAAAAATCAATTATTACCCATTGAACTCATGGAAAGACCCAACAATTTACAAACAAAAAACATTCAACAAATAGACAATTTATGAATACCTATCTTGGTAAGTTATCTCCCAAGTTATCTCCTGCTGAGATAGTGTGTTTTTAAATGATGGAACCCTTTTAATTCAAGGTATCATTGATGGCTCTTTAGCTTAGAAAAAAAATGAAAAAGGAGTAAGTTTCTCCTTAGCCACATTAAATGTACCTAGATGCCTCTGATGTTCAGTCGAGTGCTTCATAACATATTTCACCTTAGATGAATAGTTGTTAGGGAAGCCTATACTTATAATAACAATACAAACCAAAATTCATCTGAAAATCTGAAACATTTAATGAGAAGATTCAGGAATTTTGCAAATAAGGTTGTGTGAAGGATGGGTTGATGTTGATGAAAGACATGGAGGAGAATATGCTTCTCTCAATCTTAACCAGTTTAGAAAAATTCAGAAGCAGTAGTCAATCTACATATCTTTGGGCATGAATCCCGAGAAATTAGTCGACTCTGAAAACCAATTGTACGAAGAAAAGTATGAAAATTATTCAGACCGATCAATGGGAGATGGAAAACTAGAATTTGGATCAGGGGTGTTTCCCCCGAACCCCCCTGAAAAATGGGGGGACGCGGGTGGTGGCGATTATGAGTCAAATTTCAACTATGCTATAAACCTCGTTTTTCATGAGATTCTCTTGGTTTCGAGAATAGTTCATTCTCTACTAAACAGGGGCAACCACGTGAAGGTGGAAGCTCTAATTATGCCCCCCCCCTCACATCACTCTCAATTTCCCCATACCCAATTTGAAATAATAAAGAATATGTAAAATACTATATTATACAAAATAAAAAAATATAAAACACATACCTCAATATATCATTCATCTTCTTCTTCATCAAACTCAACATCGTCAATATCATATTCATCATGAACATTGTCATTTCCCCAATACCCAATCTATCTAGATTCAACAACTATAATTAAAAATGGCACTAAGATTACATGAAAGAAAAAAAAACATAAGAGATCTATAGTACAAATCACTCACCATATGTAGGAATATCATTGATATTCTTCTTCATACAACTCATCATATTATGCATCATCATCTGGTATTTTAGAATCATCGTCGAATGGATTGGCCATATCAACATCATCATCAGTACTGTCATAATTTTCAATAATATCATCATCAGATATAGCGTCATCGAGAACATTATCATCTACATCATATGGTTGATCAACTTCTTCAACTTCATCATCTATACCTCCTCATGTTCCTCTGTATCACCTTCTAGTTCTTGAATATCATCTTCTTCGGGTACATTATACTTTACAGGCCTTCCTCTTGGATCATATCTAACAACAAACGACCAACCTGGTTTACCGAGAACCTCACAATAGAATACGTGCTCACATTGGTTGGGAAGAACATAACTTTCTAGACCTGACTCAAATGTCCTTGTATTAACCATGGTAAAACATTGTCATGTTGAATAACAGTTCTTTCAAGATCACGTTCATTTATCCGTAAACGATACCATTTGACCTCAAACAAAATTATCTTGAACGATTTGAAGTCACACTCGATTATATCATCCAAATATCCATAATATCTATTTTTTTTTAGTCTTGGATGTTTGTCACTTCTAGAAGAAACATTAGTGACTTGAAACACACCAGTTATCACTGAATCTGTGGTTTTCTTCGTGTCATCCACCCTTTTGACGCGAAATTTTCAACCATTATACCACATAGCTTTGTGGTGCTTCAACTGCAGTATTCCTGAGAAGTACAAAATAAATTAATAATTAATAAACGTATTTAAACTTAATAAATATTAAAAAATAATATATTAACATTTTTTATAATAACATAAAGTGCAGGTAAAATTTTATATGCTTACCTGTTTATCTTTTAAACCATATGATAAATCAATCTCCCTCTACGTAAGATTGTGATCTTCATTACGATGAGCTCTTTTAATTAATGTAGCCACCCCTTCCCATGATAACCTACCATCATGTTGTTCACATTGTTCTATCCATAGCTTCATCCAATCAATTTTATTAGCAATGTGTACATGTAGTGCATCCCACACTCGACTAGCTGCAATAAAAAAATATAAATTAGTAAGAATAATGAATAATAATAATTGATGGAGGTATAATATAAATTGAAGAAATACAATATAGATAAAAATCAAATAATATAATACCTTTCACTTTCCTCATTTTACCATTCTCGACCAAGACCTCCACTTCATATATTTTGACATTATTGACACCCCAAATGCAATGCATATTAATTTTCCTCCCTAAATCAGGAAGATAATCGCTAATATACACTAATGTTTGATATACCATATACCCTTCCACCATGGAACCCTCGGGACGTGCTCTTTCTCTAACTAAAGCCTTCAATGACTTCAAGTGTCTCTCCACCATCCACATTGACCTTGTGTGTACAGATCCACACAATTCAATCTCCTCAACCTGGTGTATGAGGCAGTGTTCTTGCGCATTGAAAAATGTTGGAGGTAGATACTTTTTCATTGCACACATTAAACGAGGAATTTCTCTCTTCCAATATTTTATATGTTCCTTATGTATTTCTTTAGATGACAACCGCCTACAAATGTTACGAGAAAAAAATAGATTTCAACAAAGACAATATTGTATACATGAATATTACAAGTAAAACACATGTCATCAACAACTTCTACAACATTTTTATTACATATAAATAATTGTTGGCACAGGGGCAGACCCAGGGTTCAACTCCAATAGTGCACCCACAAGCCCTAGATACTGGCCCTTTCGACAGCACCTGCGAAGCAGATGTAGTCTCACCCGAAGCAGCTATGAGGGGGTTGCAGGACAGAGATGTCTACAACTAGGGGAATATCAAGTGGTTCTTATTACAACATCAACATAACATGCATCTACCATTCAACTAGCTAGATCTATCCTTCACATCCATAGATCTGATCTAATACAATAATGCAGATAATAATATAACAACCATAGAGCTCAAAGCATCAATCACACACACAACAACAGGTGTACATGGTTCACCCTCTCTCTAGGGCTACGTCCACAGAACCATGCTTATGAAATATTAAGATAAATCTTATAGTTTTGATTTGCGCTCTTGGCCAACAGATCCTCTCTCTCCATCTCTCTTTATCTCTCCCTTCCTGTGCACCCAGCTACAAGACTTGATCTTCGCACCCAACTGAAGATCTTACAATACCAGAAGGCTCTCTCTCTCAACACTTCTCTCACCCATAATACAATACTCTTCTAATGAAAAATAATCAATAACAAGGCTCATCCACAGTACCCCCCTGACCTGGGTCCTCTCGACCTCTATTTATACATTACAATCCCTCACTGACAGCCTCAGGTCGAAACCTAGGTGTCAAAACCCTAATTACCAAAACCCTAGGTGTCTACCACCCTAGGTCAACTTGACTCATTCTTTCCGAGCTTCGCCAGCCTGTCTTTCCTTCTTCATCTCACGGTAATCCAAGGCATCTAATGTTGGATTTTTCTACTTCCTGAGTCATCCTTGGTCCATCTTCCATGTTGATCTGTCATCCTCTATCTCCTCATCCAATGGCTTGCTTTTCCGCACTTCACTCCATCTTTTATGTTCTTTTGCTCACTTCGACCCAGTGACAGTCACTGTGTCTCCCATGAAGCTCGTTTTTTACCTTTTCTTCCTCATTCTTTGCTTCCTTCCATAAACAAGGGCCAACAAGCCCCCAACACTCACCTATGACTCGTCTCGAGGAACTTGATATCTGATCCTCTTGTTTTACTTTGACTTTCGACTGCGTAGTGCAGCCCTTGCTTTCTTCTTTATGCCTCCTTTTCATCCTTGTGCAGAATGTATTTTCTATGTCTGGTACCAAGTTTCAACTGCACCTAGTACCTGGACCCTTGTCTTCTTGATTCTACTGAGAGTTGTGAGGCAGATGGTTGTCATAGTACAACTTCAACCGAATCCTATTCACCAAGCCTTCCTTCTAGTCTCCTTTCAATGTCTTCAGTTGCGCAGCTCCTCCTTCTGTAACATAGGCAATATCATATGGTCCAAGCCAATGCGTTCTGAACTTCCCAAGGTGCTTGATAAACTTACTATCATATACCAGTACTAAATCACCTTGCCTGAATATCTTCTTCTTGATGTGTCTGACATGATAGGCCTTTTCTCATTCCTTCTGAATTTGCAGATGGAAGCTTGTAATGAATCTGTCTTCTTCTATTTCGACCAACTGTGCTAGCCTCTCATGAATAGTGCCAGTATCATCCATGTCTATAAATGTAGAAATTCTTAAGCTTGGTACCAAGTACTCCATTGGGACAATAGCTTCAAGACCATAAACCAACTTGAAAGGGGTCTGCATTGTTAATTTCTTGCAAGTGGTTCTATAAGCCCAGAGTACTGCTGGTACTCTTAAATCCCAGTCATCCATATTCACACTGCAAATATTTGTCAATGTTGTCTCCAAGATATTGTTGAATGATTCAACCATTCCATTTGCTTGTGGATGGTAAGGTGTGCTTTTTTTATGGTGGACTGCAAATTCTTCAGTCAGAGCTTCAACAGTCTTATTAATGAAGTGTGTACCTTGATCACTCATAAGGACCTTAGGGCATCTGAACCTATTTATGATGTCATCAAATATAAAATGTGCAGTTGTAGTTGCACTACAGTCCTTGACTGCTCTTGCTTCGGCCCATCTAGTCAGGTATTTTGTCCTAGTGATAATATACCTTGCTCCTGTGCGCTTTCCTGGTGGATTTATAGGTCCCACGAAGTCAATGGCCCATTTTTCAAATGTTTGTAGGGTCATTTGTGGTGCTAATGGAATCTCATATCTTCAGGATGGTTTTCCAACTCGCTGGCATGCATCGCATGCTCTGGTATATTCTTTAGCATCTCTGTGTAACGTAGGCCACCAAAGGCCATCTCGCAGAACCTTCTACGCAGTTTCTTTTCTTGCGTAATGTCCTTCTACAATTATTTCATTGGATTATTCGAGGATCATAGGGAATTCTGTATCCATCACACATCTTCTTAGTATCTCATTAGGTCCCATTTTATATAGCTGACCAGCTATGAGTGAAAAATCTGCATCGCGCACCACTAGTTGTTTCTTCTGAGGAATCGTGTACTCGCTTGGAGCCATTCCTGTTGACAGGAACTCAACTATGTCTGTGAAGTGGTCATCAATATTTATAATGGCGAGAAGCTATGCATCTGGTAGTGTATCCTCCAGACTGGTAGGTTCTTCTCCATGCTCCAACCGCGACAGGTGGTCTAGACCCTTATTCATTCTTCCTGGCTTAACTATGATCTCAAAATCATATTATTGAAATAGGAGAAGCCATCTACATATTCTCCCCCCCAACACTGGCTTGTTGACTAGGTACTTCCAAATGGAGTGATCAGTAAAAATTTTAAAGTGTCCTCCCAACACGTAGTGGCGGAATTTATGCAATGCATACACCATGTCTAGTCCCTCTCTCTCTGTATTAGTGTAATTGATTTCAGTTGTGGATAGATTTCTGCTGGAAAATGCTAATGGATGATCAATGTCTCCTTCTCCAGGTTGTGCCAGTACTGCTCCTAATGCAATAGAAGATGCATCAACATGCACATGAAATTCCTTGCTCCAATCTGGAAAGACTAGAATGGGCACAGTCACCATCTTTTGTTTCAGTGTGTCGAATCTCTACTAGCATTCGTTTGTCCAATCAAACTAACAGTCTTTCTTTAATAACTTCTCCATTGGCACAGTAATTTGAGCATATCCTTTAATAAATTTCCTGTAATAGCTAGTATGTCCTAGCGTAGTGCGTAGTTGTTTGACTGATGTAGGTGGTAGCAGCGTCCCAGTAATATCTGACATTGGAAATCTTTGGTCTCTCCTCTGTCTCTATATTAACTTTATTTATGTTTATCAGTTGTCCAATGAATGGAAGTTCAACTCCTGGTCCTTCCACATCTCTCTGACCTTTTGTTTCCATGATATTCACCTTCCTTGGATCATCGTCTTCGTCAGCATTAATGTTGTAGCAGGTCTGCAATTTCTGGAGGGACGCAGTCCATTCATCCTCTTCTTTCTCCAATGGGAGGCCAGATGCCTCCTTAAATACTTTATGTCTCACCGTCTGTAGTGCTTGATCTACAGAAGAAAATTCAATGTCAAACAAAAAGGTGGTTATAAAATTATGGATCATACCTTCCCATTCTGAAGTGACAAGGTACAACTTTTCTTGAAGGTACCAGTTAATCGGGGTGGTATCCAACGTATTGATGAATATATGTACCCATTGTTCTCTAGGAATGTCACTCTAAGCCTCTTCACAGCTTCGTACATGGTCCTTTGGGCAGCATCGACCTGTGTACCTTGCTTCGCAGCTTCCTACTTGTGCTGAAAACCGTGTTGTCATCAAAGTTCGGCATTGTGTCTAGTCTATAATATTTTTTTTATGTGTCCCCCACCATCTTGTTGGTGTGGCTTTCATGGCCTCATTCATTGCCAACAACCTCTGTTGTGTTGGTACACTTGTCTCAAATTCTGATAACAAGTTCTCTAAGGGGTTCATCCCATCAAATGTGGGTAGATTACTCACTATTGTGCCAATCCAGCGAACTTCTCTGGTTATCCTAGCACATCTTCTTGTAGATACTTCATACATCTAGTTCTTCCAGTTCTCCAGCTCTTATTCTAAGTCGGATGAACATGTGTTGTCACTTCACCAGCTCATATTCTCATCAGTTGTAGGATTGATATAATCATGTTGTCTTGCTGTTAATTTGTAGATGTTTTCCAGTTCAAATGTGTGGTCCTCTTCTCTGATAAGTTATGTGTATCGTCGACCCTCATTTGGATCTAAAGCTGCAATGACCCTAAGGATAGCTTTCTCAAATGTCATGCGTATTTAGATCAACAACAGTGGAATTGTCGAAGGCCCAATCAATTCCTAACAATGTAGGGTAAGGGCAACTATCATCAACAATTTCAATTACCTCAAAATCTGCAAAGGTTGTTACTCCATCGATGTCCACTGGGACATGCTCTAATCGTCCAAATCGCTTGACAGCTTGTTGATTATCCATGTGAAGCCTGATAGGGGAATATATCAGTTTGGGTTTTCCCATCAGTGCCCAAGTCTGCTTCGTCATCACATTGACCTCTGACCCTAAGTCGAGGACCACATAGTCTATCTCATATTCTCCTATCTGAGCATTCAAGTGTAATTATTTATTTGTCCTTATCCTTTTTTCAATTTGGTGCACTGCTCTATTCAGTAAGGGGTCTATTTTTCCTAGTTCATACTACTTGATTAAATCTTGTAATTCTTGTACAGCACCTTTATCTTGAATCAACTTAACACAAGTGTACAAGAATTCCATGAGTTTTCTTACCTCTTTCCCTTCTGTTGGCGAATCAAACGCCTGAGGCATGCCATATTCTTTGATTTTTGGTTGTCTCTTTGATGAAGATCCTTGATCTCCTTTGAACTCTTTTCTTGCCTCCTCAAATATATGTCTTTCTTTCTTAGCATCGAACATTGGGGTATTTTCTGTAGCTTTCCTAACTCTGTGGTTGTTTTCAGTCTTTCCTTAGGCTGCTTTGTCTTCTCCTGTAGCAGTGCCTCCTCGAGTGATAACAGTGACTCTAGGGTCTACTCCGCGAGGTTCAACATATATCAGTTGTACTTATGGGTTCTTCTAGGGTCCTCGTCTTTCCTGAAGTTTAGACAGCATCACAGGGCAGTCCTCTATGACAAGCTCAAAGGAGTTACAGTAACTACAGGTTGTGCAGGGATTCTGACAATCCCTTTCTAAATGTCTTGGTTGTGCGCAGTTGTAAAAGATTATTTGTCCTCAGCCTCGTCCCATACCTCATCCTCCTCCTCCTCCTATATATCCACCGCGAGGAGTGAAATTTTATCTCCCTAGAGAGTTGTATTGCGGAGTGTTTCCTTCTTGTTGTACTTCACCTTGAATCTTGTATATGTCTCTCGACCTTTCATGCATGAGATCATAAGCTCTACAATCCCGGTCATCATGCCCTGTGGATTTACAGAATGTACAATACAAGTTTTTGGGTG
Organism: Picea engelmannii; assembly: GCA_009831015.1. Classification (NCBI taxonomy): domain Eukaryota; kingdom Viridiplantae; phylum Streptophyta; class Pinopsida; order Pinales; family Pinaceae; genus Picea; species Picea engelmannii. The sequence goes on along the minus strand of ML777907.1, from coordinate 936,125 downwards.
TCTGGACATACTTTTGCATGTAGTAGCACTCACCTGGGCGATGCCTATTTCTGCATACATCGCACCAGGGTAGGTTAACTTGATTTAAAGGTCTCGGTGCCCCCGATGCCAAGTACTCATGAAATAAGGGACAGTGTTCCTTATCATGGCCTTCAGATCTACATCTTACACACCAGATATCTTCCCTTTTGTCTTTTCCCTTATCTTTCTTCATATCCTCGACCTGTAAAGACAAACTAGTTAGTTGGCTCATGATCTGGCTAATGCCTGAGATAGATTCTCCCATCGGTGTTGATTCAATATTCATGGTGATCTCCAAATCTTCTGCCTGAGATGCAATATTTTTCTACATCAGAGGGACTCTTATGTGTGGTAACAATGCAGCGATGAACCATTCTTTGTTCTGTTAGTCGGGGATCTGGAAAGTTAATCAACCTGTCAGGGTCTTGAATCTCTGGTCGAACTCCCAAATAGGTTCTACTACCTTTTGTTTAATCTCGTTTAGTTCCATAATACATTGTGACTCCGAATTAGGTTTCTTAAAATTTGCAATCACCACATTCTTGATCTCATTAAAGGGCTTAGGTTGTTCTAGTCCTTGGACAAATTCATGTACCAGCTCAGTGCGTGGTCCCTTAGCGTAGTGTTGAACTAGGTTCTCTTGATGGCTTCATCGGTGATACTTTTAATATTCTATACGGCCTCACACAAAAACTAATGCTAATCTAGATCTTCAGATCCATCTCCTCTAAAGATAGGGAGTCTCATTTCATCTGCCATAAAGCTGACTAGCGTTCTTGTATGAGTAGATGTTGAGCTACTAGTAATAGTACTCTGAATACTTTGGCAGTTCCAACTATTCTGACTGCTAAGTATTGTTGGGACAACAGGAGGATTAATGTTACTTACTTCAGTAGTTCGCGCAGTTCTTGAGGTTTTTGGATCGCTTTGGCATAGTTCTTCAGCTTCCCCTTCTTTTTTTCTGGTGGGCTCTAGATGCTCTTCATCAGTTAGATCTACCTCTTATCCACTATAAAAACCCTCTTCTCCGTAGTTTTTCTTAAACAAGTTCTCAAGGTGAACTCCTCGGAATACTTTCCCACTACACGTATGTCTTGCTTCTGTGTCACTGTCGCTATCCGAGATCTTGAACATTAACCTTTTCAGGACCGATCAATCTACTGTATCTTCAAGATGTGGTTTTCATGCTAGAGCATCTTGATTCTTAGCTTCAGGAAGTGCAAACCTTTTCCTCTGGGTCCTTTGAAAAAGTATCTATCAGCTTGGCTATATGATTTTGTTCTGTCAACAGAAAACTCGGTGATATACCCTCCGATGGTACTATCAAACCAGTGATCTACTGCTCTGGATACAACGTTGTCGACTCTCTTGACCTTCTAGATCAATGCTGGTGTCCAAACCACAGGAGGTTTAGATCTGATTTCAAACTATGTGTCAACTAACCTAGCCAACCACTCATGTAGCTCCTGATGGATTCCTCCAAAGAAGATCTCATGAATGTCGGTGAAGATGTATCTTTGTATCCAATCTTTAGTTCTTATTTTAGGGTTCTTGTTCTGGGCTTCAACGAAGTCCTTCTCTTGATCCTCTATCCACTTCTAAATCTTTGTCTTCGACGGGAACCACCTTGACATTCCTTTAAAAATATTATGGTGCTGGAAACATAACCATTTGTTGGCACAGGGGCAGACCTAGGGTTCATCTCCAAGAGCGCACCAACAAGCCCTAGCTACTGGCCCTTTTGGCAACACCTGTGAAGAAGATGCAGTCTCACCCAAAGCAGCTATGAAGGGGTTGTAGGACAGATATGTCTACAACCAGGGGAATATCAAGTGGTTCTTATTACAACAGCAACATAACATGCATCTACCATTCAACTAGCTAGATCTATCCTTCACAGCTATAGATCTGATCTAATACAATAATGCAGATAACAATATTAAAACCACAGAGCTCAAAGCATCAATCACACACACAACAACAGATGTATGTGGTTCACCCTCTCTCTAGGGTTACGTCCACAGAACTGTGCTTATGATATATTAAGATAAATATTAGAGTTTTGATCTGCTCTCTTGGCCAGCATATCCTCTCTCTCCGTCTCTCTTTCTCTCTCCCTTCCTGCACACCCAGCTGTAGGACTTGATCTTTGCACCTAGCTGAAGATATTATAATACCATAAGGCTCTCTCTCTCATCACTTCTCTCACCCATAATACAATACTCTCCTAATGAAAAATAATCAATAACAAGGCTCAACCACAATTCCCCCATGACCTAGGTCCTCTCGACCTCTATTTATACATTACAATCCCTCACCAACAACCTCAAGTCGAAAACTAGGTGTCAAAACCTTAATTACCAAAACCCTAGGTGTCTACCACCCTAATTATCAAAACCCTAGGTGTCTACCACCCTAGATCAACTTGACCCGTTCTTTTTGGGCTTCGCCAGCCTGTCTTTCCTTCTTCATCTCGCGGTGCTCCAAGGCATATAATGCTGGCTTTTTCCACTTCTTGAGTCATCCTCAGTCCATCTTCCTTGCTGATCTATCATCCTCTATCTCCTCATCCAACGGCTTGATTTTCCACACTTTGCTCCATATTTTTTGTTCTTTTGCTCACTTCGACCCAGTGACAGTCACTGTGTCTCCCGCGAAGCTCGCTTTTTACCTTTTCTTCCTTGTTCTTCGCTTCCTTCCATAACCAAGGGCCAACAATAATAATATGTAATCCATCTATCGTTATTTACCTCATGTATTTTCCAAGGTCATATATAACTTGTTTTACATTGTTGTCAAAGTTGTCGGACAAAGATAGAGGTAGCACATACTGTAACAAAACAATGGCATATTAATAAATTTTCGATTCCATATTAACAATATATTTACAAAATTTAAAAATATTACATTGATTCTTATGAATACATAACAAATATATGAAACAAATTACCTTGATGAAGGTATGCCAGTCATGAGTTTTTAACTCGCCAAATTCACCTTTCTTTGTTAATATATTCTTGATGTTTGAAGCAAACCCTTTTGGAAATCTAATTTTTCGAATGAGCTCTTTTACCACATTGCTTTCATCTTCTTTAAATAACCATGGGAGGCTATTTTGATCGACTCCATTAGTCCTATTTAAATCAATAATATTTAGCATTGCATGATTGGCTTCTTGAATGTCACTACAAATTTTATAAATTTTTTCTTTGTCACGCCTTCCATCTACGATTCTCCACAACATTTATGTTACGTTCTTCCCGATATGTATTGTGTCAAACAAATGATTTATTTCTAGTTTCTCATAGTAGGGCAACCTACTAAATTGTTTGGGGAAACTTTTCATTCCTTGTGGAAGCTGATCAATGCCTTGACAACCAATTATATGTTACATAAATGAAATTAACACAACAATTGTTAAATTATACATAGTAGACATGATAATTCAACACAATTAAAAAATGTAATATATTGCATACAATGATGAAGATTGACTTGCATTGACGATTTGATCTGTTATATTCCAACTTCCATAGGTGTGGTGTCATTCTTCATGGTTTTATCCCACTCTACTCTTTCCCATTGAAAATATGTTTATCAGTATTTCAATACCTATGGTTATTAGGGAGAAAGTGCCTATATTCATCAAACACCTCCTTTCCTAAACTTCTTGAACGACAATATCTCATCCTAGGACCACAAAATGGACATGCAAATTTACCCTTTGTTTGAAGACCTAGAAGATACGCATCAATGGCAGCATTAGTTATATAACAAGAAATTATTTAAAAAACAAACATTATAATATCATCAGCATCTAACTTATTTAAGTGCAAAAGTGTGTTACATACCACAAAAATGTGTTAGTCCTGGTGCATCATGAATTGTCCATGTAAGAATCCCATGGAATTGAAATCCTCTTTGACCTATTGGTCTAGATATGTCATACATAGTGATGACATCCCATAACTTTAATAGCTCATCAACAAGAGGCTCAATATATACATTCATATATTTCACTTGGTACTTACCTAAATGGTTAAAAAATACACATAATTACTACACCTTGTATACATATATGAAATTGTGCAATGAACAAGACAAATGAAATGTTAAACATTAAAAAAGAAATATCATTATAAAAATATACCTGGAACAATCATTGCCAACATTGTGTGTTCTCTCTTTATTTACATCCAAGGAGGAAGGTTATTGTTTATAACAAAAACAAGACACACCGAGTAGATAGGCCTGATCTCACCAAATGGATTTACACCATCAGTTGCCAATGAAATCCTAACATTACGAGGTTCTTCTTTAAAAATTGGCCATCTTTCTTCGATATTTTTATATAAAGAACCATCTGCAGGCATTCAAAGAACATCATATTCACTTCTATTCCATGCATGGTAATCCAAAAACTATGCTATGTTCTGACATCTAAATAGTCGCTACATGCGTGGAATTATGGGAATATAATGAAGAACCTTGTGAGGCACCTTTTTTGTTAACTGATCAGTTCCATATCTATTGATTTGACATTGCGGGCAATTCGATTCAGATGCATATTGTCCATAATATATGATGTGATCATTGGGGCATGCATCGATAGTCTGATATTCCATTCCAATTTCTTTCAAAATGGAAGATAATTCTTGGTATGTGCGAGGTAACTTATTTGGTGATGGTAAGAAAAAATCACCTATCAACCTACAACAACAATATACAAAAAAAAAATCAATACTGAAAATTATATTAATCATTATAAATATTGCATCCTTAATTTAGGCATCAATTGACACTGAAAATAAAATAAAATAAAAGTTGCAAATTGCTTAAAACTATAAAATTATGTTTCTTACCTTAGGATCTATGTCATACATGTGTTTTACAAACCATTTTATACCTTCAAGTTGACCAACAACATTACAACAGAGAGAACACTTTTTTTGTGCCTTCATATAGGGATTCAGTGGCATTTTGAAGGATAGGTTTATCCAAAATATATTCATCATCCTTGTCCTCATCACTGTCATCATTATCATCCTGCAAGTTGTCCTCCTCCAAGTTGACATCATCATCCATTGGAGCATTATAAATGTCTTGGATCAATCTATGTGTCCCATCATCATCAATTGTATTATTAATATCATCATTTTCCATAGGACTAACGTGATCATCATTATCCACATGATTATGTTCATCTTGTTCTTCAGTATTATCTCTATGAAAACGTCTCCTTCTAGGCCGCATCACATTCTTAGGATGATTTTTCTTTAATAAAAACAATAGAAGCAATAAAATACAGTTAGAGTATATCACAAATATTATTTTCAAAGATAAATTAAAAAAAAAACAATTAATATATAATACCCTTAAAGATCTATAATAACTAATTACTTACCATGGGACGATATTCATTGCCCCCTTCAACGTGCTCATTCTCCTTACAATGTTTTTCAACTATTTTTAAAGGTAGTCTTCTTCCATTAAAACCCTTGCATTCACAACAAGGGCAATAACATTTCCCATCACCATGAATCACCATTTGCCGCTTTAACATAACAAGCTCTCTTTTCTTGTCTGGAGTTGACATTGTAATTACCTATTACAACAAATCCATTGAAACATTATAAGTACAATATACAAATCTATTCAAATAATTTGATATATATTTAGATATTTGTAATGAAAATTATACATCATGTTCATAAAAAATAAGGGACAAAGCATGAAACCTAAAATCAGCTAGAAAAAATAAGGAACAAAGCATGAAACCAATGCATTTCACATCCAACGTACACCACTAGCTATTTGGGAATCTAAATGACACTTGGTTCTAAAACAACACATTGACCTACACATAAACATCCAAACATAAATGAATCTTCTAATAATCTCATTGTTGTGATCCACCTACTGTTATGTTGTCAAAATTGAGGAACAAAATTGATAGAAGTGAAAGAAAGAGCTTGGGGAGAAAAATAAATCATGACATAAGAAGCGTAAAAGAAACTTTAATTCTCATAAAAAATGATGATGTAAATAAAATTAATTTGAAGACAACCAATCAAAGCTGGCAAGTAATTCCTTGGCATGGTAATTATAAGCGGTACACTATACATCTTTTATTGTCCAAGTTTAAAGCCTCATACTTTGATTCATCCCCGAAATCACAATATTCCATTAATAAGAGGAGGTGGATCTATTATCACCCAAAATCACACTATATAATATTAATTCCCTAATAAAAATTAGGGTAGCTTTAGGGATACACAAGAGTATTGATGCCCAATATCACCACAAAAGCCACTGCTCTTCACTTCTAGTTGGTTCTTTTCCAACTCAAGGAGGAATCCCTAAATGCAAATTTACTAAGGCAAGGATACTTAGATATTCAAGAAGTTCCGTGAAATATAAGAACAAAATTAGAGTGATTGAATCTAATTAGAGTGATTGTAGCTGAATCAATAATCTTTTTACTCTATCAAAAGTGGATAAACCATAAAATATTTCTAAGGAGTTAAAATAAACCATAAAATATGATTTAAGGAGTGAAAATAAACCATAAAATAGTTCAATACCACCAAATTACTAAATCACACAGAAAATTTTTAAGTAATGACCTTCAAAATCTCAGCTATGTAGAGTCTGATCAATTCAATGTTTCTCTTCTTGAAAGAGAATTGAAATCAAGATTTCATAAAAAACCAGAACACCATTACATCAGAACACTTGAATGATTGTCGCAACTGTAGAAAATGATTATCGAAACTGTAGAAAATGATTGTCGCAACTATAGAAAATTTATCATAACTGAGATATATATAGGATTGATTTCGTCGGCCTTCCGACGAATTCGATCAAATTGACCAAACAATAAGTCAATGACCGTTTGATTCTCACATGTGCCATAGTTGGTCGTTATAACAACTAAAGTTCGTTGGTATAGTGACTAACTCATGGTTGGTCTCTCTAGCGACGAAATTTCGTCGCTATAATGACCAACGTGGAATGTTGGTCGCTAGAGAGACGAACAGTTGGACCCCGAAAAAAAAAAATTTGTCCAAAAAAAGAAAAAAAATTACGACGAAATTTTAAACCGTCGTAATATTTCATCATAATCTCTTCCCAATGTAGTAGTGTGTTCCATTTCCGAGGCAGGCATACCTATGCTCATAATACAAGATGATTCAAAGAACGGTCGCCGAACAATACACTGCGGATCCATGAAAAATATTGACTAAGGATATGTCCACCCAAGATACAATGTGGATCCATACCTCCATGACATGAACTTATTGTAGCCACTAAAAATACACAGTGGATCTACGAGATTATAAAACATAGCAACAGACCAATACAATGTGGATCTATGTGACAGTCTATATATCAGCATGCTAAAATGATTTCCTTTCATAGCCTGGGAAATTCATATATCAGACTGAATGCTCAACCCAGGGTCTTCGCCCCCATCCTGATGTGGTATGAATCTAGCCATGTGAATAGATGTTTTGATGTCAAACATGGTAGAAACCACTTGATTACCTGTCATTGAGGTAAAATGCTAACAAGTGCGAGGGAAATCACCAATGATGTCAATGAATCCCAAGGTACCCTAGTACATTCCAGCGAATGTGAATAAATGATATGAGTTCGAACATTCATGGAATCATCCAACCAGAGGTAAATGATGTAAACCCACTGTCAAAAGTGAGGAGGTCTGCCATTGAGGCATGCAGGTCCCAAGGTACTAACTGGTTTCTAAGTCTAATTCTTGGATGATGTGTTGAAGTCGAGAGGAAAAGACTTGTCGAAGGAGGTCCTTGATGTATCCCCCATTAGCGACATGAAACTGACACAGAAAAGTGATGCAAGATGGTGAATCAAATGAGTATGGACTAACACATGAAATGGAAACTGCCAATACTGTAGATGGATGTTTTGAAGTGAAACTTCCCTTGAACATGATGAGGCACGAAAACTGACTTGGAAGCATTGACTCGATGAGTACCAAAATGTAATGTGACGACAATAAGAGCACTCTTTGACTAGACGAAAAAGTATGGTGACACGTGGAATTGGTATGACTCAGAGACAAGTGGATTACCCAACTGTAAGACAAGACGCAAACAGGTGCCATGTTCAAGGGTGACAACATCTTCCATAAAGGATTCTCAAAACATTGACCCACTTCCTTCAATTTTTTCCCCCACCCAGATAGATGAGTACCAATTTTTAATTTAACGATCTTGAGGGTAACACATGCTCGATATAAATCACCTTTGGTAAGTTCCTCTTACTTTTTTTAATGAACTGGAAGAAGTAAGGGTTCGTTCCCATATGGGTTCTTCAATGTGTAGTTTAACGAGTACAAAGAAAGAAAAATCGGTGGTTTTTCATGTTTAGAGAGTCTAAAAATAACTTAAAGGAGACTCCACGATTGTCCTTTTTCGTAATTTTATTCTCGTGAGGACGAAAAAGAGATAAAATACCACTCAAAAGATGCCCTTTAAAACCTTTTAATGAGTGTGAAAGGAAGCAATATCACTCGACACTATTTTCATTTTTAAAGAGTGTGAAGAGTGCTTAAAGGAGACTCAAGGGGGTTCCTTTTTCGTATAATATTTACGAGTCCGAAAAAGTGATAAAAGTCTACTTGGTTATATTCTCATGTTTTTTATGATCATGAGAAAGAACAAAAACTAAGCTCGGTATTGGTTTCATTTTTACACAAGCTTGAAACAAAATTAAACTATGCTTGTAAATTCCCAGCGTAATTTCCAAAGGTTGGGATACCCATGGATGGTTGGTACTCTTCCCCCAGCTTGAAAATCTAGCGGCATAGCTCCAGATTGATAATCAAAGGCTGGAGACATGCTCCCACAAGCTTCATTTCATTCGTCGACTTTGAGGTTGTCACCAATTTCTCTACTATATGGAGAAAAAGGATAAGGGTGGATGAAAGGAAGGTTCAAATATGAGACCTAAAAAAAGACTCGACTCGAAATCTACAAGATCTAGCTAAATACTCGACTCAATATCTACGAGATATATTGAAAGACTCGACTTGATATGAGAGCGACTGTTTCATTTTTTAACGAGCTTGACAAAGGAAAACAACTATTCTCAAGACCTTTGTTTCTTTTTTAAACGATCATGCTACAGATAAGGGAAACTATGCTCGAAACCTTTGTTTCATTTTTTAATGATATTTCCACAGAGAAGCAAAACTATGCTTAAGGTTCCAGGTTCAATCCCCAAATTTTTGTTTCATTTTTTAACAAGCTTGCCACTGAGAAGAAAACTATGCTCGTAGCTTTTATTTCATTTTTTAAAGAGCTTTCCATAGAAAAGAAAAACTATGCTCAAAACCTCTATTTTATATTTTAACGAGCTTTCCACAAATAATCAAAACTATTCTCGTAGCCTCTATTTCATTTTTTAACGAGCTTGCCACAGAGAAGAGAAACTATGCTCAAAACCTTTGTTTCATTTTCTAACGAGCTTTCCATGAAGAAGAAAAACTATGCTCATTTCCTCTACTTGATCGTGGATTTCAAGAGGACAATGCTCTGGAAGGAATACATGTCAAGGGACAAATGTCGATCATAGCTTCCAAGAGATCTTCACTCGATGGAAGAAAAATACTCTGGAAAGAATACATGTTGACAGCTCGATAAGGGTAGGGAGATCTGGCTCAAATATCCCTATCGAAGAGATGACCATGTCAACTACCAAATCTAAGTCAAGAGAAGGGAGATATTCCCTCTTGTGTGAGGTTGAAAACATGGGGCAGGTCATTACATAATTGACCTACGGTGGGGTGGACATCGCTGGCATGTATCGACAATTCAGGGAAGGCAGATGGTTGACCATGAAATGAGGGTCAATGAATGAAAGTTGGTCGATCGTTACTATGTTTCCGTTGTGAGGGAAACACATCACTTGAAAAAGAATGGACACAAAATCTCTCATAGCATAGACATAGTCTCACCTGAGGATCAAGTTAAATTCCAAGGGGTCGTGAACTACCATCACATCAATGTAGACCGTTTTTCCTCCCAAAGTAACTAGAAATTGAGGAAGGATCCCTAAAGGTCGACTATCTCTTCTTTCAAAGGTCAACAGATTCTAAGTCACAGGTGCAAGCCACGGTGAACCAAAATCTTGCCAAGCATTCATGGATAAGATGCTAACAAAAGAACCTTCATCTATTATAGTGTTAGGAATACTCATATCACAAACTTGTACGGTGATTTGGAAAGGAACATAAGAAGGAAGACAGGGTTCTGTCAAATTATTCTAATAAATATAAATCATATGATTGCTCGAAGGGGGTTCCATCGGGATGGGAAGAGTGCCCCCTTGTTTGGGTGAATCAATATTAATGAGGTATACCTAAGAGACATCCTCACTCTTTGAATGAGGAGTGGGATTTACTGGTTGTGGAACCGTATCAACCACTTTGGTTGCATTGTTCAAAGGAGGAATGGGATCGACCGATGATGCAACTAGAGTGACCACTTTGGCACTCTTCAGAGGAGGAGTGGGATCAACCAATGATGTAACCGGAGCGACAACTTTGACACTCTTTAGAGGAGGAGTGGGATCAACCGATGAAGGAAACAGAGTGACGACTTTGTCACTCTTTAGAGGAGGAGTGGGATCGGTTGATAACGTAACCAAAGCGATCACTTTGGCAGTCTTCAGAGGAGGAGTGGGATCGACCCATGATGGAACCAAAGAAACCACTTTGGAACTCTTCAGAGGAGGAATGGGATCAACCGATCAGATAACTGGAGTGGCCACTTTGTCACTCTTCATAGGAGGAGTGGGATCGACCGATGATGGAACTATATCGACCACTTTGGCACTTTTTAGATGAAGGGTGGACTGACCGATGATGGGACTGTATCATTCACTTGGGTTTCAATTTTCAGATGAAGAGTGGGTTTGATCGATGATGGAACTAAATTAGCTACTTTGGTTAGTGGTTCAACTAAGGATGTGTTACACATTATTTTCATCATCCTTATGACCATTAATGATGTAAACCTATATGTTGTCTTCAGAGGGGTCAGTGGCCTGAGTTCTTGAAGAGAGAAGGGAGAAGAACTTTTCCTGAGAAAAGTAGTTGCATTTTCCTTTGTAAAAACCCTATAAAAAAGGAAGTTCGCAAGATGCATTATAGCTAGGGTGTGAGAATGATTGATTCTCACAGGCTGCATCATAGATAGGTCATGAGGAGTTCACGATCTATTCTATAGGCAAGGTGAGAGAATGCTTACACATGGGAAAAAAGAGCATTTTCTCGAATCTTCTAGAAGGAGAAACTTCCATGGTGAGGTGGCATCCAAATGGTTTGGATCTTACTCTCTTTCATGATTTAGTGGGATCATCCTAACCTCCTCATCTTATCCTCTTCAGCTTATAAAAGGAGAGGAGCTCTCATGGAGAAGGGMTAAGTTGGATTTGGCTTGGAATTATTAGCTTGGTTGGAGTGTCTTTGAGTTTTGCCTTTGTCAAGATAGATTGTGAATATTATCAGATCTATGCTTTTAGAATTCTTGGAGTGGAAGTGTGTGGGGAACGAAGGACAGTTGGAAGGGACCTTACGACATCAAGGCCATGGTTGTAATCTCGCTTTCACATTTAATATGATACAGTAATATGATTCTTTCCTATAAATCTTGTTGTGTTTTATTGTATGATTCCTTGATCACATACATAGGTTTATATTGAGTTCATGCTATTACTATCACATTGGTTCGTTGCATTCTTTTGCAGGTTCATCGTTATATGAGTGTTGGAATGGAGCTAGGATGGCGATGGTGAGAGGAAGCGACATTTAAACGGTATGTCACCTATCTCTCTTTAGTTAGTAAATTCAATATTTAAAACTTAAGGAAAGTGTCATGTTTTGGTGTGTTTTGTTCTAGATCTAGGTGGCTCTAGGGAGATCAGTTAGTGTCCTCATATACCGATTTATCCGATAACAGGATGAAACCATATTGACCACCTGATCAACTGGATTGATTGGGGATGGAACTAGGTTGACTATTCCATTAACTAACGATGGGTTGGGATAAATCTTATGATAACCAGTTGGAAGTTGAAGCTTTTCCAAAAGATAAGAAGCCTCGTCCATATGAGGAAAAAGGTGAGAGCAGTGATCACCTTCGCATAACATGAAAGGAAATTTAACAGTTATCTTCTTCTTACCAACCTTAATGTCACTAGTTGATGGGGCGTCACTAGCATGTCCAGCAGGGGCTAATGATGTGGAAGACCACATTTCTAAGACCTTGGTAAGACGAGGGAAATCCCTCAGAAAGTGGCCACCCTTACAAAGACTACAAGGGAATTTGGGTTTTGGATTCTTCGTTGTAGTCTTTTAGACCTCATCAACACTCCCAGTATGATTTACAGTAGTTGGTTGTTGGATCTAACATCTGATGTGGTTGGAGGCTTGGTAATTTTTGGGTTCTTCTTCTTCGTGTCTTTCCATTTCTTCTTCCTCTTATCAACCTGGCTACTTGATTTAGATTTTTCTCTAAGAGAAGAAGGAGAAAGGGAAGGAGAATCAACAAGTGAAAAAGGAGAAAATTTGACATGAGGTTGATGTGTGGGTGGTGTTCTTACATATGAAGCACTAGGTGCATTCGATATTACCAGAGTGGAAAACAACCATACCGGTAACCCAATTATGAGACTCGGAAGGCTCAAAGTAACGATGTAAGGAGGACCAACATTTTCGTAAGAAGGAAAAACAAAAGGTTCCCCCGGATCAGGGGTTGCTCCATTGGTAGTTCTGGGAACTGACACCATTAAACACAGATCCAACCTAGAGTCTGCTAGGAAAAATAAATAACACACTCTAAAAATCTAGGAAGCAATCAAACACACAAAACCTTCTCACAATGAACGCACTAGTTGGTGATGAAATCCAACTTCACATGAACAATATAAGAAGGGGCTGAGATAGAGAGAGTGGAAAATTTACATTGGTGACCTTCTTAATGGAATTACGCCTTGGTGCAAGCTTCCACACAATAAACATGGATTTACCCTCCAAGGAGCCCGAGTGATTTTGAACAATGTCTATTCCAAGTACAACAAAGACTTCCCTTCACTGTCACCTTGTGTAAGGACCCTAAAGATTATGGCTATTAAGGTCATGAATGCACAGTCATCCTTTGGGTGGGTACAGTTGACATTCGACTCAAAATGTATGGGAAATATAACAAGTTTGAAATCCTTGAAGAGAATTCAGGACAAGTGGACTGGTAGAAATCCATAGGACCCCGAATGGATTCAGAATTCACGAAGCACTGAGACCAAATGAAGACAATTGGACCTCAAGAAGAACCCCTAATATATGATCTAACTACTATGAACGATTAAGCCTCAAAGGGATAATATTTGTTTCTCTCCCGAACACGACCTCATGCATAACCCTTATGTGAGAGGGGGATCCCAGCTATGCTTATATGAAAATTGGAATTACTCTCCCTATCACAAGATGCTAAGTTTGTTTGACATCTTTGGAAAGTTATGCTTTCAACCTATTCCAAATCCCTACAACCTAAGCTAATGTAGGTTTTCTACCAGAAAATGTAAAAATGTCTGATAAATTTTAGTTTAGCGCTTGATTTTTAAGGATGTTGTTTACTCAAGAGGAAAATAGCGTGGACTAAATGGTGTTTTGACCAACTCTAAACAATGCAAAGAAATGAGAATGAAAATATTTCACTTCGATGATAGTTATATTACGAGAAGGAGAAAACGTTTATCATTCCCAGATGCACAATGTCCCAAAATTTTATTAAACTCGTCAATATCAAAATCCTCAAGAACTTATCCAAAGAGACTATACACCAATACATGATTCTTGGCCCCCCAATTCAAGACCAAAAATGCCAAAAACCATGCAATTTCGCTACCTCAAATGCAAGCTAGTTTCACTACACAAAAGAACAAATGCAACTATCTTGTTTTTTTGATTCTAATGTATAAAGAAATTAAATGCAAATCCTTTAATGCTCCACTACTTTCAATTAAAATAAAGAGTGAGATGCAGATGCAAAAGACACAAAGCAAAAAGGGATTCAAACAAAGCATGCACTCAAAGCAATGAGAATTGAAAGAAAACAAGTAGGATATAAATTGTTCTAGAAAGAACTCAATCAATGATTTGAAAATAAACAAGAATTCAAGGAACACAAGAAAGATTAGAGAAGAATCCAAGAAAAGACAGGGAGAAAGAGAAATCACTCAAACTATCCAGACAAAACAAGCAGCAAGAAAGAGCAATTTCATAATTCTGAAAATTTTTCAATCTCAAGTCAAGAGAATAGGAAGTGATAAGTACCAAATCTCAACCTAAAAAAATTCACAAACCAACATACAAAGTCTATGTAAATACTTCTGCAAAACAGACTGCAAAAATCTGAGCAGAAGAAGGCAGAAAACCTCCAAGACAGAGACTATCGCTCCCTAAATCAAGGGAACAAAGCATTATAGATCTATGTAAATCACTATAGGGGGCATTGATCATATATCAAAGCTCTGATATGCACTCTAGGGGAGCACTACCCTTCCTGGAAATTCAAAATAGAGCCAAACAATTCACAAAAATGCACCCAGAATTCAGAGAAATTGGCGAAATTGCTAGTGAAGATGGGAGAAAGGTAATGGATCATGAACAGATAGTAAAATAGATCTAAAAGGTGGGAAATGGGAAGGGACAATCCAAGGAAATAAAAATCAATTTCGATCCCTAGTGGATTCATCAATTTCTATTGTATGAAAATTCCCCTACGGACAAGTGAATATCCTCTTGGATTCTAGACCCCTATACCAAGACATAAAACATGCTAACATTGGACACTAATATTCCTTTGAATATAACTAACTGATCATAAAGAGAAGGATAAATAATAAATTGTGATGCATCTTATTCCGATGTGTTTCCTCACTTCTCCAACTTAAGCTTGATCTTCGAGCTCCTTAGCATTGTTTGACACCTGCAATGCAATGGACAACGAGACAAATAACTCATACTCTACTCTATAACATTAGTCCAATCAAATCCATCTATAAGACAAACATATGTAAAGAGACATAGATTACAAGGAAATAGGCTAAGAATTATATTAATGAGAACTCTTAAATAAATACTTACATACTGTAGATGCAGTTGCAACAACTTCTCCAAGTCCTCCTCGTCTAGCCCTTGCAAAAAGCTCCCTAAATCATAGGTTTGATACTTTAAATCTCCACTATCCTGATATCTTAATTTTGGTATCTCTAAACTCCTCTCTTCCCCTATTATCCATGGAAACCCCTTATTATATAGGATTTGGAGGCTTAACCACCATGGAGAGGATCACTCATTAGATCTACTAAAAAGGGATCTGGAAGATATTTAGGGAGAAAATATTTCTTAAGAATTTTAGGGAGGAAATATATCTCAACGATTTTAAGGAGGAAATATTTCAAGCATATATGAGATCCTTCACCTTCCCTAAAAAATAGGAAACCAAATGTGAGGTGGATTCTCACACTTGATTTATTTCTTTTTCATGAATATTAATAATAATTCATGTGCACTTGGTATTTTGGCCTTCATGTAATATATACCTCCTCCAAATTGACTAGGGATTGTGACATAGGTTATTCCATGGTGTCCAGGTGTATGAGACACTTACGACACTTAGGGTGAGGTACCTAGGTCTGAAAATTTCATGTATAACAGTTCTCCTACTGAGATTGAAATCATTCCATCCAAAGAATCACTATTTGCAATGAACTTACATAAACCATGTCCTTTGACTTCCTTAAAAGGTTTAACTTCAATATCATATTCTTGAATCTTCACCAACCAATTTTCACATTTTCCTTCTCTCAATTATTGATTTAAAAGAATCTTCATAGGAGAGGATGGACCATACACAATGACATGATAATTTAGTATGTAAGTACAGAATTGTGCCACCGCTTTCAAAAGAGATAGAGATTGCTTCCCCAATTCCTATTATCTCAATTCATAATCATGAAGGGTCTTTCTCATTTAGCTAATTGGCAGTTCTTCACCCTTGGTATTCCTCTGAGTAAGAATAGATGCAATAATTGTTTTTATAGATGTTATAGAATAAATCCGTGAGTGCGGACAAAAACCGATCTCCCTAGATCCACCTGGATCTAGAACAAAACAGGACAGAATAATACACTTTCCCTAGATCTAGATTTTTGAATGAACCGAGAAATGAGGATCATGGACATACCTTATGAATGATTTCCTTAGATCTCTATTGTTCCAAGCTTCGATCCAATGCTCTCGTCCCATCCAGATCACAACAGAACGAACCAATCGAAGTAAATGTAGATTAATACATTCAATGACTAGTCTATACATATGATCAAGGAATTATGTAATAAAGTGACATCATCTTTATGGGAAAGGGACATATTGTTGTATTGAATTAATTGAAAGTGAAACTTACAACCTGAGCCTTGATGTCATAGGTCTCCTTTCGATGGCTCCTAGCTCTGACACACACACTTGCTCATGCATGAAGAAAATCAACCACTTGCGATGACCTTGATGTTGTCTCTTGTTGTTGTAGCATCAGTCCTCCATACAGTCTTGCACTAATTCTATAATCAATCTCTAGTTAGCTTGCTTCTTGTTTGCTTAACCCTTTCCATGAGCAATATCCTCAATATATAGGAGAAGATAGATTAGTTACTTGGATAGGAAATGATCCCAAGATATCTGGAATGCCAGTACTTGAACAACCATTCGAAAGCCAACTCACCCTTCTAGAAGATTCCCTTCTAGAAGGTTCAAGATTCTTATCTTTTTCCCCTTTAAGAACATGTTTGCACCCTAACAATGAGTACAGTGTGAGAAGTTCACACCCTAGCTTAATGTAGCCTGTGAGAATTAGGCATTCATGCAGGTGAATATATAAGTAGCCTGCGAACATCCTTCAAAAGTATGAGTTCTGGAAAAACACAACTATAAATTTTCCTCAGGAAAGTGTTCTTAGTAAAGAGCTTGATTTTCCATCATCATAACATCATCATGACATCATCACAATGACCAAAATTGTGGATAATAGAATGCCCCCCAAAGTCTGAGAGCGGAACCAGTGACAGTCGATAGACTTTGTAAGCTGCATGTGTGTGTCAAGAACCAGAAGCACATCTAATCAGAAACCTGCAAACATCCAAGCATCAGCAGAATATCATGTATATCAATT
>ML777907.1:861110-896409 GCA_009831015.1 Picea engelmannii | reverse complement strand
GCATGCATGCATAGTTTTGTCTTGATTGCAGGATCGCTTTGTGGAAGGAGCAGCAGCAGCAAGGAGATAAAGCTCAACGGAGGAGCTACACCAACCGTCGATAAAAAGGTTAGTTAGTTCTTCCCTTGTTTGCTTAAGGAAAAAGGGTTTTAGATTCAGGGTAGAAGGTTAAAGGTAGCTTATGAAGGGTCATGATCTGCGTACAAGTTTAAAGCCCTAGCTTGTTATTCCGTAGGGTAGAATACCCCACAACAACCAATCACACCATCAGCTGCATGCGAGGCAGCCGGAGTAGTAGAAGTATTGGAAGTACCAGGATGAGGTAAATCAGGTCGTAAATCATACAACGTTCCCATTTGCGAATAAACGAGATCAAGATACTGAGCATGACTAATAGCCTACTCTTCTGTGACAACACTTCCCATAGCAATGTCTTTACCAATTTTGTTTACAAAAGACTTGGTAAACCATTCTTCCAGTAACTGATCAGGAAGCTCAAGTTTAATGAGACGTCGCCTCCGTCGCCACTCATGAATATGATCAGATATATGAGTGCTCGAGCTTTGTTTGAAGGAGGTTAAAATCTCAGTTCCGGTATTGTAACGGATCGGTAACTGGTAATGTGTTAGAAAATCCATTGCAAGGGTGTTGAAATTTGAAAAGAAACCTCGTGGTAATTCAATGTACCACTTCGCAGCAGCCCCTGTAAGAGTTCGTTGAAAAAGACGCAATCGAATGGAGTTGTCCATCAACGAGTTGGACGAACACCATAAATGGAAAGTCATGACATGATTATTTGGGTCTTCTCCCACCTTCCCATCGAATTTTGGAATATCTGATGGAAGCTTTGCAGGAATAGCAGGCCATTGGGGAGAGTGACGAATAGGATCATTAAGAATCCTAGACAAATCTGGCAGATCCAAAGTAGCAAGAAAAGGCAACTGTCGATTCACTTGTGGATACTGGCGACTTTGGGGTGGAAGCCCCGTTGGCAGACCAGTAGGAGCATAAGTAGACTGTCCGTAGAGGGAAACTCCGGGTTGGTTTGGTGGTGGCTGGATAGGGTAGTAGCCCCAAGGATTTTGACCTTGAGTTTGAGCAGGGACTTGAGGTTGAGTAGTCTGACCTGAACCCCAAATAGGATTAGTCACACCTGGATATGGTTGGCCTGTAGTAAGGACAAATTGTTGTCCCCCAGCATTTTGAGGAAAGTTTTGCATAAGTTGATTCCAATACTGGGCCAATGCTGGAGGTATGTTTTGTCCTAAAGGTGAGGTTGGTCCCCCTATCAAAGGGATGGTTCCACCCGGAAGTTGTGTACCAACCGTGGGTTGTGTAGTAACTGTGTTATGTCTGGGAAAAAGAAAAGGAAATGTACTACCCTGTCCACCCACAGGATTGTGCAAGTTTGGTGCAACAGTCGGGATAATGCTACTAGTATTAGGATTGCCAGTAGGAAACTGAGGGAGTGTCGGGATGAAATCGGGAATAGGATGCCCAGGAAACTGAGGACCACCTGGAGAACCAGCTGGGGTTTATGGAAGCGTTAGATGGGAAATATTCAACAAAGGATTCAACGCATGGTAACCAGGGGGTAAATTCGGGTTGACCTCAGGTATTTGCTGGGTGTTGATAGGGGTAAGATTAGTTGCAGGAATCTCAGTTTGGACACTCATAGTATTCGCGAGGTGGGCCATCTCGGGAGGAAGAACAAAACGATAAGTGGTAGTCTCGAGTGTAGTCTCTATCTCAGGAGACACAGGAGGGTTGATTTCGTAAACAGGAGGTGACTCAGTACCAAACAGGACTCGTCAGAAATCACCTGACCAAAAAGGATCTTGGCCAACTACACCGTGAGAAGGTCCAGTAGTCGATTCGGAAAATGTAACAACGGTTTCTTCAGAAGGATTTAATCATCCAACAGGTCGTTCACCACGACGAATGCGATAGTCCTCTATAGTATTGGTAATTCGAAATTTAGCAAGAGGATCATTGGGTTCTACTTGTGGAGGTGGTGTAAAAACTTCTGGGACGTCACTTACGTCCATGTGTGGTAGCGTAACAAGGGGAATTTCACCCGGACGAGGAGAATCCTCAGGGGTACCCTCAGATGTTTCCGTATGCAAAGGTTGTGAAGCTTCTGGACGTTCCGGGGACAAACCTTGCATCCTACATGAACATCATGGGGGAGAAATTGTAAACAAGTAACCAACTCCCCAACAAAAATCCTATGGTCAGCTTCGAGAAACAAATAGCACACCCTAGTAAACAAAATCTAGAAGCAATCACCAAGCAAACAATACCTTCGAATATCAAAGCCACTAGTTGGTGATTAAATCCAACGTCGCAACAACGAGACGAGAAGGGGCGGGGCTAGGGTGGAAAAGTTACGTTGACGACCTGCTTAACAGACTTACGCCCTGGTGCAATCTCCCACACATAATCATGGGTATACCCTCCAAGGAGCCCGAGTGAGTTTGATCAACGTCGATTCCAGGTACCGTGAAGACTTTCCACTCCACAGTCACCTTGGGTAAGAACCTAGAGAGATAAGCCACTAAGGTCACCACAAACAATAGTACAACCTGGGAAACAGTCGTCAGTCCGATCCACATGCAAAGGCAGGGTATCTAGCCCTAAATCAACTTAAAGGCTTCCACTCATAATTGTGGGTATACCTCGGAGTGACCCCCATAATACATGCAATCTCTACACCGATGTCAATAAAGCAGGGTTAGTAACTCTGCCAACACCAATGCAACCTAATGCTTGACCCTTGTGTTAGAAGGGCTTCCCAGGACAATATGTTGCCAATGGAATTTAACACTCCCTAACTCAAGATGCTATGGTTTGTTTTTGAGCTTTTGGAGAGTGTGTCTCTCTTCCTACTCCAAAGCAATAGCCTAGCTAAATGTTGGTGTAAAAGAGCCCTAGAAAAGAGTTACTAGATCAATTTTAATATTACGTAATGTTTTTACAGGCTATTGTTTACTCAAAGGTAACGGAAATGAAACTCATGATGTGTGACTCTGACCCGAATAATGCAAGGATATGATAAAATGTAATTATTTTCATTTGATGAATCCTAGTTATGGGAGACAGAGAACAATTTCCGAATCAATCTCAAGACGACAATGCAAATACAATATTCAATTTCCTTTCAGATGCCAAAGTAAACAATCATATATCAATGAACAATTTCCATATGTCTTTTCAAACAAACTATAAAAACTTGATTTTCAATGTTTTTGAAACGGCCAAAAACAAACTCTTGAAAGAAAACTTGTTGTTCACTTTCCAAGAAGAACTCTGATTAATGAGAAAAGAAAATCAAACCATCAGTAATCAAACTATGACAACCCAACCAAAACTTTCAATGAAAGTAAAGACAAAAGAAAACCAAGGAGTTCCTCAATGCAAATGAAAAAATGTCCTTTCGAACCCACAAGCAAATGAGAAACACCAAACGCTCAACTCTCAACCAATCCCTGGTTCTTAGCCGGCTCAACACACTCAACTCCAAAAATCAGAGAGAGTGAAAATGCCAAAAAGGGCCAAGAAATGAAAGTCAAGCTATAAAGGCAAGCAAAAACCTAGAAACCCTAGATCAGTTCCAACAAGCCAACTAAAGCAAAAGATATGTAAGTCACTGATTCAATAAGCCAAAGAGGTGTAAATCAACATATATGAGCAATTGACAGAGTCAAAACTTGAATTCAAAAATTTCAAAAAATATGTTCGCAGGCCAGTGTGGAACACAGTGCGAGAAGCTAGTGTTCTCGCAGGCCACTTTGATGCAAAGTGCAAACTATTCGCACTGAAATATATATGCAGAGTGTGAACTTTCAAGGTTCTCGTAGGCTGTCAATGGACACAGTGCGAGAATCCCTGAAACTAATGAAAATTTTGAAAGAGCAAGCAAAATTCAAACTGGCTTATAGACCCAGAAGGTCTCTCAGGGTATCCTGAGGACTCAAAGACTGAAAAATCAAAAGAAAAATGCAAACAGAGCAAATGGCCACAGAAAATTCAAAAACCATAAAGAAAAAGGGAATAGCTCCCCATTGGAGTCACCAATTTTGTTATAGGATAAATCCGTGAGTGTGGACACAAATCGATCTCCCTAGATCCACCTGGATCTAGAAAAAAACAGGACAGAATAATACACTTTCCCTAGATCTAGATTATTGAATGAACCAAGAAATGAGGATCATGGACATACCTTATGAACGCTTTCCTTAGATCTATGTTGTTCCAAGCTTCGCTCCAATGCTCTCGTCCCATCCAGATCACAACAGAACGAACCAATCGAAGTAAAGGCGGATTAATACATTCAATGACTAGTCTATACATATGATCAAGGAATTATGTAATAAAGTGACATCATCTTTATGGGAAAGGGACATATTGTTGTATTGAATTAATTGAAAGTGAAACTTACAACCTGAGCCTTGATGTCATAGGTCTCCTTTCGATGGATCTTAGCTCTGACACACACACTTGCTCATGCATGAAGAAAATCAACCACTTGCGATGACCTTGTTGTTGTCTCTTGTTGCTGTAGCATCAGTCCTCCATACAGTCTTGCACTAATTCTATAATCAATCTCTATTTAGCTTGATACTTGTTTGCTTAACCCTTTCCATGAGCAATCTCCTCAATATATAGGAGAAGATATATTAGTTACTTGGATAGGAAATGATCCCAAGATATCTGGAATGCCAGTACTTGAACAACCATTCAAAAGCCAACTCACCCTTCTAGAAGATTCCCTTCTAGAAGGTTCGAGATTCTTATATTTTTCCCCTTTAAGAACATGTTCGCACCCTAACAATGAGTACAGTGTGAGAAGTTCGCACCCCAGCTTAATGTAGCCTGCGAGAATTAGGCATTCTCGCGGGTGAATATATAAGTAGCCTGCAAACATCCTTCAAAAGTATGAGTTCTGGAAAAAGAAAACTATAACTTTTCCTCAAGAAAGTGTTCTTAGTAAAGAGCTTGATTTTCCATCATCATAACATCATCATGACATCATCACAATGACCAAAATTGTGGATAACAATAGAGAATGAATAAATGATGAAGTCTCTTTGAAAATCTGAGCTAATGAGGATTGGAGATGTAGTGATTGCCTTTTTTATATTATTAAAATCTTCTTTTGTATCCGTTGTCCATTCAAACCTTTGGTCTTTTTTCAACAATAAATTGATTGACTTCACAATACTTGCATAGTCAGGGACACATATTCGTATAAAATTGACTTGCCAAAGAATGATTGAACTCCCTTCTTCGTTGATGGGGGGTTGAGTTCATTTATATATTTAACTATTTCTGGATCTATATAGATTCCTTCCTTACACATAATATGACCCAATAGTTTTCCTTGAGTTACAACAAATAAACATTTCTTTGGATTTAAGGAAACACCATCCAACCTACACCTGTCAAAAAATTTCCTCAGGTGATGAATTTGATCGCTCCTTGTTTTGTAGTGTACTGTTAAGTCATCTTGATAATGCACTATGAATTTTTATTATAAACCCCTCAAAAGCATGATCCATAGCCCTCTAAAATGTAGCTCCTGCATTTTTAAAACTAGAGGGCATCAGAGCATATGCATATGTCTCCCAAGGTGTTATGAAAGTTGTCTTTTCTCTGTCTTCTTCAGCAACCAAGACTTGATTATACCCAGAAAAACCATCTAACATGGACATACAGGTTGATCCTATGACTTGTTGGAGAAGAGACTCCATGTTAGGCAAAGGATAATTATCATTTACGCTTGATTTGTTAAGATCCCTGAAATCTACACACATCCAGATCTACCCAGTATTTTTTCTTACTATCACAGAATTTTAGAGACAATTAGAATGTCTAATGGGGTATATTATTCCAACCTTCTTTAATTTCTCCAATTTAACCTTAACAGTGATATTAATTTGGGGTTCATTATCCTTATCTTCTTCTTGACAAGATTTGCCTCTTCTCTCAAGGGAATAATATGTTGAAATAGTGTTTTATCATATGCCTTCAAATCATCATAACTCCATGCGAACACATCAAGATATTATTTAAATAATGTGACATATTGATCAACTTCGTCAATTGTGAAATCAACTCCCAAATTAATGTATTTTGGGGAACTATCATTTCCAATATTATTTTTTCTTGTTTCTTCGACCTTTCGGAGTGATGCTTCTTCCAGAGGGTTTTTAGCATGGGCGTCTCTTGTAAAAAGAGTATTTTTATTGAATAAAATCCCTTGGGACAACTTCTATGTGATTATCCTCATCTTCATCATCATTCATCAAAAAAAAATCCAATTCTTCATCATTCTCAAATACTTGTAAATACTCCTGATTATCGGGTACAAAGGGTCGAAATATTTTTTTTGCTTGAAAATATGTTTTTCTCTGAACATCATCCGAGTTTGATTATAAGGCCACCAAATATAATGAATCTTCCTTATGATGTTTTCCCATTGGGATGAAATAAATGTTGAAAAAGTTTAAGGCTTCCATCAATTCATTAAGTCTTTTGAAATATAACTTGAATATTTCTTTTTTAATATTATACCTCTGGGTAACTTTATTTATTACCAACTCGAAGTCACCAATCACAATTAAATGTTCTATTTTCATTTCTTGTGCGAGAATCATTCCCTCGATCAAAGCTTCGTGCTCTGCCTCATTATTGATACATGCAAATTCAAGTCTGATACCATGTGGATGCACAATATTTCCTGGGGTTACAAGGACAATTCCAACTCAACTCCCAGAATGTGAGAAATATACATCAAATGACATCCTCCAATAACCTTCAAATTGATGCTTTTGATTCTCAATATCTTGATTTTTCTCCATTTCTCCAATCTGCTTCATGTCTAGGATAGTATAGTTTCTGATCCTGACGTCTATATAATATTCCTTTAGTTCATTATATTTCTTTTTGAAAGAGAAGGGTGTCGTGGGTTCATGAGGGAACTTAATCATTTCTCCTCCTTTATCCAGAAGCATCATGCAACTTCCATCATTCATTATGTACCCTTCAATCATATAAGACCAATAACTTCCTAAAACAACTCCATATGTAGGAGGAAGGTCTACCAAAACAATATTGAAAACTGTAATAATATGGGGATCCGATGTGATCCAAGCATAAAAATATTTGATTTTTCCATAAGCTGGTACTTGTCTGGAATCAATTGCATTTAAAATTTCACCAGTCTCATAATATTTGGTGCAGTTCATTCCCAATTCCTCCATGACCACCAGTGGAATAATATTATTGGTTGTTCCAGTGTCAACTAAACAATTATGAAGTGCAACATCATGGTTTTCAATATAAATATAAAAGGTGGGATTTTATCTCTCAACTTGACGGTTGATGTTCTCTGGATCTGTTTCGGAATTATAACAAAAACCTCCATTTTTTCAGATGGATCATCCAACAATCTCAAAATATTTTCCCTTTGTTGAGGGATATTTACCACTTCTATAAAAGGAAGATTTATCCTTAGCTTACTCAAGTCCTCTACAACATTGTATTTCATCTCGGTAGGGTTTGACATCAGGTGTTGCTTCTTGCTTCCAGCGTTATCTGTCACATTTTCATTTTCCTTTTTTTCATTCACATTTTCTTTATCTTTGTCCTTTTCCTTTATAGAATTGTTTTTATTCTTGGTTTTATTTACAAAATCTTATGTCTAGGACACATTCTCTTACGAGTCAGGGTCATTGTCGCCTTCTTCAAATATATACATGGAAGTCTCACATTCATCCATCTGTACAACTTCAAAACTTTCATCGGGAAAATATTTTTTCCTTTTCTCAACCATTTTCTCATCATATACATCATTCAGAACAACTGCATTTGGGATTGGTTTCCTAGGAACCCTTTGTCTTTGTGGATTATTAGTGTTTTCAAGCCTCACTCTATTTTCTTGGGGAGGGTTTCTTCTTTACTCTTGGATTGGAATTCTTGGATTTGCTACATAATTATCCCCCCTTATTAATCCAATTATCTCATTTTTCATTTTCTTAATAGTTCTATTCATTTGTACAATTTCAATTCTTTGCATAGTATCTTGTGTCACAACAGGGTAAAATATTGTATTCTCTCATTCTTCCTCAAACCAATCTAGGTAAAATTAGTGAGAAGGGTATGATATGCAACTGGAGGAGTGAACATGGTTAGGAACATGGCTTAGAGGTAGTTAAATGAGACAATTGACCTACTAGGTAATGTTATATACCATTCATAGGCTCTTCCTGATAGGGTTCGAAGAAATACCCTTACCATAAAATAGTCATATTCAGCACGATGAAAATAAAAAACGTCATGAAATAAATTAAAGTGTCTTTTAGCATCAATTGTTCCATCTCTAGAAAATTCTTTCAAGGTACCCTTAGGGAGAACAGGGAGGTCTTGTTTCTCACCTCGAATATTTAAAGGGGAATCTCTTACTCTTCTTCAGTTTCCAAATATTAGGTATTCTTGATTTCTTCCACCACCTCCTCCACCTCCTTGTCTTTCTTCATGAGGTTTTCTTCATGGTTCTTCTCATGGTTTTTCATTTATTCCTGCCATGTCCATAGATATTTCAGGAATATTTTTTCCACTTCTTAAAATACATATTTTCTTGCTTTTACTTATGGTAATCGGTCCCTTGTATTCGACCATCTTCAATATCTACCTTGTTCTTGTGCTGCTTGAGGTAATCTTTTGTTTCTTCGGTCTTGTCGTTCGTCTCTCCTCTATCTATGAAGGATTTATATTTCTTATTATTGGACTAATGTTTTCCAATAGATTTCCAATTCTTTTCTGGTCTCGAATGTCATTATTACCATATTATATAGCTTATTTAGGAGGCTTCGTTGATTAGTTAACCCAATTTCTAGGTGGGGTTGATCATCTTGGGGAAAAGTCATGTATCTTTAAAAAATGCCAAACCAGATTACAAATTTCATTTCATTCCCGAGTATGGTCTCCAAAAATGTTGACTCTTGAATTCGTTAAGACCGAAACTAAAACCTCACAGGGATACAAATCCCCATGCGCTTTTATAGAGGTGGTACTCCTCTTTGTTTCAAGATTTTCTTGGAATTCTAGATTTTCAAAATTAAATAAGACTTTGAGAAAGTGTGTCGTGATATTCAAAGAAATAAAAATATTGTAGTAAAATAAACATTTTTTTTAAAGAGAGTTCCTAAGAGATGACCAGGAATCTCACATGTCACATATTTGAAAAAGATAAACAAAATTTCCTCACATACATCATAGTTAAACTAAAGATTTATGATCACATAAAATAAAATAAGATGATATGCATGCATAAGAGAACTTTAATAGAGTAAACACATGTGGAGTTCAAATAAAGAAAATGATAGATCAATCTCAAATATTTTATACTCAAAACTTAGAGTTATAAAATACAGTAAAAAATGATCCCGAAATAGTTCTCTTGGGATTTCTGAAAAATATAGAGTGTGTTACAAATCTTTGAAATTTAAATGTGTTTGTCCTTAGGATTGGGATTGGAGCCCCTGTGGACCATAAAGAAAATATAAAAATAAGTAATTTGTGGAAATAATATGGTGGGTGATGACAAAGTAGCAAGACCTCGAAAAAATACATGGAGTTATCATATTTCAATTAAACCTTTCTATTCAAAGAAGCAGAGTAAGTGGATGAAAAAAATGATAAAGAAAGAAAGATGTGATTAACATAACTTACTATGATTCTCTCTCCCTTGCTTAACTTGCTTTCTTCTATCCTTATATTGTCCTCATTGACGGTTATATGAACTGTCTCAACTACTACTTCTTGGCCTTCTTTGGTTAATTTATCAATTGCCTTTTTAAACCAATCTTCAATGTAGTTTTTCATTGGTGCAACATTTATTTCATGCCTGATTTTAATATTGAATAATTCGACTTCCAAGTCTCTTAAGTCATGATAAATGCCATGTATTTCCTCCTCAATATCTTGATTTTTCATGGAATAATCAACCATCCAATTGTCTATTTCTTCTTCATTATATTCAACTATGCCATAGAATTTCTCAGTTGATAACCATTTTAATATCTCAATTTGTTCATCAAATTGTTTCTTTGTCATAAACATTGAATTGAGAATTAACTTAGGGTATTGTACCTCATCAATTCTTCCTTCCAAGTCTATATGTGTGAGTCTTTTGAACAATTCTTCTCTTTTTACTATGGATTCACTACATGTTTGGAATATTTTATTCAAATTCTTGATCTTTTCCTTCCAACAAGCAATTAGCTATTTAATTCGACTTGGAGAATGCATATCCTCTTCTCTTATTTTCAACTCTATCATGTTCAAGACTTTTATTCCAAATGGAAAACAAATATCAGCGTAGAAACCTTATATCTCAATTTGTTCATCAAATTGTAGCTTTGTCATAAACATTGAATTGAGAATTAACTTAGGGTCTTGTACCTCATCAATGCTTCATTCCACATCTATCTCTGTGAGTCTTTTGAACAATTCTTCTCTTTTTACTATGGATTCACTGCATGTTGGAATATTTTATTCAAATTCTTGATCTTTTCCTTCCAACAAGCAATTAGCTATTTAATTCAACTTGGAGAAGGCATATCATCTTCTCTTATTTCCAACTCTATCATGTTCAATAATTTTATTCCAAATGGAAAAACAGCATCAGCGTAGAAACCTCCTTCATTCTTTAAATCATCTTCCAGATACTCATGAAAAACATGTTCCCTTGAGCCAAAAGAAATGATATTTTTTGTTACCTCCCATGCTTATGTTATCAATGACATTCTCTTTTTAATGTTTTTCTATGCATAACTTCATACTGTGTTGAGTAAACTTGAAGATCCTTTTAACTTAATGGCGGTTGTGGTTGGTTTAACCATTGACAAAGGACTTGCCAGGATTGCAAGAGGCATTAAGGAATTTTCCAATTCTCTGATCCTTTCTTTTAACCTGGCATTTTCAGCTTCCAGAACATCAATAGAATCATCAAGAGCATCCCCGGTTTCCATGTGGATTTTAGAAATTTGGGACGACCGCATTTTCTTCAGGTCAACCTATGAGTGAGACTTTCCCTTTTTATTTTTCTGGTCACCTCTTTCTACAATCAACTTTTTATTCTCCTTATCAAAAACAACACTTTGAAAAGTGAAGGAATCCTCTTCACTAAAGGTCTCATTTACAATGACTTCCAATAAAGAATTTTGTTGAGCCATATTTTCTAGTTATTCGATTGCAGGAAATATTTTCTCAATATATACTTCTAGCTCCATGTCCTCTAGAGAAAATATTTTGATATCGTTTTCTATAATATTATCCTCTTCATATTGCACTAAAGTCTTCCTTTTCTTTCTCACAGGGAGCTTATGTGAACTCTCAATTTTCCCAGTGGGAGGATTCTTATCTACCCCTCCACTTGAACTACTATTAAAAACCTTTGTAACTGGGTGAGTCGTTGGATATTTCCTCCAGGATGTGGTATTTTTGGGAGTAACAACTGGATATTGGACGCTCCTTTCACTAGGACCCTTTCCTTTTTTTCTTATAAAAATCATTAGTACTGAGTATTATTTCTAGGTCACTAGCATCGTGTACAAGAATACTTTGGTTGTTACCTTCTTCTTCTTCATTCAATATAGTCTGGATGAACGAATTACTAAATCCCACCGAAAGCATATTTCTACAAATATTTTATCAGGATCAAAGCCCTTTATCTTTTCAACATACTTTAAATTCACATTGTTGAAATGATTTTCAAAGTCGTCAATTTTATTTATGTTTTCGAACATGAAATCTTCAATCTTCCATGGCATGGGGATACATTTCTTTTTCCTTTTTTCATGGAAAAAATATAGCCAAAAGTTCTATTTTCTTGCCACCTTTGTAACGAACAACTTGTCAGATACATGATACGGGAGGAAAGAAGGATTTTCTTTGGAACAAAATATCCTTATGACACTATGATTCTCCATTTGTTCTATCGTTCCTTTTTTATCTAAGAATATGTTAGCTTGATCAGATATCCTTGAAGTATTTTCACCCAGAAATAACCCTTTGAAGACTGAAATGAAATCATTATAAACTTCATAAAAATACAGAGGGCTCTTATGTCTCCATAGTGCCTAATACCAGAAGGTAACTAGATCTATTTCACAATTCAACCTCTTACTTATGGTCAGGTTTGGAAATTGAAAACAATACACAATATCAAATACCAGAGAGGAAGCCATAAATCATTTTTTTGTCCTTTTTATAATGTGATAATTGGGATGAGATTTCGATGTAAATTAGTTTTCCCCATTCAAAGATGGCCCGTTCTTTCATTGTAAAATATAAAATATATAAAATCATGTGAGATATAGTAACAGTTTGTTCTTGACCTGTCAACCTGGTAAACAACTACGCAATTTATCGATAGGAATTTTTAAAAGGCTCAACCTTGATCCTGGTTATGTCTTCTAGAATAGACGCAGGATTCTCCAAATACTCAGGAAGGAGGTCAAGCCCATTTTTATGTTTCTTCAAAAAATATTTGCAGTCTTCTCCTTTGAAGGTAAGCGTCACCACATGGAGCTTCAACATCTTACGAAAAACATGCGATGAAAGGGAAATCGGAGAATGATCTTGGAGTTGTATAATTCTATGAATTGGCATGTACTTCTCCACACACCATGAAACAAGTTATTTATAGTCAAAAACCTCAGGAACACACACGACGTGAGTGATTCCAGATGCCCAAATTATTTCTTTCTGTGCAAGAGGAGAGGAATAGTATGAATATGCTCTTGACCACTGAAAGTTTTGGTCCTCATAGCCAAAGATATTTAAAGTATCAAAAAAAAATTGTTTTCCAGTTGATGCTTCCATAAGTTGACGGGAGTATTTCTTCATCTGGATAATAACTTCAAATAGATATTTTCGGAGATATGACAATAATTTAATCCCTTGGAAAATGGATATTTAATTCAATTTAATGAGTAATTTCCTCTAGGCTTTCGCCATTAATGGTGATCTTTTCGAAGCCTACAAAACAATTGTTAGAATTAAAAAACACTTAATGCATATTGGGAAAAACAAGAGAATGGAGGGGACGGATGATAGTGAGTTTGAAATATAGATCTTTTCATGAACCTGCTAACCCAAGAACCCACGAACCCACAATTATGGATGACCAAAAATATGTTAAGTGTAGAAATGCGGTCGGTCGGACTTGCATGCAGGAGAAAATAAAATACTTAAGGGCTTGGCACCTGCGAAAAATATGATGGTCAAAAAGTAGATCACGTAATTTTGGGTGCAAAGTGGATATCAAGAAACTTGGAGGATGAGGGCTTGAACCCGTGAACCCTCGAAGTTGAAAAAATGGCTAAGTGTAGTGTAGCAAGGCGGTCAGTCGGACTTATGACATTGGAAGTGGATGGAGATGAAGGTCCTCCAACCCATGAACCCATTGATTACTGAAATATGACTAATTTTGGTAACTAGAAAGGGATAGAATAAATTATATAAGAAAGGGGGGAATAAAGGGGAGGTGTAGAAGAGGGAAAAGAAATGGAAAAAATAAGTTGGGAAAATATAAGGGAGAAGGAAAAATCCATAAATGAGAGATGATATCAACAGGAATGTTGTTCCTTTGTTGGATGGTTTATCACATTATTGATTATTGAATATGTTGAATCCATGTTTCTTTATTTTAAATAATGGAACATAAATTTGTAATTGGTCTAAGAGAGTGAAACTAAAAATACTCGGGTAATGGGTATGTTTCAGATCAGTATCTGAACTACTATATTTGGTATTTGATATATCACATATGCTACAAGTTAGTTTCAAAGCATTCTTGGAGATTGTTTTGAGGTAGCGTGGCCCATCCTGGTGGTTGGGTACATTAAATCTATTATACAATCTCTCTCAGACCTAGTGGTCCCTTTCCCTATTTTTACCATTCTTGGTTCAATTCTTGATCCTATGTTAAAATCCAAAATTTTATTGAACTAGTATACAAGAGGTTTTATCTTATACATATCATGTTTTTCAAACATTTTTTCTAAGGGGATGCATCCCTTTAGGAGGGTGTTTTTGGGCAGGTTTACAACTTCCAAGTTCATAGAGTTTGCTAGGAAATGCATTTGGGAGTCAAAGAACTCTTTACTTCTGTCCAAAAATATGAGTATTTAGGAATCATCATCAAATATATGTTGATTCTATAGGTTATCAAGGACTGAACGTATAAAACCACCTCCATTTTGCACATGTATTAAAGGACCCTTTCACAAGGTTGTAGGGTGGATGCAGAAAAATATCAGGCATCAACAACACAGTTTTGTTTTATAGGAACTACTTCAATTGAAAATTCATAAAAAATTTGCATGGTGTCTCGCATCAAATCCCTATATCTCCTCAATCTTTCGTTTTTCATAGAAACATTTAGGCTTACTTGGGAAACAATCAGATCAAAATATCCTATGACCTTGAAGCACCTTAACTTCCTATCTAAGGACAGGTTGAGTCCTATGAGAAATGCTTCATATTTGGAAACATTGTTTGTGCAGTCGTACTCAATACAATATGAGAAATAGGTGGCCTTTTTGGTAGAGGTTGTGAGAACAATCCTGACTCCTGAGCTACAGCTAGAGTGAGCACCATCAAACTCTAGAGTCCATATTCCATCAGTTTCCTAACACTGCTAAATCTAGATCATGGGGTCAATGAAATAGAAACTTCCCATTTTGTCATCTAAGTAAAATACTTCATGCATGACCCTCTTTAGGGACTCAACCTGGTACCTAATGACAGGTTCTCTATAGATGGTGATGAAGCCATGTTCAGGGTGAGGGATGGTAGCATATGATAAGTCCATTTGTAGGATACCTCTAAAGGTTTTCTCACATTCTCGCGATAACAACATTCCTCAAACATCAAGTATATCAACTAATACAACATTCATCATAAGGGAAATGGAAGGAATAATAGCCAAGCTAACCTTAAGGTCCTTAATAAGGCCACACACCGTGATAGGTTTAGAGCCTACTCCACATACATTTTGGTAAGGTTGTGAGATTTCAAGGCCAATTTGTTGCATCACCATTAAAGGAATAATATTTGTGCTTTCACTTGAGTCTAACTTGAAATTATGGAGGGTGAACTCACTTACCAAGAAGAAAATGAAGAAGTGTGCATGTTTTCCATTTTTTTACCAATATTTTGATCATGGAGAACTATAGGAAGATCATATTCATCTCAAAATTCTTCAATGTTAGGGTCCCATGAAGGTATGTGTAATGTCCCCAAGGCCGAGCCCTGTTGTAAATCATGTCTATGAAATGTAAAGCTTGCATTATAAATTTTAATTATGTTTTATAGGCTAGTGAGCCAAGTTTATATAAGCTGGTGGGCTTATGTGTTATTAGGTCGGAGAGCCTAAGTGTTAAGGCCGCGAGCCTGCTTTTGTATATGTAATCATGCAGAACATTAATAAAAATATAAACACCACTGCGTGCAGACCGACCACGATGAATGAGTGATGGGGGACTAAGCTTCCACAGAGTGGGTAAGGGATTGGGGGCTGGAAGGCTGGAAAGAGAGGCTAAGTGTTGAGCCTAGGGGCTTAAGTCCTTGGGAATAATATTTTAATATTATTCCAAAAAGCCATGTGAAATCTATGTTTTGTCCTAAGTTCCTAGGGAGGAACACATGTTGATGGAATGCATGAAGCTTCATGGGAGACATGTGTCGACCCAGGCGCATGTGATTTAACCCAGGAAATGGGTCGTGTTGGGGGTTCGCTTCCCATTTTTTTGCGGACGGTTGCATCTGAGTGGGTTCCTCCTCCATTCGACCATCGATTGTCTGAACCATGAATCCGTGACCTTTGTATTCGACCTCTTCATACCCTCACGTATCTTGGAAACCAGAAAATCGTAATGTTTTCCTAAGAATCGGAGGCATCAGTCATCTGAACTGTTTGAGTCTGTGTTCGACCTCTACGTTAATTCCTTGTTACGCACCCTGAAACTAGTGAAAAACTCATGGATTGAGTCGTGTCACCTGTGTACGCTATGAGCCTAGCCTATTCTCTCTTGGAAAGTTCAGTTTTGTACCCTAACTGTCTTTGGGTTGCTACCTTCTATTTTTCCTGAGTGGAATTGACCAGTTGTTGTTGTTGTTATCCTCACCTTGTGGAAATTAGGCTGAAACTGGTTGAAGAAGCAGGTTTTTAGGCCCGTGGTAGAAGAAGCAGTTTTTCAAGCCTATAAGCAACTCCCTCCAGGTGAGAGAGTCTGTTGGGAAGTGGTTTTCCGCCAGAGAGAGTCCAGCACCAGCTTCAGAGCTCTGAGAATTCCTGATCCGGCCTGTTGCCAAGGCCCAGAGAGGGAGGTGAAGCACCGATGGACTATGCTTGTGAAGGTGTATACTCCCAGGTGGAACAGGCATGTGGGGAATGAGAGTCTATTAGTAGTGGGCGTAAGAAGGCATCCTGGGAAGAATCCTTCCGGTTATTTTGTGCAGTTTTCCCTGTAACCTCAGCCTAGACTAGGATTCCTTGCCTTGGGTGGAGCTTAGTCCCATCTCGGGGGTGACCAACTACTGAGAGTGATGAGCAGCGTGGTTTAAGGCTGGGAGGTTCATCGAAGGCCTTCACATAGTTGGTGGAATTACCACGGTTTCAAAGATAAGTATCAGCTTATGCTTAATATTATGTTTTGCATGCCTGTGATGCTTATATGTATCATGTATTCTGTTGTGCATATGAATTATTGTTAATGCCGGGGATTATTTATGTTAACAGTAATCTTGTTCTTACTCTGAGTTAATTGTGTTTAATCTAATTTAAATGCATGTTATTATTTAAGTATGTGAATGATGTTGTTCTGCACAGTAGCGTTTTCCCAGCCAGCGGGGTTGATGGTCGGAGGAGCGTTACAGTTTGGTATCAGAGCCTAGTTTCAACGCTGAGCCTGGATGGGCTGGATAAGTGGTCTTTGGAACAAGGTTTTGAGAAGAAATTGTGTCTGGAGGACTAATTTCAGACCTCAGAATGTTTCTGAGTGTCAACGGACTACTTGACCATGTTACAAAGCTCAGGAGGTGTAGCGTTATTATAAAACTACAGTCGGTGTGGTATATGACCACAGGGAGAGAGAGAACTCCACACCAGAAGTGTTGGAGACATAGAATCTGTTTGGGAGGAAAGGAGAACCCTCACAACCGCCAGATCTGGAGAACGTGCATAATGTCTAAAACCCTTTGGAGTTGCACAAGAGTGTGGAAATCGCGATACGTGAAATCCTGAATTCGTCAGGAGCATCCATCGGAAAGGACGTGTGGAGAGCGATCAGCCTTTCGCTAACTCGTGACCTAAAATGGTTTAAGGGTGAGTTCGTGAGAATTCACGAAACGCAAATTCACGATTGGATCACAATCGTTGATCTAAAGAGAGATCTGGACCGTTAATTGTCCAGGAAGAAATCGACATTTTGGGAATAGGGAGGACGAAGGTGGAAAATATTTCGAGCTCGTGACACACGAAATCCCGATATGCGAAATTTCAATGAGATCTAAGTCGTCAGATCGTGGGGAATCAGGACCGTTGGATCGTGAACTTGGAGCACAGGCCAAATTCTTGGTCACTCCAAGTCCCGAATCGCGAAAGGGATTAACAAGGGTATAATCAAATGGTGGAGCGCTTCCAGGAAGAAGTGTCGAAATCCCATGAGCCGTTAGATTAGGGGAGGCTCACAGCCATTGATCTTATACATGAATTTCCATATCAGAATTCAGGGATTGAAGTGACAAGAGATTTGGAGTCGCTGCATCGCGAACTCCCGGTTACTGAAACCCCGAAACCCCGAAATCCCAAAATGATCTACACCATAGATCGTAGGAGAGGAACTTGATTGTTGGATCAAGTAGATGAATAGACTGTAATTTCAGAATTTCGGCAAACAGAAGTTTGAGATGTGTATATGCATGAACTCCTAATGCCCAAAACTCTGAAATGAAAAGTAAAAGTAGTGGGGGCCCCTGACATCGCTAGGAATGAGGTGGACCTTCTTAAGGACACCATGTGTCACTGCCTTGGTAGGAGACAACTGTGTTGTGGGCCTGGAGGATAAGGAAATCGAATTTTTGGAAGTCAGGAATTGGAAAGCGAAGCAAGTGCAAGAACCTGTGGGTCAAAACCCTGAAACCCGAAACCCCGAAAACCCGAAATCCCGAAACCCGAAGTTCATTTGGAGAGCCTTGTAGCACCTAGCAGTTTAGCGTTTGGTCATGACCCGTGATCGCATGGGTTAGGGACTAAGGAAATGGGAGCCATCACCCGTAAATTATAGAGCTGAGCAGAGCTCATAAAATTCATGAAATCAAAATGTTTTCTTATTCGGATTGGTTTTGAATGTGTGGAATTTGTTAAGAAGAGATGGCCTGACAAATTCTGGTTGTTTGGACGTTGTGGTTGCAGAAATTTGATGAGTGCCAGAACCGATTAGAATTTCCATGGAGTGCAGATAAATGGAAGAGGTGTTGATTGCCTCCAATTCAGACAATGAAAGAGAAGGAAGGGATGTCAACTTGGGAGTCGAAGGATCGAACTTCAATGGGCATGGAAGAGAATTGGATAAGGAAGGACATATGATGAAAATAATTGAAAGATTGCAGAACGATGCCCAAGCTTGTCGAGTCGATAGCCGAAAGATCATGAGAGTCAGGGATAGATAGGGTCAATTCAACTTAAGGATGTTGAAGAGTCTGGAAAGAATAGAAAAGAAATTGGAAAAGGAGAGTGACTCAAGAAAGACAGAGAGTCGCAGGATCCCTGAGAGGAAAACAAGATCAAGGACTGTCAGCAGACATCATCGTCACTCCCCAAAGCATTCCAGTAGGGAAGCACACAGTAGTTCAAGCCCATCTCCTACCAGAAATCACAGGAGATCTGGAGTGGATGAATTGAAAGGGGAGATGAACAAGATTAAGCCTCCTACGTTTGATGGAGAACATAAGAAGGAGGAATATGTCGAAACATGGTTGCTTGGAATGAGGAAATATTTCCAACTGCAAAATTATTCCTCTCATGCAGAAGGAAGAATTGTGATGTATCAACTAAAAGGAAAAGCATCCATGTGGTGGGATCATCTTGTGTAGGTGCAACATGTTAGAGAGAAAGTTATCACATGGAAGGAATTCACGAGGTATTTCGAGAGGAAATACCTGACTAAAAGATACTATGACAAAAGGATGAAGGAGTTCTTCAAACTCAAGATGGGCAGCATGACCATTGATGAATACGAATGAAGGTTTTTGGAATTACTGAAGTATGTTCCATTCATCAAAGATGAGGTTGTCAAGATTCAGAGGTATCTGAGTGGACTACCACCTCCCATTAGTGACAAGATTCAGTATGATGATCCTGAGACTATGGAATAAACAATAAGAAGAGCGAAATGCTTATATGAACAACAAAGAGAAAAGCCTACCTTTCGGAAGGCTTGGGTTGACCAGAAGAAGTTTAAGAAAGAACAAAGGCAGAAGGGAAATAAACCACCCTTTTTCGGAAATAGTCCTCAAGGACATCCATCATTTAGAGAGCCAAGAAGGGCTGAAGTGGGAGAACAAAGGCTAAGACAGACACCCATTTAGTGTTGGGGTTGTAAAGAGAACCACAAGTACAGAGATTGTCCCCATAAAAATGGCAAAGCAAGAGTTGTCCATAATATTCAAGAAGCTGAAATAGTGGAGGACATGGGCAGTAGAATGCCAAGGATCTATGCGGCCCTGGACAACAAGCAAGTTGAATTTCAGGTGCATGTGATTGAAGTGGAATGTATGATTAACAACCAACCATTTATTATTTTAATTGATTCAGGGGCTAGCCATAGTTATATAGACCCTAGAGTGGTGGAAAGTTCACATTTATCAAGAAGCAAACATGAAAAGTCTTGGTTAGTGCAGTTGGCTACAGGAACCAAGAGGAAAGTCACTGAGTTGGTAAAGTCATGTCCTGTGGACATGAAGGGATTGAGCACGAAGGCTGAATTGAATATTTTTCCTTTAGGCTCTTATGACTGTTTAATTGGGATGGACTGGTTGGACCAACACCATGCCCTCCTGGACTGTCGTAACAAGGAATTTACATGCCTGGATGAGGAGGGGAATCAGAAAATAGACCAAGGAATTACCAGAGATGTGGTTGTTAGAGAAATATCAGCAATGCAATTGAAGAAGTGATATAGAAAAGACTGTCAATTGTTTGCAGCCTGTGTGGAGGAAGCATCTAGAGATGAAGTCACAAATATTGGAGACCATGCAGTACTAACAGAGTTTGAAGATGTATTTCAGGAGGTACCCAGACTTCCTCCGAAGAGAGATATCGATTTCTCTATAAATTTGATGCCTGGAGCAGCTCCAGTATCGAAAGCTCCTTATAGAATGAGTATGCCAGAGATGAAAGAGTTGCAAATGCATCTTGAAGAACTTATAAAGAAGGGGTACATACGCCCAATCATGTCGCTTTGGGGTGCCCCAGTCCTATTCGTAAATAAGAAGGAAGGAATGATGATATTGTGCATCGATTTCAGACAGTTGAACAAAGTAACTGTCAAGAGCAAGTATTCTCTGTCGAGGATCGACGATCTTTTCGATCAGTTGAAAGGTGAGAAAATATTTTCGAAGATAGATCTCAGATCAGGATATCACTAGGTAAGAATAAAGGATGAAGACATTAGCAATACCACCTTTAGAACAAGGTATGGTCATTACGAGTTCACAGTGGTACCATTTGGGTTGTCGAATGCACTTGTTGTTTTTATGTTCTTGATGAATGGTGTATTCAGGGACTATCTAGACACGTTTTCCATAGTCTTCCTTGATGACATTTTGGTGTATTCCAAGTCAGAGGAAGAGCATAAACAACACCTGAGGATGGTGCTACAAGTGTTGAGAGAACACCAGTTGTATGCCAAGTTGAGCAAATGCTCATTTTATCAAAGGCAGATCCATTACTTGGGGCACATTATTTCAGAAGAAGGGATCGTCGTGGATCCTAAGAAGGTTGAGGCCATCAGAGAATGGTCAGTTCCAAGGAATGTGGTGGAATTTAGATCCTTTATGGGTCTATCGGGATATTACAGAAGGTTTATCGTAGGGTTCTCAAAGATAGCTCACCCTATCACTTCCTTGCAAGGCAAGGAGAAAAAGTTACAGTGGACTGAAGAGTGTGAGAAAACTTTCCAGTGATTGAAGCAGTTGTTAACCAGTGCTCCAATCCTGAGGATTGCAGATCCAGATGTGGATTTCGTAGTATGCACTGATGCATGAAAAGAAGTACTGGGAAGGGTCCTCAGTCAGAATGGATTTGTAATCTGTTATGAGTCCAGGAAGTTGAAAGAGCACGAAAAGAATTATTCCACTCACGATTTGGAGTTGGCAGCAATCGTTCATGCTCTGAGGAAATGGAGACATTACCTCATGGGAAGGAGATTTGAATTGAGAATAGACCACAACGGTCTGAAATATTTGTTTGATCAGCCAACCTTAAACGCTAGACAAAGTAGGTGGCTAGAATTTATGTGTGAGTACGACTTTGAGATCAATCATATCAAAGGAAAGGAGAATAAAGTGGTTGATGCACTCAGCAGGAGGATGCATGAATTACATGCTACAACCATTAGCATGTATCAGACTGATATTAAAAGCAGAATTCTGGAGGCTGCAAATGTAGATTTGTAGTATAGAGAATTAGTAGCCAAGCTACAGCAGGGTAAGATGCCACAGAAGATGGAAGTTTATAGATTAGAAACCGATGGAATACTGTTGTACAAGAACAAAAATTTTGTACCCAATGTCCAGTGCTTGAAATAGATAATTTTGTAGGAGATGCATAATGTGCCTTATGCAGGGCACCCTGGATATCAGAAAACAGTAGCATGGGTCAAGATCCATTACTTTTGGTCGGGTATGAAGAGAGAGATCACTGAATACATCGCCAGATGTATGGAGTGACAAAAAGTTAAAGTTGAGCATAGGCACCCAGCATGGTTGCTGCAACCTTTACCCATTCCTGAGTGGAAGTGGGAAGTGGTGACAATGGATTTTATTACGGGATTGCCCAGAACAACCAAGCTGCACGATTCGATCATGGTGGTGGTGGACAAGCTTACAAAAGCTACCCATTTTATTCCACTAAAAACTACTCACAAGGAAGCAGATGTTGTTGATATTTTCTTAAAGGAAGTGGAACGATTGCATGGAATTCCTAAAACGATTGTGTCTGACAAAGACCCGAAATTCACCTCAAATTTCTGGAAAGGATTCGGAACGAATCTTAACTTTAGTATAGCTTATCATCCTAAGTCTGATGGACAGACAGAGAGGGTGAACAGAGTAATAAAAGACATACTGAGAATGTATGTGATGGACAAACCATCAAGATGGGAAGACTACCTGCACTTGGTAGAATTTGCCTACAACAATGGGTATCATGCATCGTTGAAGATGAGCCCATTTGAAGCACTTTATGGAAGAAAGTGCAATACTCCAGTGAGCTAGGATAATCCAGCTGATAGAGAAGTAGTTGGGCCAGAGTTTCTCAAGGAGATGGAGGACCAAATGATAAAAATTAAGCAGAATTTGAAAGTTGCCCAGGATAGGCAGAAAAGTTATGTTGATAAGAAAAGAACCCACACAGAGTTCAAAGTGGGTGATCATGTTTTCTTGAAAGTGAAAGCTAACAGGAGTTCCCTAAAGCTGGGAAGTTGTGCCAAGTTGGAAGCCAGATTTTGTGGGCCATTTGAAATCCTGGAAAGGATTGGGCCAGTTGCATATATGATTGCATTACCTACATCTATGACTGTACATAATGTGTTTCATGTTTCATTGCTTAAGAAATATATACCAGATGCTAATCATGTTATCGATTGGAATGTGATTCAGGTGGAACAAGAAGGTGTCCTGCAAGTGCATCCTGCGCGCATATTGGATAGGAAAAACAAACAGCTCTGGAATCGAGCTATAGGGATTGTAAAGGTCCAATGGACCTGGTACGGTCCTAAGGACATGACATGGGAGCATGAAGATGTTATGCGGGCAGAGTACCCGCATATTTTTGAAAATTTTGAAAACCTTGCAGATGCAGTGTAAAGTTGCACTAAGGACAGTGCAAAAATAAGGGGAGGGGATTGTAATGTCCCCAAGGTTGAGCCGTGTTGTAAATCATGTCTATGAAATGTAAATCTTTCATTATGAATTGTAATTATGTTTTATAGGCTGGTGAGCCAAGTTTATATAAGCTGGTGGGATTATGTGTTATTAGGCCGGAGAGCCTAAGTGTTAAGGTCGGGAGCCTTCTTTTCTATATGTAATCATGCAGAACATTAATAAAAATATAAACATTGTTGCGTGCAAACCGACCACGATGATTGAGTGATGGGGGACTAAGCTTCCACATAGTGGGTAAGGGATTGGGGGATGGAAGGTTGGAAAGAGAGGCTAAGTGTTGAGCTTAGGGGCTTAAGTCCTTGGGAATAATATTTTAATATTATTCCAAAAAGCCATGTGAAATCTATGTTTTGTCCTAAGTTCCTGGGGAGGAACACATGCTGATGGAATGCATGTAGCTTCATGGGTGACATGTGTTGACCCAGGCGCATGCGATTTAACCCAGGAAATGGGTCGTGTTGGGGGTTTGCTTCCCATTTTTCCACGGATGGTTGCATCTGAGTGGGTTCCTCCTCCATTCGACCGTAAATTGTATGAACTGTGAATCCCGTGACCCCTATATTTGACCTCTGCATACCCTCACGCAGCTTGGAAACCAGAAAACCGTAATGTTCTCTTGAGAAGCCGAGGTATCAGTCGTCTGAACCGTTTAAGTCTGTGTTCGACCTCTACGTTAATTCCTTGTCACGTACCCTGAAACCAGTGACAAACTCATGGATTGAGCCATGTCACCTATGTATGTTGTGAGCCTAGCCTATTCTCTCTTGCAGAGTTTGAGTCTGTACCCGAACTGTCTTTGGGTTGCTACCTTCTATTTTTCCTGAGTGGAATTAACCAGTTGTTGTTGTTGTTATCCTCACCTTGCGGAAATTGGGCTAAAACTGGTTGAAGAAGCGGGTTGTCAGGCCCGTGGTAGAAGAAGCAGGTTGTCAGGCCTATGAGAAACTCCCTCCAGGTGAGAAAGTCTGTTGGGAAGTGGTTTTCCCCCAGAGAGAGTCCAGCACCAGCTTCAGATCTCTGATAATTCCTGATCTGTCCTGTTTCTGAGGCCCAGAGAGGGAGGTGAAGCACCGATGGACTATGCTTTTGAAGGTGTATACTCTCAGGTGGAACAGGCATGTGGGGAATGAGAGTTTGTTAGTAGTGGGCGTAATAAGGCATCCTGGGAAGAATCCTTCCAGTTATTCTATGTAGTTTTCCCTGTAACCTCAGCCTAGACTAGGATTCCTTACCTTGGGTGGAGCTTAGTCCCAGCTCGGGGGTGACCTACTGCTGAGAGTGATGAGCAATGTGGTTTAAGGCTAGGAGGTTCATGGAAGGCCTGCACGTAGTTGGTGGAATTACCATGGTTTTAAAGATAAGTATCAGCTTATGCTTAATATTATGTTTTGCATGCCTTTGATGCTTATATGTATCATGTATTATGTTGTGCATATGAATTATTGTTAATTCCAAGGATTATTTATGTTAGCAATAATCTTTTTCTTACTCTGATT
Source organism: Picea engelmannii (assembly GCA_009831015.1). NCBI lineage: Eukaryota > Viridiplantae > Streptophyta > Pinopsida > Pinales > Pinaceae > Picea > Picea engelmannii. The sequence goes on along the minus strand of ML777907.1, from coordinate 871,675 downwards.
TAATTGTGTTTAATTTTATTTAAATGCATGTTATTAATTAAGTATGAGAATGATGTTGTTCCGCACAGTAGCGTTTTCCCAGCCAGTGGGGTTGACGGTTGGGGGAGCTTTACAGTATGAGGTTGTCATCCTTTTCATATTCATTGGGACTAAATGAGGGTGGAATATCATTAGGTTTGGAAATTTCCAACTCATTATTATTCCCTTCAGGGATAGTTGAGGTAGGAAAGTTGATTTCCTCCTCAAGGGATTCGTCTTTGGCCTCCAATTCTTTGCTCATTAGTGATTGGATATGAATTTTATTTTATTTATCAATATTCATAGTTTCGATGTGCCATTTTTTCTTAGTCATTGTGTATGTTTCTTCATGAGATGTACCTATCCATGCAATATCACTTGTGTCTTGTTGCTAAAGGGCACATTGTTCACGTAGGGTGTTTTATTTAGTCATGAGAGCCTTATGGGATCGTCCAAGGTCTATAATATTTTCCTCAAGAGCACTCGCCATAGGAGGATCATCAAAATCAGATGAATCTTTATTGGTTTCTATTTGGGAGGCAAAGTCTTCTTCCTCCTTGAAGGTTTTAGGGAACGCATTCCTATAAAAGAGTTGAAATTCCCCTTGGAAAGCATTCATATATTGGGGTAAAGTAAGTCCTTCTACAAGTTTGATGTCGAGAGGAAATTCTTCCATCAAGGCATCAAACCTTGCATTGAACTCTCTCACAGACTCTTCTTCGTCTTTCTAGACCTTGTCAAATTGAGAGAAAAAGAAAGCTTGATCCTTCCTATCACCCATATCCTTATGAAATCACTCTCAAGGCCCTCCCAAATATTTATAATCTTTCTTGTGAGTTTTTCACACCACGCCCTAGATTCTCCTACCAATGAGGTAGAGAAGAGCCTCATGATGACATCTAAGTGTTTTGGTTTTGTATCGTGGGCCCCATACTCGTCATAAAATATACCCAAGTAAAAATCGGCCTTGGTATCATCACTACAAGATAATTTAGATATCCAGGAACTATCACACTTAGGTATGTCATTTGGAAATCCACATATATTATGCATGTCCAAGGGTTTAAAAATATTGTTGGATTCCCATTTTAGAGGATCCATGGGGGAAATGGGTTGATAGCTATAATGACACCTAGTACATGTTCTAATTAGTGGAGTCACCAGAGGATTTCTTCAATAATATCATCAAAGGAAGGTGAGGGAAATACCCTCAGTGGAGTCTCCAAGTAAACTTTCAATATAAGGGCTCCAGGAGGTCTACCAAAGATATGTCATTGTGGAGAATGACTCAATTGTCTCTGACAACGGTGTCGAAATGTTATCGCAAGTTTTGTACTTGTGTATATTCCAACACAAGATCCTCAAATCTTGGGTAACTATCGAATAACCTACCACTATCATCTAAGTAGGGACTTCCTGTTAATATTATGGTAGCTACATGAGGTATTTACCTCCACGTGTGAACCTGATGAGAATAGAAGACTCTGGAAAGAAAGAGAAAACCCTAATGAGTTGGCTAATAACCCTAGAAGTCTTGTTGTCTCAAGAAGATAATTTATATTAGATTATTAGCCTCCAAGAGAAGAAGTCGGCCATAAATAATAATAATATATTGAATAGACACATATCCAGAAGGAGAAGTCGGCCCCAACAAATCTGGCAAAACCAGTATAAATACAAGGCGCCAATTCTCATTTTGACATATCTCAGAACTGCAGTTCCCAGTTTGGTGCGCACATGTGGAGGAGGGTTGCAGGTGTAGCTGCAGTAGCAGCTAGTTTTCAGTATTGGCTTGGACTATCTCTTGGCTAGGGTTTGGACTATCTGATCAGATATTGTTGGTACGCTACCCTTGGAGGAAGATGCGCTACACCTTGTTTGGCTATCTAGCCTAGGGTTTTCTTCCGGAGTAATTCTCAATCAAGGTTAAGGTGCTTAGAGGGTGGGTTCGACCTATGGTTGGGTGACGAGGGTATCGTCAATGGTAAAACGAGCACACTATCTTCTATATTCTAATAGGTTATGGGCCCACACCTCCTTCATTCAGTCTAAATGCTGGAAGGAAACATAGCTGCTAGGATATTGATCTCATTGAGGAACTATCGCTAGGGTTACTAGCAGAAGAAGCTCCCAAGACACTGTCGCTAGGTTTACTAGCAGGAACAGTTGCAGAAACCCTAAACCTCTTTTTGAAGCACCTTAAGTGAAGAGATTGACCTAGTCTCCAGACATATCAGTGCGCCCTAGCCTAGCGCATCTCCTGATACTCTCAGCAAGCCAAGATGTGAAGTTTGAATTTCTGGTCAAATCTACGGTTTGACCAAGTCAAGAAGCCATGACTAACTCTATGAAGTCTAAGAACAAGTTAGATGGAGCCTCTAACTTCAGAGCGTGGAAGCCAAGGATTGACCTCATCCTTGCCAAGAATAAAGTATTGGATATCATGAAAGGAAAGATCGTGAAGCCAGAGTTTGAAAAAGGAGAAGAGAAGGAACCGCAGAACGTTGCAGCTATGGAGAAGTTCAAAGATGTTGACATCAATTCCATGAGTATCATAGTGGATTCCATAAAATACCACTTTATACCCTACATCTCCCATCTTGACTCATCGAAGAAGATGAACGATTCCCTAACAAATCTCTTCTCAGTCAGAAACATTGGACAAGTTATGAGTCTAAAGAATGAGCTCTGTGACATGAAGATGAATGATGATGACAGCATAACATCATACTTTGTAAGAATATCCCAGTTAAGAGATCAACTACAAACTATTGAAGAGATCACTTCAGAGAAGGAATTGGTGAACATAGTACGCAATGGTCTTCCCAAGACATGGGATGCATTTTCCGCAAGCATGAACACAAGGAAGGAGTACCTGACATTTGAAGAACTTTGGACTTGTTGTGCTCAAGAAGAATCAAGGATCAATACAAAAGTGAAAACCCAAAATAAATACGATGATCAAGCCTTCACAGCAAGATTCAAAAACTTCAGGAACAAAAGGAAGTTTGGTTCAAGGAGGAAGCCAAATCAAGAGAAAGACATTTCAAAAGTACAATGCTTCAATTGTCAAAAGTATGGTCACTACAAGAATCATTGTCACGAGCTAAAGAAAAGGAAGGAGAAACACGAAGCATCGATTGCCAAAGAAAAGGAACCTACAAAGAAGACTAAGCAGGATGGAAGAGACTTCTTCTTCTAAAAGGTAACAACACTCTTCTTATTTCTTGTACATATCTTATTTGCATCGTCTCTGTACATATCTTGCATATCTATAATATGTTCCAAGAAGAACTATACCTATGGAAGAACAAACAAGATGGAAATGGATATCATTAGATAATACACATGAAAATATGAGATACAAATCATGTGGAAGCTATTAATTYGAATCAATCATGAAGGGACTCAGTAGAAGCAAAGACAGAAAGAAGTCAGCAATCGAGAGGAAATTGGAAAAAGACTTATCATGTTTTATAAAAGACAACAAGACGGAAGCATGGAATCTGTTAGACAAGAGAGACAATTATATATTGCAGAAGACAATAAGGATGCAGATGGAAGCATGGACTCTATTATACGGAGGGAGTCGATTATATGCACTCTTACATGAAGCAAGGATTAGGAGGGAGATAATCCTATGACCCATTGAAGATGATGAAGTATATATATCCATGGTAGCATCCATAAAAGACAGTACATGTTCAGTTCAACTACAAAAGAAGACTTCTTCGAAGAGAAGCCTTAAAGTATTCCTGGTTGTCCATCCAAATCCGTGATCCTATGATGAAAGGAAGAAGTGGAATCTCTAGGGCATGGAATCTATAAGAAACTCCATGGAACCAAGAGCTAAAGAAAAACATGAAGAAGAACATGAGGATTCCAAGAAAGAAAGAGGAACCAGAACAACCAGTCATTCTATCAAGAATCACAAGATTACCAGCCTGATATGAACTCACTAAAAGTAATCAAGCAGAAGAATTGAAAGTCGTGATGAAGAATAGTGTATGGAAGACTTATGAATGAAAGCATTGTGAGATCTATAACTAGAGGTTCTCCCAGATGGAGGGAGAAGACTATGATGATTACTTGTTCCAGTAAACCAGACTTATCTCTACATAATTCATTATATCATCCACAACATCCATGAGTTGGAGTTCTACATCAGATGAATCCAAAGAATGTTCTCCAGAGAAATTGAATAAAGAGCGTATGAGGAAAAACCTCAAGACTTTGAGACATACCAGAAAGAGACCCTTGTATGCAGATAGAAGAAGATAACTTGGTGGAAGAACCTCTAGTGCACAACAGAAGCGTGGTGAAGATTTCCTATAACATGAAGATGACTACTCAGTAGATCAGATCTCATGATGACAGAAGAAGTGCCACACATATATGTTCCAGTTTTCCAAATATGATATACTCTATTGTTCAGATCTACATGAAGCCTTCATAATGTTCTAGACTAAAGTACATTTGAAATCAAGCATTACACTATCCATGATGAAGTCCAGAAAGGAGAGAATGATTCTCCAATACATATCTCCATAGATGAGCAGATAAGAAGACACTTTGATAAAGCTTCTATCCAAGATGAAAGAGTTTGCGTACTCAAGCTAAAGTTCGTGGAAACAACTTCCTTCTTATTGAAAAAGGAATAAATGACTCTCCAAGTTAGGACGGAGCACTGAAAAACATTATTGAAGACATTCATCTTTAAATTTGAAAAATAGTCCATCTTGGACAGATGCTTTCCTGTTCGGAAAGTGGTTTGAGACTTCTGACGAACAGTCACTTCCCATTGTGGTTAACATGGAAAGTAGTCTGATTGTTGATGTATCATAGACAGTGACTTCCCATTGTGGTTAACATGGGGAGTGGTCTAGGGAAGTCTCTCTTCTTGAGGGTTACTCAAGAAGACTGGCCTGCCTCGTCGGACAACGATTTCTCATTGTGGTTAACATGAGGAATGGTCTGTTTTGGAGGTTGATGCAGGACAGTATTTTCCTCTTATGGTTAATAGAGGAAATGGTCTGGACAATCATTCCTTAGGGTTTATACATTCTCTCCAGGGTGCACTTTGATTAGTGTAGGAGGAATGGCCCAGGGTGGGGAATGGTCCAGGCTCAACAATCAGGGACATACATTCCTTAGGGTTTATACATTCTCTCTGGGGTGCACTTTGATTAGTGTAGGAGGAATGGCCTAGGGTGGGGAATGGTCCAGACTCAGCATTCCTTAGGGTTATACATTCTCTCCAGGGTGCACTTTGATTAGTGTAGGAGGAATGGCCCAGGGTGGTGAATGGTCCAAACTCATCATTCCTTAGGGTTATACATTCTCTCCAAGGTGCACTTTGATTAGTGTAGGAAGAATGGCCCAAGGTGGGGAATGGTCCATGTTCAGAAGACAGGACAGTTATTCTTCCTTGTTTGAGAAGAAAAGTCCAGATATCTCATTGTTCTACTCTGAGGGAAGATATTCTTTCATATCTCACAGACGTGAGTGAAAGATTGGCCCAGATAATTCAATTTATATCGTAACATCGTTTCTGTGCAAGTTTCTACCAGATGTTTGTTATGAAGACAGTAGATATGGACTACTATGGTGGATATGTTCCACTGTTCGTGAGGAAGATATTCTTTCAAATCTCACAGATGTGAGTGAAAGATTGGCCCAAATAATTCAGTATATATCATAACATTATTTCTATGCAGATTGCTATCAGATGTTTGATATGAAGACTGTATGATAGTAGATGAAGACTACTGTGGTGGATATGTTCCACTGTTCGTGACTATACGTTGCTGATCAAGTACTTGTGTGTTACTTGGTGTGGTAGTGAACCACTGGATTGTAGTTATGTACTACTATGAATAGACACAGTTGTGTTCTATTTCTGTTCCAACTACCTTGAAGACTATCATCAGTTTATTGAAAATAATCACCATCCAGACGAATGATGAACAGAGATTTTCCAAACGGAAATTGGTTCGGGACATTTACTTCTCTAGATTATGAGTGGCTCTTGTATCACTCTATGGTGTGAGTGACTTATCCAGCATCATGTCTAATTACTCAGATGAGGTATGGTTTTGAGAGATGATGCAGCTGATGGTGATGGTGATGCTCATGATCTAGTCATGAGATAGTTTAGACGACTATATTGATTCTACTGGGTAAATGGTATATTTTTGTGCTCAAGACCATTACCTGTAATACCTCCCTAGATAGGAGGGAGTGTTAATATTATGGTAGCTGTGGGAGGTATTTACCTCCATGTGTGAACCTGACGATAATAGAAGACTCTAGAAAGAAAGAGAAAACCCTAATGAGTTGGCTAATAACCCTAGAAGCCTTGTCGGCTCAAAAAGATAATTTATATTAGATTATTAGCCTCCAAGAGAAGAAGTCGGCCAGAAATAATAATAATATACTGAACAGACACATATCCATGAGGATAATTTGACCCCAACAAATCTAGCAGAACCAGTATAAATATAGGGTGCCAGTTCTCATTTTAACATATCTCAGAACTGCAGTTCCCAGTTTGGTGCGCACTGCAGTTCCTAGTTTGGTGCACACATGTGGAGGAGGGTTGCAGGTGCAGCTACAGCAGCAACTAGTTTTTAGTATTGGCTTGGACTATCTCTTGGCTAGGGTTTGGACTATCTGATCAGCTATTGTTGGTGCGCTACCCTTGGAGGAAGATGTGCTACACCTTGTTTGGCTATCTAGCCTAGGGTTTGCTTCCGGAGTAATTCTCAGTCAAGGTTAAAGTGTTCGAAGGGTGGCTTCATCCTATGGTTGGGTGACGAGGGTATCGTCAATGGTAAAATGAGCACACTATCTTCTATATTCTAACACTTCCCTCATTTTAGTGATGGAAGAGGTTCACCACAAGGGAGGCTTCCCTAGTGACCTCAAGGGATAAAATAGGAATTTGAGTAGCCAACCCTACTTTCCCCTCTATTTATCATCATATAATTGGTCTAGGTTAAGTAAATATGATAGGTTTGAGTATGATTTGGTACCTTCCCAGAGCAAGAACAATTTATAGGAAATATATAGCAATTTCTAAACTCAAGCATGCAATAAACACCTCTTTTAGCCAATAAACAAGTTAATTGTTATGGCTATTAGAAATTGCAGTAGTATATTATTCTCATGATAGAAATAAGTAATTTGTAACAAAAATAATAATAAATTCTCAGAAATAGCAAAATTGACCATGATATTTAAGCATACATCCAATATAACATTATCCAATTGTTGAAGGTAATTTCTGAGTGAGTTAAGCCACCAATAGATTTTTGTATGTAGTAAATTAATGTAATTTAGATGGTTGTAGAAAACATTTTATAACAACAACAAGTTGTTTAGTGACTTTTCTAAAGTTAGAGTTAGTACGATTACTAGGATGCTTGAAGTTGTGAGAGAGAGATTTTGTTAATTAGTTTACCAATAGACCTTGTTCTTAGACTAGTGTCTTTCTAGGGTATGGAGTCCTTCAACACAACTAATATTGAAGGTTGGCCTACTAAAAACCAAGAGGTATGATATGAACACTAATTTCCATGTACATTTGGGACTTAGGTATTATATCTTGAGGAGAAGGACTTCTAGGGTGCAAGCACATTTGAGCCCTAGAAACCATTTCTCCCTTCTTGTAGTTTCAACTAGGTCAAATATCAAATATCTAGGGATAAAATCATAAAGTTATAACACTTTATGGCTTTAGGGTTCTAACCCTAGCAAGGACATTCAACCAATTTTAGACAAATATCACCTTGTGAGATGAAGAAGCACTTATATTCCTCCCTTAGGGTTTTAATAAACAAAATCCATTGAAACAAATATCAATTTCACCATGAACATTAATATCATAAACAATAATTGCAAAAATTTACTTACTTTATCCAAGAAATGAAGAAAATCTAACCCTAATTGAAGAAATATCCATCCAAAATCAACAAACCCATTCATAAGAGACCTTTCCAAGCATAGAGCATGAAAGAGAAGATCTAGTTACCTAAAAAGGGGTGAAAATTTCATAAGTTTAACTCACAAAGGTGAGAGAATGATCCAAAAATAAAAGTGAGACTTGCATTTTTATATGAGGCCTTGTGTCTCAGTTCTGTCCACATAGCATAACTTAACATTGTTTTAAGTGGGTCTGACCCCTCGTTTATCCTTTACAAAATGTAATAAATTCAAAATACATCAAACTATCCCACATGTGTGAGACGACAAGGTCTCTAGGGAAAGCATGAGGCCTCCAAAGGCCATGTCGCATAAATATTGAGAAAGTGGGAGCAAGTGATGTCGCTCCTCACAAAAAATCATGACATGTGTCATCAGTACCCCATGTGTGCATCAAACCCTAATTGCATCATACCCTATAAGGTGACATCATCATCATAAAAGGGTCAATGTATAGGGTCTAGGTGCTACATCCAATCCCTAGCGAGTTGCATCTCATCTAGAACACTATTTCTTACTATCTACCACTGCAATGATCCTAATAATGGTGCAAAATAATTCATGGGGTACTTTTCCCATCCTGTGGGGCTTCCAACCCATCTTTGTGCCATCATGACTAAATATACTCCTACCAAGCCAAATTGTCCATCGTTTAGGGTCTTGAGGACGTGATACCATATATGAGGGTGGTGAGCCACTAGATGACTCACTTCTCTCCATCACACATTCAAAAGTATTGGAATAAAGGAACAACCTCCTGGGTACAATCCCATGACGTCCCTCAAACAACCATGTCAAGGACATCCAAAACAATTTATAGTATAAAATATGGTTAGCCAAAGTTCATAAGAAAAAGTAGTCCTTAAAGCATTGAAAGTAAGTTGTAACTTAAGATATAAACCATGTAAGAAAATTCACTCCAATATCCCCTTCAAGCATCACACTAGCCCATGACCCCATCTGAGTTATCAATTTTAAGTATTGGAGGGCCTTCATCCAAACCTATTAGGTGTGCCACCTAGAGAGGAAATAAAATAACCTAGGTAGAGGGATAGGTCCCGAGAGTCACAAGGAAAGAAAAAACTCTGCAAGAGTAGGTGTGATAGTAATATTGTTTTAGGTCTTACTTCTTGAATCATGGTGTTATTGAATCCATATCTATAAGATCATTTGTGTAGTTTTTTCTTGCTCTTGAGTTACCCCATATTTACATGTTATTTTTTTTCCAAAACCCTTTATCACCCATCTTTCTAGTCCACTTTATTATGTTTGCAAGTCCCCTTTATAAGGTTTCAAGTTGTAGCATTCCTATTTGGGACCAAGACAGGCACTGAAAGAGTAGAGCTCAAGTTTGGACTCTCTTTTCTTATACCTTATTGTTATCATTCATTTCTTTCTTTAGAATCAATTTCTTATTCTTTTAGAAACAACATTAATCAACCTCTCATCCTTAAGGCCCTCTTCTCATGAGAGAATGGACCATGACCCATTATTGAAGTTTAGTACACTCTGATAGGCTCTAGGATGGAAATTGTTAATAATGGTGGAGAATGAAATGTCACCCTTGTGAGGGCCCCCCTGTAGTATCCCTTTTTCCTAGGTGGTGACAACATGAGACTAGGGCATAGAATATGACCACTAAGGTGAAACAAGGAAGCTAACACAATTTTCCAAAATAGTGATCCATTATCCAACTTCAACCAAAGATCCTCATCCACATTCCCAACAAATTAAGCACAACACTTTGCATAAAATAAGGACTAACATAAATCATGGTGACAATGGCTTACCATCTCCCATACTCTGGGTTGCTTGGATGTGATGAGCCTTGGTTGACCTATAGTTCTAAAGTTCAATGAGGGGGGTTGTTGGGATGCCATTTTTGGACATGTTGATCATCAACATAGTTGGTATCATGTTCCCCATTACAGACCACAAGACGTGATCTAATCTAGTTACCCTTATGAATGGGGGGGTAAAAACCTCCGTCAATATTAGGTTATTTTGGCTATCGATAAAAAAATTAAATGTATAGGAGTCTCCTTCAATCAAATCCATGAATGGAAGAGGAACTCCCCTTCCTTAGACTACTTTGAATTTTCTGGTTGGATCTTTGCAGTTGCAATGGTAGCATTAGGTTTTGCATCAGTGATCAACTTTCCCTTATCCTTCTCTAAATGAAATCCTAAGCCAGATTATGATTCCTTTTCTCTTATCTTATCTAACAATGATTGATTCAAATGAAAATCATGAGTCTTGTGCCAGGGGATTTTGTGGAACTCACGCAACTTTCTAGTGTCCTTACTTGACTTACCATTAACCTTCTTTTCCTATAGCTTGGATTGGTTGTCTTGAGGTTGGATATCCTTTCTTTGTCCTTTTTTCTATGAGTTAGGGACACTTTTACCATGGTTATTTTTGTTTGACAACACAGGTATTCCAACAAAGGACGAACACCATAAAGAGATTTCTTGAGGCGACAAACAAGGCTAGAGTCATTCTGGACATAACCAGGAGGTTGTTCCATGTAGATTTCTTCTTTCAAATCGCCATGCAAGAAGGCA
>ML777907.1:831130-858162 GCA_009831015.1 Picea engelmannii | reverse complement strand
GTTGTTGTTGTTGTTGTTGTTGTTGTTGTTGTTGAAGACGGCCTTGGAGAGCATGCTCCAAAAAAACTTTTTTCACACAAGAAAAAAATTTCGCTTCTCGATGACAACAAGGGTTAGATCTCGGTTAGCTTACCCGGAAGATGCACCTTTTCCTATTTGTTTCTAATTTTCCGAGATCGCACAAGGCGCGGGGCAAAGAGAATACGCATATCTAAAAGAGTAGCAACCCGGAAATAAAAAATACAAACCGAAATAAAATCAAAACTTTGCAGAAATTTAAAAAAAATGTGTATTCAGACTTTATACCTCCGGATCTGACTGTAATGGTCGTATCTTGGGAAAAAGAAAACCTTTTCGAGTGAAACTAAAAGTGTTCCTGAATGAAACGAGTGCTCCGGACGCAATGGAACAGTCCTCTCAGCCCAGAAATGTACGGAAATGCCAGAAAATCGAGATGAGGCAACTCGGCTTCATGATCTCAATCTACAACAGGAGCGGGTCTTCAAACAGGCTCTGATACCATGTTTGACAACACAGGTATTCCAACAGAGGACGAACACCTTCAGTAACCACTCACATAACCAAATCAAAGATCAACACACTGATGTTTTCACGTGGTAAAACCCCTACGGGGAAACATCCACGACCCCAACCAACGCGACCACTTGTAGCAGTTTATTAATGCAAAGAAAAAGATTACAGAGAGATTTTACAAGAGAGTTTCTCACAATCGATCATCGGCAAATGACCCTCCATGCTCTTTAAATAGAGATCATGGACCAATCGGGTGTTAAGCCACGGATCAATGGTCATTAAGATCGAGGAGAGTATGAACCGTCGGATCACTCTATGTCGGGAACATATCGTGACCATCGGATTTCCTAACTACAAATGCATACTAATGCATACTAAAGAAACACACTTTTACCTAATGACATATTAGACCAAGTAGATCTTAACTAACTCCTAAGTGTCTAAATATCCTAACACTTTTACAACGGATTTATAGACCTAAAATCCCACTTATTCCTTTGCATAAATTTCTACTCGATTTTGATAGCATATTGATAACAAGATCCTAGTGAGGAAATTTCCAAGAAATCCATCTCTATTTGGATGTACCTATGTAGGTCGCTATAGTACTTCAAAATTAGGTGTTTCTTAGAGTCTCCAATACCTAGCTTTCAGTGCAAGGTATGGAAGATATTGGTGCACTCCGGAACCATTTGGTCTATCTCTTGATGCAAAGTTTTCCATCTCGTGTAATGATCATCATAGTTTCCAACAAGTTAGAATTCCTCCTTGAGGGCATCAACAAAAATCGCCCAAGTGGCCCTTATCCTAAATTTTGTAGAATCATCCCCATCATGTCTCTTCCGGTAACTTTCCCACCAATATTTGACATTGGGAAGGGCCTTAAGGACTGCAAAACTGATATTTTCAATGTGCAAATTGTTTTAATAGAGCAATAACCCTCTAATAGAATTAACCATTTCTCCAGAGCAGTTGCATCTATGTTTCCTTCAAATTAAGGAATGAAAAATTTAAATTGTACCTTGAAGGGTGTTGCACCACCGAAATGGTTTCTTTTTAAGGTGTCTCAACCATGATGGGCATTTTTCGAAGGATCTGGATGAATCCTTCCATCATATTGTTCCTCTATCACGTGAGGGCTTCCTCAAGAAACAACTTGATAGAATCTATGGCTCTTTCATCTCTCTTTTCATCTACCATGGGAAGTCTCTTGGGTCAGCAAGAGTGGTCTTCCCTAAGAGAAATTAGTTTGAGACCCAACTCTTTATACTGTGACCTCATTGAGGAGATTCACTCGGAAACATTAAAAAGAAGATTTGTCTAATAAAACTTATATGGATTGTATAGAGAAAAAAATGAAAGGAAAGAATAGGAATGGAAACATACATACAAAATTTTTACAGAGAGAACAATAATACAATGAACCCCAATTTATACTAATAAATGAAATACGAAAAGACCATGAAGTGAAAAGAAATACAAACTAGCTAAAATGCTAGTAGCTTATCTTTGAAGAGAGAGGTGTCACCTATGATCATTTGCAATACCATGTTACAAAAGGATGAAATATTATTTTAACATAAAGTACTAAACCCTAAGAGGAAAAGAACCTAAAGATCCAAAAACCTAACTCTATGAGATGAAGTGCCAAAATGTTTGTAGGCCACAGTGTAGTTAGTCAATATGTCAACTTATCAAGGGTGCAAATTTTGCATACAATCTATGTTTGGGCGTATAGCATCTTGCTGGAAAGATATAACTCATAAGTACAATTGTTGGAAGGCTTGGGTAGGCCATGGCCACCATATGTCCTTGAATGGCCAAAAAACATTTTTTAAGGACTGAAAACCTAGATGGAGAACTCTCTTGAATCAGTGGAAGAGGTGGCTAGCCATCAATGTCCACCTAGACCAATTATATTATTTGATCTTTAGATATTAACTTGTTCATTCATTTTTTTAATGTTACTAATCTCAAAGGATTAGTTGCAACCTTTAAATGTCTTAATCATTTGCAATCACCAATAAATAAGTGTTGTAAAAGAATATGAATCTTTAAAGTGATTGGTGTTGAATAAGCATAAAAATGCGTTGAAGCATAAGTAGAAAGAACATGTGTTAATTTTTTTTTAACAAAAACGGTTAAAATTGTATTTATAAAAGATCAACGGCCTCGGAAAGAAGAACATAGAAAAAAGATCCTAACTCTAATTTTTTTATTTGTTTTACTGGATTCCAAGTTCACTTTCCTATGTTTCCAATTATCCAAAAATACTACATTCCATAAATCCTTACATGAATAAATTCGGACAAATTGATGGCCTAATAATTGACAAAAGCAACACATGATTATTTTTTTATTTCGGGATCGACTTCTGGTCATCGTTGGTTGAATTTATGGTGATTTCTTTTTCTTCTTCCCAACTATTGTCCAACCTTCTTTGACAGGTACTGATGTTGTTGTTGATTCAATTATCCCCATATTTTCCTGATCTGGGCTTGATTTCTTTGGAGTTGTCAATGTTGCTTCATCTTTATCGGCCTCATCTACCCAGCTTGAAGGAGGTGGGGAGCTGAGGAGAACCTTTCTTTCTATTCTCGTATCAGGAGTATCTGAAGCCTTAAAAATTTTTATTCTTGGATCAAGAGAAGTTGTATCTTTACTCTTCGATTGAGGGACAATATTTGAATGATTCACAGGTGTCTCCTGAGTAAAAATTCCTTTGGAATCATGGCTCAAAGAATCTGGGTCTGGAGAAGATTTTCGATTTTTTGTAATAATTAGCTGATGATCTTCATTGGAGCCTTCCCACCAGGTTGATTTACATTGTTGCTTCCCCACCTTCCTATTTCCCTTAGTGCATTGAGTTGTTATGTGCCCTTTTTAAAAACAAGCCCGACATCGCAGGGAGATTCTTTCATAGTCTAGATTTTGGGTCTAGGAGTAGTTTTTGCAGCCCAAAATAATTTATGTTGGAAACCCTTTGCTAAAATCCATTTCCACACAAATTCTGGCATATGAGGTGATGTTATGGATTCTAGTTTCTTTACTTGCAAAATGAAACTTTCCTAATGCCGATCCAATATCTCTAAGAGAAGTTTCACCCCAAAAATGCAAGGGAAGATTCGGAAGTCTGACCCAAACTGGAGCAGAAGAAAGAACAATAGTTATAGGATTGAAGCAAGGAGTCCAGGCCATCATGCACAAACCTGAGTTTCCCCAAAACCAAGGGCAAGAGTCAAGGATCAGATTTTGTTCTGTTGCAAGATCAAACTCAGCAATGAAGAAACCTTTCGAGTAGGGGTGAATGAACAAATCTTCCTTAATGAGAAGCTTCCAATGGTATGAGATCCAACCATTGAGATCCAGAAGCCGCAGCCAAAGCCCATTGAACCGACATATTAAATCATTTTCCCGAAAGTAAACTTCATCATCTTCAGCTTCCTAACCCATGAGAAGAGAAATCATTGGGGCTTCTTGAACCGAGCACGGAGCAAAGGGGGGAGAACGAGCTGATATTTCAGATTTAATAGCCTCATTGTAAGAAATTGAGGCGCTACCCAAAGGACCAAGAGAAGGAAACACGCATGGTTGATCAACAGAGCCAGGTTGAGCAGAACCACTGCAAGGGCTCCACCCGTGAAACACTGGAGCATCATAGCATTTTTTTTTATTTTATGTATATTTAGATAAGAACATGTGTTATTTTAAGTGAACCTTTTTTTTTATATTTGTTTTGCCAATAATGTCTCTGGACTCTTATCCTCTTTTACATGTAAAGATGTAAGTCATTCTTAAAATAAGATTTTAACTAGCTTATGTTTGGTAGAGGAGGAAGTAAAACAAATTGTAGTATCTTGAATGCATAGTCTAAAAGAACATTAAATTTTTAGTGGAGGTTCCAAATTATGTGAAATATATATAATTAGGATATATTTCTAGAAACGTACTTATGGTTGATGTTACTAAATGTGTTTTCATAGTAGTTTTTAAAATTGATGGCATAAAAGTAACGAATAATGGTATTAACATATTTTATTAAAGTTAGAAAGTAAAACTTCTTAATTAACATATTAGCCATATTAAACTTCATTTAAAATTTATATAATAATGATTTGTTTTAAAAAAAAACATCAATCTCATTTAAGATTTATATAACAATGGTTTGTTTTAAAAAAAACATCAATCTCTTGTATTGTATTGTATTAAGTATTACACTATTAAAAATAAAAAAAATTATTTAAGGGTTAATTTAGTTTACACATATATTATAAAATTAAGCAATATACATCTACTTATTTTATAAATTGGTATAAAAATGTTAAAAGTTATGAAAGTTTTACCAAAAATACACCATGTCATTTTGTTACATTTAAGGTGGTATAGTATAATAGCGATATTAAACTTCTTTGTTAAATTAAACTTTTGATTTTCTCATTCAATATTTATATAACAATTCATATATTAATTCTTACACTATAAAAAAATAAAAATACTAATCTTTATTCAAACTATTATAACATAATAAAAATATTAACCTCTATTCTAACTATTATAACATATATTTAATTTGGTTAAAACATATTTCAACAAAAGCTGCATGGAACGTACTCTCTGTCAAGTAAGATTAATAGCAAACTCCTGCTGTAGTTTTGCTTCGACAGGGATTAATAATATGTCATATTAAAATTTAATTTTGAAATATAAATTTTTAAATTGATTATATTTTATTTTTATTATTAATAAATTATAATTTCCATGATATTATATAAAAAAATTAAGTTATAATCCTCACTTATGGAATGTACATAATAATTATAATAATAATTATAATATATAATGTATGTAATAAATACAAAAATCTTAAAATCATATTTATAACAATTATTATTATATTTGTAATAATAATTTTGAGATAATAAATAATTTGTAAAATATTAATTTATCACAAATTTTGTAAAGTTGAAAGTTAATATTGATGTGTAAATCTTTAACCAATGTATATGCATATAATGCCAAAAACTCCGAAATCAAGTCCTTCTCGTTTCAATGAATTACATATTTCATCTAACTTCAAGTGTATCATAGAAATCATTAGATTCACTATATAATAATGTTATATTTTGGAAAAAATTTTAATTTATAGTCAGACTGCTTAATCAATAAAATTAATGTCAAATCAATAACAATCTCATTGCTATAATCCAAAAACTAATAATAAACAATATACATTATTCCTTTTATAAATTGATATAAAAATGTTAAAAGTTATGAAATTTTTCCAAAAAATTACACTTATACCATGTGCCATATTTAAAGTGAATATTTTACTCTCTTCCTTTTCGATTTTCAAATACAGCATACTTTAAATTGTCAATATCGAAAAGTTAAACCAATTATCACGCTTTGAAATGAAATATGAACCTGCCAATCAAATTTGGCAACACTAATTTATATATGGTCGCAAAAGTGAAGCCGCGTGAAGAAATTGGTCAAATCGAACAGGAACTCGCAATAACATCCCATCATCGGATTCAACTTTCACCTCCGAAATAATTAAAAATATAGTGAAAATTGGCCGAATCAAACAGGATTTTACATGTGACTCGCAAAAACTTCTTCAGCACATGATCAATTGCACCTCAAAAATAATTAAAAATAAAGTAACGTACAGATCAAGGATTCCTCAAATATTTCGAGTCAAAAAAACCGTCCGTGCTTCACATTTACACTAAATTTCTGTAATACAAAACCAAATCGAAAATGAGCATGTATTTATTTTCAAATTACAAAAGAGATCGAGTATCCGCTCAGTGTAACAACCATCTGCATTAACTAGTAACTGGCCATCGCAATTAAAAGGCTATAGATAGCTATGAATAGCCGGAATATACAGTGGGATTCAGGTATATCAAATTGCGTAATAAATTACTATATGGAAAGATATCGGAGGGATTTTCATGGCCCATGATGAGGTTGAGGAGGAGAATCGGAGTGCAGCCATGTTGGAGATGATGATGGATTTTGTTGAGCCTTAATATTGTCTGCTTTGGCTGTCGTATATGGACACTTTGCGTTTGCATTCGTCCTGCACAGCACAGTAGAAGAAATTAAAATTCATTTCAACTTTTAAAGGTGGGGTTTTATGTCGTCAAAAATGGTAAGCAATATAAACTGTAGATAGGCAGCATTGAATGCTGCTGTAGGCATATATATATATATATATATATATATATATATATATATATAAAAAGGATATTAGACGGTGTATATACTATCTGTTGTAACATTCAATGCTGCTTATTAAGTTGTATATTGTTGACAGTTTTCAAAATTTAACTCAAATTGTATAGTAGACAGAAATGTTATGATAAACTTATACTGATTGTCAAGAAATAGCAGAACTGTTAACATTAAGCATGTTAATATTAAGCAGCTTGTAGTGAGTTAATTATTGGTTCATTGACTAGTGCATCTTGTATATTCAATACACACTATTCATCATCAAAAGACAGGCAATCAAACAGTGAATCAATCATTGACTAACTACCAAATGCTTAATTTTAATTAAGAATTGGTTCATTGACCAATGCATCCTGTATATTCAATACACACTATTCATCATCAAAAGACAGGCAATCAAAAAGTGAATCAATCATTGACTAACTACCAGATGCTTAATGTTAACTAAGAAAATAAAGTCCATAATATACTAATTGAGAACTTGAACCATGAAAATAGCCTACACTAATCACAGTAAGAAGAATAGAATCATGAAATTTTCATAGTTTAGACATGGCCTTTATAATTCTGAAAAATCTATACAAGCTTCATCATAATGTATACGTCTGGTGGTGAGGTTTGGGCAAGCATTGTCCACCATACTAAGTTGCAACAATCCCATCTTGGGCAAGCATTGTCCACCATACTAAGTTGCAACAATCCCATCACTCTCAACACTTCTCCTGACAATTATGACAACATTTTAGATGTTGTACAGTTGGATGTAATAGCCCGGCTCATATATCCTACCATGCAAACTCGGTAGGGTGGATAATGCTTGCCAAAGGTTTGCCACAGTGAACAGTGTTATGACAAATATAAGTAAGAAGAAATATGGTACCTGTCCCTGCGCTTTTCCAGAAAACGTTGCAGCGAATGTTTCCTCGCTATTGGAAGGTCTGATCATAAGTACATGACATGGAATCAGGATTATATACAGGGAAACTGCTATCAAGTAATTTGTGTGATAATGCCATGTATCGACGATTCTCTTGAAATATACAACAAAAATGGTATTACCACACACCTCGGCACTAAGAAAATGAAGTTTACTGTTCTAAACCTAACCGACGCTTTCGTTGCGTTGCAATTTTCAGAAAACCCAATTTTCAGAAAAGTTCCGGACTTACAGCAAATAAAGAAAGAAAGAAATATATCTGGTTGTATTGTATTTATTAAGCTCAAAGGCATACACCTATTGATAATGGGCACAATTATTAAGCCCAAAGGTATACCTATTGACAATGGGCACAATTAATGATCTTTTAACTTTATTTAATCTTAAAACCTAATCTGATGTCTATGCATTGAAGATACTGGCATATTCTTAGTCGTCCTCCAAAATCAATGAATTAGATTTATTGTTCATAACTTTCTTGCATTTATCAAGGCATCCATTAAAATGTTTACTTTTTAACATTTACCTAATCACATTAAAAAATTACTGTAAGGATATGTAATTGCCAAGTTCCATTTTTCAACCTAATACAGCCAAAATATTGCAAGCACTCGTTCTCAACCGCTACCTTTGGGTTCTCAGCCGCGAATTAGCGGCTGTGCTAGTAATTTACTTATTGGTGAAGATATTGGAAAAGTACTGAACAAATTTACTTTCCTTTGCATGACTAGAATTTCTTTGCTTAATTTGAATCAGTTTCCGTTTCATTTTATGTCCATTAAATTTCAATTAATCCATTTTGTTCTGAGTTTTGTTTTAGCCACAGTGAACTATTACAGCCTTTCTAAATCCTGATGTAAATATTCTACTTGTGTGATAAAAATTTGCATACAGGAGACTGGATTGACCTCAAATTAATGACCTTATGAAAATTGCAGTCCTTAGTCGTACCTGTGTTCACCTTACGAATTGCAGGTTGGGGCTGGATCTCTGATTCCTCCAATAACTTCATGCCGGGAAATGCTATTTTCTGCTCAGTCTGCGACCCGCAGCCGTTCTGGATTTTAGTATGTTCATAACTGGAATAATTTCCACTGCTGGCAATTAACATTATAGCTTGCGCCTGTACAAGCAAACAAATTCCATCATACTCTAAACCAAGTCCTGGCAATATACTAAAGTCCTTGTCTACCCGATAACCGTTTGAATTCCCCATACCCATACCTTATCTGCAGGAATATCGTCATATACGTTCACCGATCCACCGTAGAAAATGGTCAATTGTGCACGGGATTGCTTTCCCGGAATCATGGACGCAGCAGGCCTGGATTGCAGAATAAACAAAATTACCATTAACTTCACATACCTACATGATCACAAGAATTAGCTGGAAAAAAAAAGAGCTTATGATTCTACCCATTACAATTCCACACCTAAAACTCGACATAAACCCAGAACAACCATCCTTATCATCATCCGACGACGTCTTGTGTTCGAATCTCCCCATGACCTCTATTGGGGATCCAAAACCAGAGTGGTTGTGGAGTAAATTAATGGACTCAGAACAGCTCCCAACAGAGGAGAGATCCAGCTGAGGAATAAACGCTCCAACTACCCGCTTAGCACCTCCATTAACACTCCTAATACACGAAGGTAAACTCTTTTTCTTATCACAATGCTTTTCAAACGCCATCCCAAGTCTTAATTCGGTACTCAAGCTCCCCTTCTCACAAGAATAATTGCTGAACAAACCCAAATCGTCAGAACTCACAGAATTCTTATTCTTATCAATCATAATGACATCATTATTACTACCAGTGATCTTATTGTTATACTTCGTCTCTGTAGCATGGCTCTTTGCTTTGCCATCTTCGACCCTCTCTGAGTTGGATCCATTGTCCATTATTTCAGCCATCTCCTTCTTCTTCTGGCTCTCAATACCAAGGAAATCCATGCCTTCTACAGTCAAATATATCCAATTCTGCTAAGGGTTTTTGCTGAAATCTACGCCTCACAATGAAGGAAAGACTTTGCTACTATCTTTTCTTCTCACTCACGCAGAACTTTGGAGAAAGTCCAGCAAAAGTCTTCTTGGAAATGATATTATTATTTGAGCATGTGTTGAATATTACATAGACTGAAGCACGCCATCTTCACAAGGCTGGGGGCGGGTCGCGGCAGCGTCGGTCAACTAGGTCCCACGTGGCCAAAGACTTGTTCGAATCCGAGCTGTGCAATTCGATTGTAAATATTTTGGAGTCGGGTTAAGTGCGTTGGGTAAACGTTCAAATCTTTTGGGTTTTTGGTCGAAATCTTGTGATGTAAATTTGGACAAAATAGTTATTTTTGTTGTTTAAGTTGTATTTCTGAATGTATAAATGGATTCAGCGTGAAAAATTCTCGGGGTTTTAGGATTATTCAACTTAACCACTCAAATCTACAGATCCAACCATTCATCACCGGCAAAATCAAACGGAAAAAGTTGCCGGAAAACAGCGAAATGGTAGAACGTTTAGACAATTGCTTGGGTTAAGTCATTGGCTAACCTTTTGCGGGTTTTTTTTGGCGGGAATTCGGCAATGTAAATTTGGACAAAATCATTATTTTTTGTTGTTTAAATTGCGTTTCTGAATGCATAAATGGATTCAAGTGCAATACCAATTGTATTGTGATGACCAATATGTGTCTAAGATAAACATATTGTATTGAGGAATGGGCACATTTGACCACACATGGTCAATAAGTGCGTTTTGTAGATGGCTTGTGTTGTTCAAAAGAAAATGGAGACTGTATTTGCACATGCAGTTTTCCAATTATTTTGTTCTACCATTATTTTGTAGCATGTCAATATTAAAGTCTCCTATGATCGAAATGGTCCAATGCATTGAAAATAACATCTACTATGTTGAAGAATGTTGCATGGGAAGCAACATACAGATTCAGTATTGCAATTTCTGTTTCATGGAAAAAAAAATTGCAAGCACCACCTCAACATTATTTTCTTCGATATGTATATGGTCCAAAATTGGTACATGTTTTTTCACCAATATCATCACCCCATGTGTAATGTAACTTGATATGCAATTGTGATTTGGGAATTGTTTGTTTTGCATGCATAATGCCATGTATGTTTCCTGCAAGCACAAAATATCGGATTGCATTGTATCATAGTCATTGAGTATATCATCGATGTATGCATTTAAGTTGTGTGTGTTAAGCGAGAGAATTGATACAGATGAATTTGTTTGTATGAATTGGTAATCATAGTGCAGTTGTCATTTTGTGGTGGTCCTAAGTCGTTTCATTTCAATATCAACTTTTTGTTTGACTTTGAAGTTATCTTTTGTAAGAGAGCTTAGTAAATACAAGGAGTCTACGCTTCTGACACGGGACAGTGTTGTGTATACAAGTCCATGTATTTGAATTCCAGCAGGATGAAATGCAACATTATCAAGTGTTAGTCCTTGCGATATGTGGACTGTACATGCACATGCAAGTTTAATCAGAAACTGTTTTTGAATTTTCAGTCGACCTATCTTTGCTGATGTCGATACTGGCTTTGATATTCACAAAATAGGTGTCCAATCGCTTCCAGTGTTTGAATTATATAGATAAGCCAACTTCCTTGCTTGTTGCTTGCCTATATGCGGTTTATAAAACTTAATTCAAAGGACACCAAGTTTTTATGTTTTCATATAGCCTTTGAGTATTCCATCTGCACCATTGACCAAGCCATCCCGTGAATCATAGTTACAGGAATATATTTCAACCAGAATTTCTAATTTGAGGACAAGCTGCAAAGGTGAAGTGGTTGTATGTTCATGACATGGCACATTTCCATGGTTGTCTTCTTCCAGATCAATTGAATTGATGATGATATCATCGCCAGGCATGAGCAATAGCATGTGGTTGTTATACATTGCAACATCCTTATTTGTGTAGAACAGGTAAGGGAACGTTGGATCTGTTGGTGCAAGCCGCAAGCAGCTCGAATTGATATATGTTAAGTCATCATATGTTTGACTGTTTGTCCACATTCTATTCAGAATTGCAATGAATGTTTCATCTGTATGGCACATTGTAGTATGCAATTCAAAGCATTTAATATTGTATCTCCATAATTCATGTGTCATTTTTTCCATGTTAATGGTAGGTTGTTCAAATATCAAAAAATCTTGGATGGGATGTGCCTAGTAAAGATCTCCACAAAATATCATGTCAATGTTTCCAAAGTATTTCGTGTGCACATGTTTTATGCTTCTTAGACAGTTGTCAATAGAATACAAGAACCGACTTCCAATCAAAGATGTTTCATCTATAAAGACAAGTTGGAGTTCTTCATAAAGCTTAGACAATGTATCCAACATTTCCTTGCTAAGTGGAAGAAACTGACTTGTTAAAAGGCATTAAAAATGCAGAGTGGACTGTTGTTCCACCTGCATTATATGCAGTTTTTCCTATGTATGAAACTATTAGGCCCTTTGGTTTCATAGGATTAGAGGAATTGTTTGAATCATAGATTCGTAAAATCATTTCGAACAGTTCTTTTGGTGTGAATGTCTTCCCTGTTCATGCTCCACCTGTAAGAAACAAGTGCAGAGGAGTGTCCATGTTCAAGCGTTTTTTAAGAGCAATGTCCTTTATAATTGTTTGTTGTTGTTGATTCAACAAACGTCTTATTTTGTGGTATTCATTATTTTCAATTAGGAAATGATGTTTTGTGACTTGAAAACCAAGATTGATACAGTTTTCACTTCCACCTGTTGGAGGACGAGGCAAATCCGCTTGTAAGTCATAGGGCTCGCAAGGAGTTCTGGTTGTTTTTTGGTTTGTGAATGTCTCATCAGGATTGTGAGGGTTTTCTAGCTCATTAACTGCAATTTCTAGATCACCCCATGTTGGATTAACATTGTAGGTAAATCTAGCTTCATTGATGTGCACTATAGTGTCAGAGGCAACATACGCAGCCTCCCATGTAGAGAAGTTATGTTTTAATGTATCTTCGTTTTCATCAAACGGAACGTACAACAACAATTTTTCTTTACAATAGTTTTCATAGTCAGAATGTTTATTGTATTTGACAAACCATATCACAGAGGGTTTTTTTTTTTTTGATATGGGTGCACTATTTTTTTTGTAATGCGATACGAATTCTACTAAACAGATATGCCTAATAGGAGATGGACGCTAAAGGTAATAATCAACAATAAAGTGACATAGCACGTCTTCTGAATTGTCAGGCTCTTGTTCTAGCAAAACTGGTGGTTTAAGCACAAATGTGTGTTTCCCAAGTGGAGATGTGTTTATGAAGACACATTTTGTTGAACTACAAGTGAGGGACAGGGAAAGTGCAATGTGAACTGCTTGTTGAGCGAACATTTGTTGAAGATTAAGAAATGTATTGCCAAGTGTGTGTATCATTTGTATGGCATCAATATGACTTCTTACATATTCTTTGTGTATTCTTCTGAATGCACTTGTCATAGATTTGTCAACCTTTGTCATATATGAGGTACAGTATGATGTTGCAACGTATGCGTTAAGCACGTACTGTGCATCTGTATTTTCTTTCCACATAACTGGCATGTCCTTGGAGAAACTGTTGTTCCAAATATGGGAAAGTTTTCGTTTAAGGAAAACTGTTAGTTGTTTAAGCGTACATTGCATGACTTGGATGTACTCATCTTCTGATAGATTTAGCTCTGTCAAGAAGGCATCAAAGCTCATCGGCTCATCAAATTCTCCTTGTTCTAGAAATTTGAACAATGATTTAGATTTCTCAAAGACAACATTGTCCTCTAAACTAAGTGGCTCTATGATTCTTATAGCTCTCATTGGTGGCACGGAAAAGTTGTATCTGCAATGCGAGTTTTTTCGTTTTCTACAACTTCTTGTATGGTAATGTCTATGAACTTTGGCAAGTTCTGGATCCAAATGATCTGTGTTGCATGTTATGTATTTATCCACAAATTGTTCAATCTCTGAATTGTTGTCATTTCCATAGACTGGTGCACCATCTATCCACAACAGTGCGTGGTCATGTTCATTTTCTCTATTCTGGAATTCAGTCACAAAAAAGTAGTCTGATATTTTTTCGAAAAATGTTTCATCATGGCATATCAATTGTCTCAAAGCATTTATTCTATGTCTATAGTAGCGAGTACATGTCACTGGGTCTTTTCTTATGAGGTAGTCAATGTCATTATTTTCCAGGGTATTGGTTTGTTTTTTACGTTTCCTGCTCCTATGCAGGTCAGATACAGAAGCTACCAATGGATCCTAGCAATGCTTTGCACTTGTAAATGTAATGAAAAATATTGGTGGGCCCAATTGCCAGATAATTGCAAAAATAGTTTTTTTGTTTTGTTGCAAGTAGTCAGGAGAGGTGCGAATGTTTTTGAAATCTATGTATCCAATATCAGATTTCATAATTTTTTCTGGGTTTACTTTGTACTTGACATCCTTGGCCAACAAATTTCTTCCTTGTAACTGGCCTTTTCTTATTCGGACCCACATGTAGGAGAGAACTTGCTCTATTATTATGCACGTTGTTTTGAAAAAAAAAATTGTTATGTGATAGGAGAAGACACCGCTTGAATGTAGCAGCTTCCATCGGACTATTTTATAATAACTGAATCGTTCTGTAATGTCAGTGACACGTGGATCTCCATAGAAGAGTGTTGGAAAGTTCATTTCCTCAGCAAATTTGTCCTTGAATATTCCAAGTGGACGTTGCCCCTCAGCAGGTGCAATTTCGACAATCTTGTCTTGCAAGTCATGAATGCATTATGAATCAGTGAATCCATGCACCAATGTCTCAGCGAGTGTTTCATTCTCCAATTCATCACTTGTATCAAATTCACTACCATTTTCGAGAGTCTCTGTAGAGTTGGCACCCTCTTCTGCAAGAACATTGTTCCAGTTGTCATTTATACAAATGTTATGTGCTTTGTACAGGGCCCTAGAACATAATTCCTTTAATGCTTTCATAACAGCATGCACACACACTTTTTCTATCTGATAGGCATTTTTGTATTTCAAACGTCTTTTCATAGCCACAACAATTATCATTGTATCGCTAATGAATTGTGGCAAGTCTTTGTGCATAACATCTAGTCGAATAGGAACATTAATAATTGATCTTGTTAAGCCCATTTGGGGTCGTCTATAGCCCCAAGGCCTGATTTGTGCAAATGCAATTCGCAGAGACACAAGTATCTCCTCAAGTTCCGTAAGTTCACTTACATCTGGTAGTGGTGTATTACATCTTATTTAGTCACGGGTTGCAAATTATGGCAATTTTCCATTTTCAAGCGACCGTTTGCATGGAAGACAATTTTTTCCACTGGAAAATGGTTTATTGTGCGCTATCAAGCGGAGGTATTCTGCTTGCAAATCAAACATGAAAGACTTATTTATTTTTTAGAAATTCAATTGTTCACAAATTGCACATGCAATGGAAGGAGTTTCTTTAATTTGTTTCATATAGGTCTATCTTGCATTTTTCTTTTGCATGGAACTATGAGTAGAAAGTGTTTGTTGGTTTTCATTGGTAACAGTGCATGGTGTTGCTTCTAGCCCACGAAATGTGACAGTTGCATGACCATTCTGGGATATGCGTCCGTACATGTTTATGTTGTGTTGTGCACGAAAACATTTCTTTAGATTGTGATATGTGAGTTTCTCTCTAAAAGGAAGCATAGCAATGTATTTTTTTTTCTCGCGCATGACCTTTTTCAAGTTGTGGTAATTTACTCTATGTTTCTTGTCCAAGGGCACAATGACTTGATGGAAATTGGAATGAATTTCACTCTGATTCAGGTTCTGATAACTTAGTCTACGTTTTTTGTTTAAGGCCTCTATGGCCTCATCACAACTGGGATGAATTTTACACATATATTTTTTCAAGTTGTGATAACTTACTCTACGTTTTTTGTTTAAGCCTTGTATGGCCTCATCACAACTATGATGAATTTCACACATGGATTTTTTGTTCAAGCTCTTTATGGCCATATCACAACCGAGAGGAGTTTCATTCTCACTAAAACGCATGCCACGCGTATGCAAATTCGATGCAGTTTGGGTGACATGGACATTGAACCCTGAACCACTGATATGTCCAAGTAAAGGTTGATAATGGATATGTGTTGTATTTGTTTTCAACGAGAGGATGTCAATTGTTCGATCGTAAATTTGAATCAATAGTCCAGGAATGGATAGTGCCATTTGGAAAGGTAAACTAGACATGGATATTTACTTTGAATATGATAGACAACCATTGCAAACAGAATCTGTAACCCTCCACATTCCCTTTTTCATATGGCAGCACCATGTTTACAAGGTATTCTTGCCAACTTCCAATTGTCAGCATATTTTCTAGGAGATATGGAAAATGGTGCTGATGCAAGCACTTAAAAGCCTATTGGTTGCCTCCTATAATTGCATTGCAAAATGACTGTACAGTGTAAATCCACAGCGACTGCACATCGAACTCTACTGCTACCGAACAACAAATTGCATTGAACAGACTATCTCCACAGCTAGACACAACAGTTGTTGCTAGCTGTAAACCATGGCAGAGTATGCAATGCATAATCTGTTTCTACTGTGATTCAAGGTCTTTGCAAATGAGGGACAAGTAAATATGACCTCCTTCAACATTGCATATGGACATTTTTCTGTAAAGTAGTGGTTCATAATGACCACTGACAGCATTAGTATTATGGAACAAGATGCAATATGGATTGTCAGATGTAGTTTTGTTGAATAGTAGATATCTTGTTTTTCTTGTCAATGACCATATTCCAATTGATATATTGAGCCAGTTAGACAACCACCATATACAAAATGTATCTCCCCAAATTCCCCTCTCATGTGCAGGAAGAATTGGAGATGCAGACAATCGCATCTTTGAAAACTACGTAGCAACATCATGTATTCCATGCAACTGCCGAAGAAAATCATATTCCAGTTCGTATTCATACGACTCCAATGCCTCAACGTCGCCATTTTTTAAACAGACCAAGAAATAATCTATCAATCCATTGCGCAGGTCAATCGAGGAATAACAGAAATGCAGTAAAACCCGAAATGCATCGAAAAGGCAATCCCTTACAGTGTACGATAATGCATCCAATCTAAAAAGGCCATTGCTATGCAAAACCTCATCAACGTTGTCATGTATAATGGAGTGTGTATCTATTCCATACAACTCAACATCTATTACTTCTTTCATCTTTTGAACTATGATTTTGAAGCTGTTTGTTAGATACTTTCAATTTGCATGAAAACAAAGAAAAGGGGAAAAAAAGAATTAAAGTAGGAAAAAAAAAAGAGGCAAAATAGGAAAACTACAAGCGTGGAATTGGGTACCAATCCCCGTATGTATCTTTCAACCTTCTTCTTGTCAACTTCAATCCCCCCTAGTCCCCATAGAAGATGACAAGAAAAGAAACCCACAATGGAAAGTGAACCAAACAGAAGAAATAACACAAATAAATAACACCATAAATTTACTCACCAGAAAGACCGATCTAAACCTATTTATGGTGTGCATCCTACAAGCTTCTCAGAGCCAGAAAAAGTCTTGCAAAATAGAAAGGACATGACAAAGGAAATAGTTGAATGCAGTTTTCCGACCCACAAAACAAAATCATTCCTTGCGCCTACATCCTGACAGATGGTTCCCTCTTGTGATAGCTCGGAACTACTTTTCAAAAACCCCTCTGCATTTCAATTTTTGAAATAGCTATGGACGTGAAAGCTAGCATATGAAGACATATGGTTTCCAGGAACAGAAATAAGAGCACAAAGAAAGATGGTCTGCAACAGAATTTTGAGGCAGGGACTCCCACGATTGAAAAATAGCAACGAAACGATGGCACATAAACTTACCCGTCAACGAGGGATGACAACAATTCAGCCCAAAAAACTACAAATCACAACAACAGGTCCAACAACTTCCAAAGTTGAAGAACAACAAACCAGTGAACAACCACGAAGAGGTCCAACTGCAACTGCAGGACCACAACTTTGTAAAGTTGAATCAATCAAGAACAAGAATCATAGAACGAATTAGCGAACAAGCATTGACCACTAAACCAGTGATGTTGGTTGACGCAACACCCCTACCTCAGTAGGTTCTTCTTTACCTCTCGGTCTAAGGATCGTTCTTAATCTCCCCTTGAGCCAAAATGGCTCTTCGATTCCTAGCTGGAATCTTCACGCTTGTAACCACAGGTCCTTCTTAGGAGCTACGCCTGCGCAAATAAGCACTAGGCACGAACTCTTACCCACGCGACCAACCAATGTGACCACAACCTTTACCCGAAAAGGTATTTCACGAATCAAGATTTCGAGGGTATTGGCGTGATACAACCCAACACTCTATGTGGGACCTCTCCCCAGGACTAGATCTGACAATCCCGTGCCTTCTCCTCGATCGAAATCCACGATCACGTTGCGACTTCATGTTTCGCGATATCGGGACAGTTGGTGTAACGCAATCCCATTGCTCCAACTCCCGACTCCCGAAATGTCGAGATCCGAAATCAAGAGTTCAACGACTTCTGTTGATCTAGATCCAATGGATAATATTCCTCATGGGTTTGTGAGTGTTGAAAGGTTATCATCCTTATCCTTCCTGCTGATCTACTATATCCAGCGACTCACGAAATTTCGGTATTTCTCCCTTCGAGAAATTCCACCGTCCGTTCAAATTTTCAATGGCTCCAAGCCAAAGGACTTGGTGTCAATTCTTTTGGGGTCAACTTCTGTGAGGTGACTTAAATTTTCTTTCTTTCCTTAGAATTCCTCGAAGTCTCTATCCCTTCTGAGCTTGGCTTCCACTGCAAACTCAAGAATTCCAAGGGTTCTTTGCGTGCACTCCTTGTGGCACTCACGATAACCTATGGTTATCTGACGTCTTCCTCCTATGTGCACTTCTTGCAACAGAAATCCTTCAACCACTCACCTGGGTTGGAAAAGTATAAGACTTCAACCTGCCTGCGCACTCCTTGCATGACTTTCTGCTATACTCGCACTTCTGCTGGTATGAGAACAACATAATTTCTCCTGAGCTTTTCTGAGGTAAAACTCAGAACCTGTCAACGCACTCTTTGCGGACTTTCACTGCACTCCTTGCAGGAATTCTCAGGACGAGAAACAATTGAAACTCATTCTCTCCCTCTCAAAGACTTCATACATTCAATCATGAAATCATACACACACACACAACATTGAAACAAATGCATAACAGAGACTGAATATTAACTGTAAACATACCATTCAATAGATGTAACGAGAATTCATAAACACCATGAGATTTGGATCAAAGATTCCTTATATTAATCCAAATGCATCTGTACATGGGTTCTATAGCATCAATTCTCTGCTTATACAACCTTCTACAATCTCTGTTCTTTTATTCTCTTGCTCTACTACTCTCTCTAACTCTTACCATTTAGAATAATAATGATACAATACAATACATAGGAGGGAGCTTTCTAGAGTTTTCCCTTCTACAACTCTAAGCTATCAAATCGAAATAAAAGCTACAACTACTTTACATTTAATACAATAAATGCTTCCAACAAACAGATGAGAGAAACCGCTCAAGATCTGTATTACAACCCCAAAAACATTTAAGGACAATTATGTCCCTCTAGCTATTACATTAATGTGTCATCTTTTCAAATACAAAATACTTTCAAAATGTGCGATGGTGCATATCCAATTGTCCTCCACTCTTGCGCTTGCTTTGTTGGCTTGCTTACAATGCTCCTGCATCACTGGTGGAGAACAATTCATCACAAATTCACTGCAAACAACACCATCACAAAAATGGAACGAAACAGTATTGCAATGCATCTATACAATAAACATTTAAGACTGTCAGACTTGTTAGGTAAACACTTAACACTGTCAGAACCGTTGAATGGTGTAGCCCTATGCAAACATTTAAGAAAAAATGCAGCATGGCGGGCCTGTTCTCTCGAAGCACACAAGAATAAAGAAAAAATCACACATAGTAATATGCTAGAGAATGTATTCTACCTAGCAGAAAATGCTAAAACAAACATTCGAACTAATGCTTGCATTAATCCACTTTCCACCAATGCATAAGAAAATATATGATTCAAAAAGACCATATAGGATCAAATACTTTTGATATGCCAACATATATAATATTGGGAATAGCTAAGTGGGCAATAAGACCTCCAATCCGTTGTCCAATTAGATCATGACAAATATGGTACTTTTTATTATATAAAAATAGATGTTTTCATTTCCGGGTTCCAATAATAATTAATATGGAAATATTTGTGGTCAATAAAAAAATCTAATAGAAGGTCAACCAATTATGCCCACTACATGGATTAATAAAAATAATGATATTAACATTTTTTCCAAACTATTATAACATTTATTTAATTTGGTTAAAACATATTTCAGTATTAAAAAATATACATCTATTCCTTTTATAAATTGATTTAAAAGTGTTAAAAGTGATGAATTTTTTACCATGTGCCATATTTAAGGTGAATATTTTACTCTCTTCCTTTTCGTTTTTCAAATATAGCATACTTTAAATTGTCAATATCGAAAAGTTAAACCAATTATCACGCTTTGAAATGAAATATGAACCTGCCAATCAAATTTGGCAACACTGATTTATATATGGTGGTAAAAGTGAAGCCGCGTGAAGAAATTGGTCAAATCGAACAGGAACTCGCAGTAACATCCCATCATCGGATTCAACTTTCCCCTCCGAAATAATTAAAAATATAGTGAAAATTGGCCGAATCAAACAAGATTTTACATGTGACTCGCAAAAACTTCTTCATCACATGATCAATTGCACCTCAAAAATAATTAAAAATAAAGTAACCTACAGATCAAGGATTCCTCAAATATTTCGAGTCTCGACATTGATGCAGAAAAAAAAAACCTTCCGTGCTTCACATTTACACTAAATTTCTGTAATACAAAAGCAAATACAAAATGAGCATGTATTTATTTTCAAATTACAAAAGAGATCCAGTATCCGCTCAGTGTAAAAACCGTATGTGCTCAGCCATCTGCATTAACTAGTAACTGGCCATCGCAATTAAAAGGCTATAGATAGCTATGAATAGCCGGAATATACAGTGGGATTCAGGTATATCAAATTGCGTAATAAATTACTATATGGAAAGATATCGGAGGGATTTTCATGGCCCATGATGAGGTTGAGGAGGAGAATCGGAGTGCAGCCATGTTGGAGATGATGATGGATTTTGTTGAGGCTTCATATTGTCTGCCTTGGCTGTCGTGTATGGACACTTTGCGTTTGCATTCGTCCTGCACAGCACAGTGAAGAAATTAGAATTCATTTCAACTTTTAATGGTGGGTTTTTTGGTCGTCAAAAATGGTGAGCAATATCCAGTCTGATAGGCAGCATTGAATGCTGCTATATATATATATATATATATATATATATATATATATATATATACTAAGGATATTAGACATGTATATATTATCTGTCCCAACATTCAATGCTGCTTATTTGTGGTAACATTCAATGCTGCTGTATATTGTTGACAGTTTTCAAAATTTAACTCAAATTGTATAGTAGACAGAAATGTTATAATAAACTTGTACTGATTGTCAAGAAATAGCAGAACTGTTAACATTAAGCAGCTTATAGTGAGTTAATTATTGATTCATTGACTGGTGCATCCTGTCTATTCAATACACACTATTCATCATCAAAACATAAGCAAGATACACCAAACAGTGAACCAATCATTGACTAACTACCGGATACTTAAGGTTAACTAAAAAGATAAAGTCCATAATAACTAACTACAGGATGCTTAATGTTAACTAACTACAGGATGCTTAATGTTAATTAGGAAAAT
This sequence comes from Picea engelmannii, assembly GCA_009831015.1. NCBI lineage: Eukaryota > Viridiplantae > Streptophyta > Pinopsida > Pinales > Pinaceae > Picea > Picea engelmannii. The sequence goes on along the minus strand of ML777907.1, from coordinate 836,543 downwards.
AAAGCCCATAATATACTAATTGAGAACTTGAACCATGAAAATAGCCTACACTAATCACAGTAAGAATCGAATCATGAAATTTTCATAGTTTAGACCTGGTCTTTATAATTCTGAAAAATCTATACAAGCTTCATCATAATGTATACGTCTGGTGGTGAGGTTTGGGCAAGCATTGTCCACCATACTAAGTTTGCAGCAATCCCATCAATCTCAACACTTCTCCCGACAATTATGACTACATTTTAGATGTTGTACAGTTGGATGTAATAGCCCGGCTCATATATCCTACCATACAAACTCGGTAGGGTGGATAATGCTTGCCAAAGGTTTTCCACAGTGAACAGTGCTATGACAAATATAAGTAAGAAGAAATATGGTACCTGTCCCTGCGCTTTTCCAGAAAACGTTGCAACGAATGTTTCCTCGCTATTGGAAGGTCTGATCATAAGGACATGACATGGAATCAGGATTATATACAGGGAAACTGCTATTAAGTAATCTGTGTGTAATGCCATGTATAGACGATTCTCTTGAAATATACAACAAAAATGGTATTACCAGACACCTCGGCACCAAGAAAATGAAGTTTACTGTTCTAAACCTAGCCGACGCTTTCGTTGCGTTGCAATTTTCAGAAAACCCAGTTTTCAGAAAAGTTCCGGACCCACAACAAATAAAGAAAGAAAGAAATATATCTGGCGGTATTGTATTTCTAATTTACTTATTGGTGAAGATATTGGAAAAGTACTGAACAGATTTACGTTCCTTTGCATGACGAGAATTTCTTTGCTTAATTTGGATCAATTTCCGTTTCATTTTATGTCAATTAAATTTCAATTAATCCATTTTGTTCTGAGTAGTTTGTTTTAGTCACAGTGAACTATTACAGCCTTTCTAAATCCTGATGAATCCTGATGTAAATATTCTACTTGTGTGATAAAAAATTGCATACAGGAGACTGGATTGACCTCAAATTAATGACCCTATGAAAATTGCAGTCCTTAGTCGTACCTGTGTTCACCTTACGAATTGCAGGTTGGGGCTGGATCTCTGATCCCTCCAATAACTTCATGCCGGTAAATGCTATTTTCTGCTCAGTCTGCGACCCGCAGCCGTTCTGGACTTTAGTATGTGCATAACTGGAATAATTTCCACTGCTGGCAATTAACATTATGGCTTGCGCCTGTACAAGCAAACAAATTCCATCATACTCTAAACCATGTCTTGGCAATATACTAAAGTCCTTGTCTACCCCATAACCGTTTGAATTCCCCATACCCATACCTTATCTGCAGGAATATCGTCATATACGTTCACCGATCCACCGTAGAAAATGGTCAATTGTGCACAGGATTGCTTTCCCGGAATCATGGACGCAGCAGGCCTGGATAGCAGAATAAACAAAATTACCATTAACTTCACATACCTACATGATCACAAGAATTAGCTAGAAGAAAAAAGAGCTTATTATTCTACCCATTAAAATTCCACACCTAAAACTCGACATAAACCCAGAACAGCCATCCTTATCACCATCCGACGACGTCTTGTGCTCGAATCTCGCCATGACCTCTATTGGGGATCCAAAACCAGATTGGTTGTGGAGTAAATTAATGGAATCAGAACAGCTCCCAACAGAGGAGAGATCCAGCTGAGGAATAAACTCTCCAACTACCCGCTTAGCACCTCCATTAACACTCCTAATACACGAAGGTAAACTTTTTCCCTTATCACGATGCTCTTCAAACGCCATCCCAAGTCTTAATTCGGTACTGAAGCTACCCTTCTGACAAGAATAATTGCTGAACAAACCCAAATCGTCAGAACTCACAGAATTCTTATTCTTATCAATCATAATGACATCATTATTACTACCAGTGATCTTATTGTTATACTTCGTCTCTGTAGCATGGCTCTTTGCTTTGCCTTCTTGGACCCTCTCTGAGTTGGATCCATTCTCCATTATTTCAGCCATCTCCTTCTTCTTCTGGCTCTCAATACCAAGGAAATCCATGCCTTCCACAGTCAAATATATCCAAATCTGCTAAGGGTTTTTGCTGAAATCTACGCCTCACAATGAAGGAAAGACTTTGCTATTATCTTTTCTTCTCGCTCACGCAGAACTTTGGAGAAAGTCCAGCAAAAGTCTTCTTGGAAATGTTATTATTATTTGAGCATGTGTTGAATATTACATAGACTGAAGCACGCCATCTTCACAAGGCTGGGGGCGGGCCGCAGGCAGCGTCGGTCAACTAGGTCCCACGTGCCCAAAGACTTGTTCGAATCCGAGGAGTGCAATTCAGTTGTAGATATTTTGGAGTTGGGTTAAGGGCGTTGGTTAAATGTTCGATTCAATCATTCTTTATTTCATTTCAGCTAGCTAAAATCAAACAGAAAAATTGTGGGAAATTAGTCAAAAGGTAGAACGTTAAAGACTACTGCCTGGTTGGGTTAAGGTTTTGGTTAAACTTTTTATTTTTGGGGTGTTTTGACTGGAATCCAGTTATGTAAATTTAGACAAAATCTTTATTTTTTATTGTTTAAATTGTATTTCTGAATGCATAAATGGATTCAGTGTGCTGAAAAATTCTTGGGGCACTTGGATTATACAAACTTAACGACTCAAATCTGCAGATCCAACCATTCATCACTGGATTTCGGGAAAAATCAAACAGAAAAAGAGAAAAAGTTACCCTAAAACAGCAAAAAGGTAGAACGTTTAGACTACTGCTTGAGTGAGAGAAAAGAATTTTGTTTAATAATAATTTAATTTTAAGGTTACTACCAAGATATTAAATTGGTGTATGAAATTCTTGTTTGTGGGATAATGGATTCTTTTTGTCTAAAATTACTAAGATCTAAATTTGAACTTATAACCTTTTAAAAAAATTCTTAACCATTAAACTCACTTCAATAATCTTTTATTAACTTTAACTACCAACTAAATTGAAAGCAAACCATTAAGTCTTTTTTTTTTTTTTTTATTATTATATGTACATCCTACCCAATCTTGACTTTGACTATAAAGGATATGTGAAGCGCGTAGATTACTACTAAGCCGTATTTAAGGCACCTAATTTTGATAAGAAAAGTAATGTCAGATTTCATAACATGTGCTTCTGTGCAACAAGAATTTAAGCTGGCTTTTGATTTTAGTGAACTCTTGACTTATTATCACTTTACGCTGTAACATTGCTTTCACAATTCACTGTCTGCTGTTGTTGAGCTTTTCAAAGCACATGCTCATTAGTCACATGCACCACCAACAAAAGGTCAGGTCTTACCTACTACATTATTGTTTTGGACTCTAATTATAATGTTTCTTATTTGAGATTCTCACGAGACTCGAAATATCATCATTTATAAAAAAAAATTAGGTTATTTACTTTTTAAATATATATATATTAATTTAGATAACTTATATTTATCCATAGTTTTTTGAAAATAATATAATTTTTAATAATAATCTATACTGTATAAATCAGTTGATAACGAATAAATTATAACTTTTATTTTACTTACTAAAATATAGTATATAAATTTTATAAATAATTCAAGGATAATCCACGTTGTATAGGGCGGAATATAATATATTTGAGATCCTCCGTGGAAATTAAACCAACTTATAACATTAGCTGTCACATTCACTTTACAAAATAATCTTATTTGTCCTCTTATAGTATTTACGTATTATGTACTTATTTATCTATACATTAATACATCATTATTCACGTTTTCAAATTCTTCATTTATTGAGGGTAAATGAGCTTCTCTAGTTTTTTTCAAATGTTGGCATGAAATTTTTTGATATTATACATGTCGTCTTGACATTTGCTTCTTAATAACAACTTGGGCACTGTGCAATGATCATTGGTAGGCTTTCCTACTTACCACAAGGCGTGAGGGGCCTCATATTAGTGGTCACACCTTAGGTTCATATTAGTGGTCAAACCTTAGTAAAAGAAAACTCTACTTGTTAAATTGGTAAATGGTGGAGTATTTGTTATATATTCTATTATTCATGACAAGTACCTTAGCCAAACACGCTACTTATTGAATTGGTAAATGTTGGAGTATTTGTTATATATTCTATTATCCATGACAAGTTCAAATAGTTTACTTTGTTGGATTACTGTCACTTGACCATGCTATAAAGTTTTGGGTAGAGGAGGTTAGGAAATCTATGGTTTGCACTCTTCAACCCCTTATAGCTTGACAAAGGTCATTTTCTTATTTTCCTATGGGGGTGGAATTTGATTGTGTTAATATCCTTGTTCCTGGTCTTTGGATATGTTAAATATCCTAGTGGCATTTTGTGTAGGGGAGGGTAATTTATTTATAAATGTTGAACATATTGCATAGTTTTCATATTATGATTGGGTTAAGTTTGTTAGGCTCCTAATTTTGTTTTGCGAATTCTTGGAACAAATTCATGTGCATCTTGGGGGTTTCATTGTCATGAATTAAATAGGTTATGTAATCACGTGCTACAACATGAAATTTGTCTTATGGTTGACTTATAAAAGGTTTTCAAGGAATTTGCTTATATTTAGGTAGGGGGAAAGGTTTGTATTAACCGATCAAATTTTCCTAATACCTATTTTAGGTTCTAAATCCTATACCATCACATCAATGAATGTACTCTTATGTTTAAATTCGATACTCTTCTTATTAAGAATTTGTTTGCACCTTAAGCTTAGGATAAAAAGGACTTGACCAATGATAAATGGGTCCATGTTGTTAAGAATTCATTTCAACAACCCAACTTCACCCCAACACCTAATTATCATAGGGCCAGGCTATTAGCAATCTTGTCCTTAAACTTCCAAACCAATGGCTACATGTAAAGAGCTTGTTGGCCCTTGTCAGGATACTTTTTCTTGAGGGGTTGGTCGATATGAGAGTCTCCTCCCTCTCTATGGTATTCATAGAGAGACCTAGATGATAATTAATACCTAAAGCATCGTGTACAGTGATAATTAGTGATTATGTTATTTTTATAATGAAAAAATACATTTGGGATTTTGAATTAGATGGATGACCAATGGGATATGGGCATCCATGCCAATGGTTGAGTATGAAAGTTGTATATTGGAATCTGAGGTCTCATAGATCTATGTAGGGTAGCTTTAGTTCATCAAATATGTAGTATGATTTCCTCTCTTTCTATTATGTTCTTGTATGAGGTCAAAATGAGTGGTTTTTTTCTATTAAAGACCATGCATTCTATCTAGTTGGGAGATCATGTTTATGTTATAAACCGGGAAGCAGTGAGAGGTAGTGCATACATTTTGGTTGTTCCATCTCTTACTTTATTTGGAAGGGAAAATCCCAGGGGAATCTAATTTCTATGCATCAAATGATGTTAAAGGGATGCCACCTATATGTGGGTCGCTAATAATTTCTCTAATGC